>JAZKJV010007871.1:1200000-1556862 GCA_037367405.1 Ottelia alismoides | reverse complement strand
TTACGTGGTAAATCAAGAGGGAAATCAAGAAAATCTGATGCAAAAGGAAATCATGATGCATGCTCAAGAGGAAACTTATAGTTCCTCCAGCATTCTCTATGCAAGTGCAAGACTGAATTTAGATTTTACACTACATGCATGCAAGCCAAGTGAAACCACACCTAACATGTTACCATTAGATAGGATAATTGAAATAAATATTTCTTAATAGATCGATGTTTGAGTGTGTCTCATTAAATCATATGAGATGAAGTAAATCTCATATGTTCTTATTATTGTGTCCTAAATGTGATATAAAATAAAAAAAAGCTCAGAGAGTCGTGTGCCAACCCTAGATTCAAACACTCATGTGGAGCCCCACCCAAACTAGGGTGAAACAAGCTCCACACAACACATGCAATGTTCAGGTTTATGATACACACATGAGTCCTCAATCGAGAACCACTATAAACAAAATTATTACAAATAATATAGAAAATGCATGAAACATTGTTAATTAAATCTTCTTGATCTCTTCGGAATTTCTTTTATGGCTCCTTGCAGCAAGAGCTCCCAACCCTCGCCTCCATGTTGACCGAGCATCCTATATCTCCATGGGCCCTGCCGCAAAAGAGATTTATTAGATATCGATTCAAGAATTTAATCAACATCAAGAATAATGAGTTAAATGATCAATGCAAAGAAAATCACACAACAAATGTACCTAGGTATCAAAAAATAACCAACTTAAATAAAACATTATAAATCAAAGAATTCAACGAAGATGATTCGTGTCCCCAGCAACGCCATCATCTGATGAACCGCATTTTCGTCTCATTAATTGTCGCATTTTATTGTAGTACATGAAGCAAAAATGGATCTAGCAGAAAATCACATTTTTAAATATGTGGTGAATATTTTTCCTGTAAGTATACTAAGTTCGAATACAGGGACATGAGCCTCTTCGATGATCAATCAGAAATCAATGCCTAAATTACGTGATTAATTTTCTGAACCACGGTCCACATGCACACAAATGCACAAGACAGACAATGCATACAATAATGCAGACTATTATAAACTTTTATGATGAATGAATACCATGCATTTTTTTATTGTAACTTTATGCAACTTGAAAGGGATGACATTATGCAACAAAATGATATGCAATACATGTGGTGAATGAATAATATGTAATTTTTTATTTGATTTTCATGCAAGTGTGGATGCCATAATATGTTATGCAATACAAACAGAATGAGGTGTGCAATTTAACCCCAAAATTAATCAGATCATTGAGCATTAGAGAAGGAATCGATTTCATTAAAAATTGATGCATAAAAATAAGTCATAGTTCAATTTATGACATTTAATTATAAAGAAATTGACACATGCAATTTGATGTGTCAAAATAGTTAATAAATTTAGCAATGAGATAGAGAATTAAATATTCAGCAAAATGAAACTGAAATAAACGAAACAGGATAACATATGCTCAAGATATCAAATAAAGAGTCTAGGGGCATAAACATAGAGAAAACATGAAGAATTAATGCAAAACTATATCAAAAAGGTCCTAGGAGGGGCATATTTGTACATTCCAAAAGTCGACCGAGCCCTTTACAATTTGCCTTGGCATAGTACGTGAGGCACGTGTGCTTGGGGAGGACATATATACAATTTCATAGAGGTTTTGGGATTGGATGCAATTTACCCAGCCCGTACATGCATGGCATGCACACAGGCTAGCCTTAGGGTGAGGCTTGGTCGGATGTAGGTTCGGAAGCCACGTGGAGTGGCCTCCGTGCTCTGGAGTAGGCTCAGTTCCATTGAGCCAAGTGGTTCATATTGGAGGTTTGGGAATAATCTGGGCTGTCTTATCCAGTTGATCGGGCGATGCTTGAAGCTTTTGTCCTCCTCCGCTATCATCGCAAGGCGGTGATAGTTGTGTTTCAGTGGTTCCTAGATCGTTTAGTCGATGGAGGATCAAAGGTGGAGCTACTTTAGAACATAGGGTGTTGTAGAGCTTCGATCATTTGAGGAGATGCACCTCTAGAAGATTAGTATAGTCGAAGAGGGGTGTGTGTGTATGTGAGGGTTGTGAGTAGAATGGGGGTCCAGATCGGGTGGAGGAGCGGAGGACCCAAGTCTTCTTCTTCTTGCTGGTATGAGAAGAAGGGAAAGGCGGAGGATATGTTGTATTTAAAGGTAGAGTATGAGCTGGAGGGTTCGCGAAAGTCAAGGGAGTGTGGTGGATCTCGTAGGGGGGTCAATTGAAGGTGAAATGTTCTAGATGAGGTGAATAAAAAGGAGAAACATTAGAGAAAACATGATAGAAGATCTTACTTGAGCTTGAAGACTATCGTCGACGGAGGATGCGGTTTGAGCTAATCGGTTGAGACCACTCCAATCTTCACTATGTATGGGTAACCTAACTACCCATGGATTTCGAACGCCGATGAGTCCGCTGTTACATGGTCGGAAAAACCATGGTGTTGGCCCATGCTTGATGTGGTATTCCTCCCATCGATCCTCTACTACTCTGTCACGGGAGAGAGGAGAGGGACTCACCCTTAGCCTCTAAAATAATGGACAAGAAGAATGAAGGGTGGAGGCAGAGCTTTTATGGAGAAGAGGGTCGTTAGAGAAGGTGGTGGGGGTTCATGTAATGGTTGTGCATCGTCCCTTGGGTATAGGTCGTGAAGCACTAATGGCCGAGTGAGTAGGAGGGGAGTTAGACCATTGTAATGGAGGTGATGGTGAGGGAAGAAGGCATGGGTAACAGTTAGTAGAAATGCGATAAAAGGAAGGTGCAGCGAGGCAATTGTCGGGGGTGGGCGGTTACCAAAGGAAGGAGATGGGTTGGTGACCATTGGATATAGATATCCAACGATCGAAAATGGGGTAGGTACATGAGGTCTAGATCTCATCATAATATTAGATCCAATAGGCGAGAATGAAGCGATGGTGTGCGTCCAGCATGGACTCCATCAGGAGGAGATTAACGACGGAGAGTAATTGCGCGGAGAAGAGGGACCGGGTCGTGTGGCTGCTTTAGAGAGTGTCACATTGCCCAATGAAATTATTTAAAAAGTAAAATAAAAAGAAAAACAAAAAGAAATAAAAGAAAGTTGAATCAGAAAAAAGTCAAAAAATGAAATTGCAGATATCAATGAGATATACAAGTTTCATGTTGAACACAAATCCAAAATAAGTGAGACATACATAGTACAAATTTTGGAAGCATTTATAATGAATAAATACACCTCTTTTAATTCTTTTGCATTTTTTGTATTTTTAATTTCTTTTTAATGCCAACATAAATTTATACAATAATTTATCTAATTTCTACGAATTTCGAATAAGAAGAAAATAAAGAAAAAAGATGTTAATTTTATACAACAACTATGATTAGTTATCAACAGAGGATTTGTTGTTCATAAGGGTGAATTAGTGATGAATTTTATTGAGAAGTCTAGGTTAAAAGGATAATAAATTAAGATTGTGATGATAAATAAGAAATAGATCAACAAGCAAGGGTTGTTTACAACGACCTGAGATTGGTCAACATGAAGACAAGCGAGGGTTGATCTCCGACCAAATCCAAGATAGTGACTTGCTCCTTTGTTGCACGTTCTTGAGCAAAGTAGACCATCGAGCTCTGATGGTTTACCACTTCATCGAGCGATGATTAGAGCTCTCCTTCAAACTCAGTCCTCAGTCACATTCTCCATCATCTTACAGATTCATCCCCTGGTAGTCAGTCATCTATAACAAGTAAACTCATCTCCCCTTTCTCATCGTATTCCTTCTCTTCTGTTTAATCAATCCTATTTTTGTTTTGTTATTGTCTCATCCTTCTATTCTTTTTGAAATCAAAAACCCTAATCAAAATCACGACAATACTAGATCCCTGATCTCTTTTGCATCTCCGTCATGAACCACCGCCTCCCCTTCTTGCATAGGAGGAGTGCCGATAAGGTCCATCATCATCTTTGTCATATGATGGACCTCCACCTCATTTCACCCTCCATCATACACCCTTTGCATTTACTCTGACATCTGCAATGTTCTAAGAACTTATCTCTAAAGCACAAACAGTATTTGGCTTCCACGATCGATTAAGGACCCAACTATATGCACACTAAGAGTCCAAGAATCATCTCAGCAAATTGGATTCTCCTCTACATCTAAGCCTTCTCGAATCAAGACAAGAGGTAATTGTGTAAGTCTAGAGGAGCTTCTAGAGGGTTTTGTGTCAACCTACACCTCTAAAAAAGGTGTCATTAAGTAGGGGATAAAGCATCAATAGCATACCAGAACACCATCGAGAGACGTGCGATCTCCAGACACTACTTGATCGGCCACATCTCCTCTTTCGACTTCCAGCTGCAGGTTGCCCTCTTCTAGCCAGATTAACCCCAAGTCCGATCGACATGTGTCAACCATATGAGATCCTCCAATGAAGCTCCAACGCAGCCAACACTAGAAGAGAAACAAGCCATCGCGCGCATCTCCACCGGACCTTCTTCGTCCTCATGTAACAAAACTACCATTAATCTGAAGGTTCCCTTCATATCCAATGGTCTGCGTGTTGCCACAACAGCCTCCCAACACTAGGTTTGAGCCTCAAGGCTCCGAAGTGACGAACTGCCCTCGCATGCCTCCTAGATGTTCAGCTAGAGCCTTCCCCTCCAAGCCTCTCCAGGCACATGAACTGCACGTGCGTGGGAGAGCTTTTGCGCTCTAGACCTTGTCAGTACTCAAGAATTGTGTACGAGCCTCTACCAGTTAAACCTCACTAATGAATCTCCATTTCATCACCTTTATTCTTTCATTGCGGCCTCAAATCCCTAGCTAAATGCATGTATATAATATTAATTTGTCAAAATAAGCACCAGATAAAGTGTATAAAATAGTGTATAAAATACTATACTTTTATTATATTTAATTCCAATATAAAATAATAAGGAAGATAAGAAAAAGAAATGAAACACCAAAAGTGTTAAGCGATCCTAATCCTGAGACCCAGTCATCATGATGACTTGGTCGATAAGGAATAAAGTAGGGGGAGATATGGCAGAGAAATTGTATACAAAACCATACATAAAAAACTGATATTTAATTCTTCTATAATTTATTTTTTAGGACCTATTTTATCTAATTATTTTTACACCTTAAATAACAAATCCTCAAGATGAATATTGTAGATAAAAATACAAAGAAAAATACAAAAGTGATTTCACAAAAAAAAATAAAAATGTGTCTGAGGCATAAAGAATAAAAAGTCAAAATAAAAAAATTCACAGACATGTATCTTCTCCATAACGTGTCAAAATGGACATAATCATGTTAATTGTATATAAATTTTAATAAGCTATTTAATGAAGGTGGATTCAATTAATTTGGAGCTAAGATGCAAAAGTTAGTTTTGGGCCCATATTGTGCAATATAAAAGCATATTAATCGATATATATATATATTCTTTATATTTTTCAATTTCTTTTATTTTTATAAAATTGTAAATACCATCTAAAACACATATACATAGTTAAAAAAATTATAACCATCAAACTAAAATAAAAAAAAAAGAAGTCTATTTCAATACATAGATGGATACCCTATATATACATATATAATAAATATACACATTTATTGAAATATACAAATAATTTCAGAAAAACACAATAAATAAATATATATTTATTTAAATAAATTAGAAATATAATAAATATGAATACAAAATAATATAATGTAAAATAAAAATAAAAATAAAATATACAACATATAGGTAATTATACCAATGATTGTATACGTAAATATCAAGTTTTAATAAAATACCTTGAAAAATAAAAAAAAATAGCTAATAAATAGTACATAAAATTAGGAACATTTTTTATGTGTTCATAATAAAATAAATAAATCATCTATTATTTTATATTCATTTTCTAAGGTATTGTTTCCTTGGAATTTCCTTGTTGGTCCATGTGGACCAACCATATGCATATGCTTATTGACCTAGGTCAACTGTACCCCAAGCCTCCCTTGTCAAACACATGAGACACCCTCTTTCTTTGATTTCTCATGCTTCATCCCACACTTCTTTCAACTCGAGCCCTCAAAAATTCTGACCCCAGCACATCCTTCCTCTTCGCCAACTGCTCCATCCTCACAAACCCCCACTCCTTCTCACGTCATCACCCCTCGAAAGCACCACCTCCACCTGTCTATAAAACACCTCTTACATCTTATTTTTGAGATTTGATCCCCCTTGGAGCAATTTTTAGCCCCTCAAATTGAACAAACAGGTCAATCCTAGTGATGGGAGATTTAGCCCTCAATCTGCAACAAGGAGGAACGTTCTTTGGGAAGATCCAAACACAATCAGCGAACTATTTGTAGGTCTAGCCTCCTTCACCTTCGAGCCAAGACGAGGCCTCCTTTTCTTTTGCTTTATAGGTAAAACATAGATTCTAGCTTCATTTATGCATTTCAATTTTACTTCTAATCGATAGGTTTAGGTTTAATAAAAAAACCTCTAATTTGATGTGGAGCTCGAGCTCCAGAAAATATTACTAGCTCCTTATCATTAATCTGCTTCGATCCTCATTCCATTACACTCCCCTTCTCATTCTCCGCCTTTCCCCTTCGTGATCAACCCAGATTGTTCCTAGATCTGGTGACTCAAGCTCCATCTGGCACCTCCTCGTTGAGCTCCAACCCCATTCCATGTCACATGCATTTCAACTTTAAAGATAAGACAAGGGAGTAGCCTTCGTTCATTCCGACCTTTTAGTGGAGGTTTTGGCCGTAAAAGACCCTTCTGGAGCAAGTAAAGAACATGGATGAGTCCTAGGTTACCTGGAGCTAAAGGAGCTTCTAGATCAAGATCTATGCAATCCCGATCCCATCGAAGGCTACTAGCACCTGCAAAGACATTGGAGTATGTCGGAGCTACCAACTACGCGCGGAGAAGCCATCGGAGATGCCGGGAATCACTGATCGAAGTATGCCAAAGCCTTGTTCTTGGGTTGTTCATCTAGCATGCCTCCCAACTGTCCGTTGAAAAATAGGTTACAGGTCTTATCCTGGCAGTCGAATCTAGACGAAGCGTTGTCCTCTATAGCCACCAGATCCACCACGTGGCAGCGTGAGAGTGGTATGATCTAGGGCACATAAATGGGTAAATATCAAATACCACCTTTACCTTTTATTATTTGTAGTAAGTCCCGTAAATATTTTATTATGTTTAAAAAGTAGTGGGACAATTGCATGTAGACCCTCAAATGTTTTGAATATTATAGTTTAATCCCCTGCCACGTCACCTCACGTGGTGGCCCATGTGCTTGGGTATTTTGTATGTAAACCCTTCCTAGTTTTGTATTTATTATTTAGTCTGCTAAAATTAAGTTTAGTTATAAACTTTTGGTGTTTTTGCACCTAATCCCTCGTAGTTTATTTTAATAGCATAAACACCCCTACCAGCTTGACTTATTTTGTGCTTCATTTTCTATTTTTTTTTATAAATATCATCCATGCTCCAAAAACTAAGGAACAGGACAGGTTCCTGATTGCATGCTCTTTCACGCTATATAATTAGTTTTCCATTTTATGCACATTTCCTATTTATTAAAAATAAAAAATAGCGCGGTTATTCCTTGTTATCCTTAAAAAATCCAAAAAATATAAAACCATATTTCAAAATTCCAAAAAATAGTAGATTCTTATTTTTGTTATTTGTACCTCCAAACCAAAAATCCCTACTAATAGAAAAAAAAACACTAGAAATCAAAAGGTTCCAAAATCCTATAAAAATATAAAAGCCAACAAAAAGTCCAAAAATATTAATTTTTGCTTTATATTTTATTTATATATATTATTACATACTAAAATTATTTTGAGGATTTTCGACCATATATAGCATTTTAAATTTCAAAACTATTCGACCTTTTAAAAAAGTCCCTGATTGTGTATATTTTGGATTTTAGTAATATCTAAAATTTAGTAAAATACCCCAAAATCATAAAAACATTAAAAAAAGTATAAAAAAACATAAAAAATTTTATTATACAAATTTTGACTGTTTTTAGCTATATTTATAATTATATTACCCTATATTGTATAATATACCTATATATAGTTATATATATTTTTAGTATTATTGTTAATTAATATAAATACCTTATAAATAATTTAAGAACTAAAAAAATAAAAAGGACTGTACTTTCTAGTATTTCATGATTTTTATATGTTTATTATAAATTTTATATATCCCCTATATTACATATATTACATATATAGAGTTATATATATATATATCTTTGTTATATATTAAAAAGAAATAGGAATTAAAAATCAGAAAATATAAAAAGAAAATAAAAATGTATATTAAATTAAAAAGAAATATAAATTAAAAAATGAAAGAAATAATTTGATATAAAAAACCCACAAAAAATTAATTATTTCATTGATTGAATATTGTACAAATAGATGTTTTTATTTATTCATTTTTTATCTATAAGTAATAATTAGTGCTACCATGTATTGCTCCATGTGATTTATACTCTACCATACTTACACCTATACACATCTATAGTAGAGTTATAATAAATTTTAATAAGCACACATTGATCGCTTGATTTTTTCTGTGTGTTGATTGTTGATTAGAGGCACACTTGGTCACGCAGTGATTGCTAATCGTCTTTGATTAGTGAGCTCATGTAAAAAGTCCCTCTCATCACTGATGCACACTATACATGCGTGCACAGAACTTTTGCATAAAATCCCAGCATGATTGGGTAATTACATTGCAGTCCTTTTCACATTTATTCATGCTCATTTAATATATGTATTTGCATTTATACCCTCGTATTTATGTTCTTGTTTGAACCATCATTTGTTGTCATCTTTTATTTTCGAAAATTACATGTTGTTTTAAAATTAAATCTTACATCTCCTTGTTATTTAGTCGTGAATTTGTGAATTTTGGATGATTTATTAAACTTGTTTAAGTGTGAGAATTATCAACTTTACCATCTAAGTTTGAGAAATTCATAGTAAATCATCCTTTCCTAAAAAGTGACATTGTGTAGAATTAATTATGCTTTGACACGTGCCCAAATTTGCATGCATAGTTTCCTTAAAATAAATCAATTTATGAATAGAGTAAATGATTTCAATAGATTGTAAACTTATGAATTGGAATTTTTCTTGGATAGATCTTTATTGAGTACATCTAGGACAATTTTATTTCTGAAAAAATAGGTTTGCTAATTATTAGAATTAATTTACTTTGAATCAATTTATCTTCATTATTAATTCACAAAAAATCATTGTGCATTCCAAAATTTTAAAAAAAATACAGTAGGTTAATTTCATCAGTTCTAATCTATTGTCGAATTTTCATAATATTTGCATTTAATTTGCAAGAAAATTTGCATAAAACCTATAAAAAGGTTTCTTTTCCATGCATGCATATTATTTCTTAAAAATATAAAAAGTGTGTTCTGGATTTATCATTGCATAAATAAATTTGGAAAATAACCTTCTTATAGCATATTTTCATACTAATTGAGATTTTCCATTTTAGACGAATTTGACCTTAAAATTATCATTCTGCACTTGCATCTCATTCAATAATTACAATAAAAAATTCTAAAAAATACCTATTGAAAACCTAACAGCTAAACTATCTGAAAATCATTCTAAGGAGATGTTTCCTCCCTGAGTTCAACCTTGTGCTTGTGCAAGTAAAAAAATACGTCCGCTTGTACATCGATTGATTTAATTGCACAGTTTTTGATTGACTGTAATCGCGTGGCTACAATGTAGTAATTCCACATTCTTAATAAGGGAAAATTCAGTTTTTTTAGATGGCATTGTTGTTGGGGAGACATCGCTTAAGGTTGATTTTAAGAAAAATTTAGAGGATAAGTTTTCACCTCCCGGGTAATCTGACCCGTAAGCCTTCTTGTAATTGCTTCATTTATTATTCAGCATTTTTGTCTATTTCAATTTATTTTGTGTATATCTATTTGACATAAATATTATATTTTTGTGCAAGGACCTGGTGGACTGGAGTGACTACATTTGAGCCGAGCAACTTAGGTGAACATGAGGTTGGTTCTTTGCGGGTTGAGGAAATTGAAAATAGAATAAAAATTAAGATTGAGTCGAGTTGTGAGAGAGTGTAGAGCCTATGTTTTATTTCTACTTTTTTCTGAACTCAATTTTGTAATTTATTATAAATAATTATCTTGGTTCTAGTGGATTATTTTTTGGGATCTCATGTGTGTAGCTGAACTTGGATATTTTTCTCCTTGTGGTGTGTCGAGACCCATTTCATTCTCAAGTGGAGCCCGACAGAAGTGGCTCATAAGTTGGACTTGTACTCGCGACTCTTAGAGCTTTTTATTAGGCTATATTATTTGCTCGTTTAATCTAAGACCACATTTCACGTTTAATAAGACATACCTTAAAATGTTCGATTTCGTCAAATATTAAATGCAATTCTTACTGATTAATAGAAGTTCCTGCTAGGTGCGGTTTTCTCGCAATGCATTTCATATAGTGTAAAAAATTTCAGTTTTATATTGCATCTGCATGAACATAGCGAGGATCGGTGCAATTCTTTTTTCTTAAGCGTGTATCATTATTTTCTGATTTGCATCAGATTTCTCATCTCTGTTCTTTCCGTGTTTTATCAATTAGGATAAAGGAAATTAGGACTGAATGATAGGCATAATTTGATATCTGGATTTAATCAAGTAATCACAACTATTGAAATCAAGTCTGTTAATACAAAATTTAACCAAAAAACTAATTAAAATTTGTTTATGGAGAACAACCCCGTCATTGTACTAGGTACCTACCTCAAAACAGAGTGGGTGAGGATATGCACGCTAAGGTTAGAACCCAAATCCATGGACTTGCACCTCAAGACTCTAAGTCTGACTCATGCAAGCTTACGAGCAGTAAGCGCTTGGCTTCAACCTTGAAGAGATGTTTTGGTGTACATCTTCTCACAATAATCCTTAGGGGTGTGATATAACCCGGCATCCCGGTCATATCATTTCTTTTATTAGGATATAGTGAGAGTGTATGCTGGGTGTCCAGCGACTCAACATGTATGCTTGTGTAATAAGATTGTATTATCACTTAACTAATATCTAAAAGATAATGGTAAGACCTTTGATACCAGAAATGTGTTAAGTTGTGAAACCAGGGTTTTCTCTTGCGTTTGTTTGTGTTTGTGTGTGTTACCCTTCTGTGCATTTGCACATTTTTTCCTCGATCTACTTTCATTTCTTTTTGGAAGATGTGGGCTTATAGGTGTCTGTACCAAAACTCTACATGTAACCTCTCCTTAACTGATCACTGGCCATCTTCATCATTTCACTCCTCAATGTACCTGTCATCCCATTCCAAGTACGAAGTCAGAACATTGACCGGCTTCCTAGCCTCTTCCTATTGATTCCAACAGAACCCTCTATTAGAGACAGTTCCTCCTCAACCATCTTTCCTCTTCCCCATCTACTCCATTCCATGGCCAAACTTCTTTTTTGATTGACTATTTGATATATATATATATACACCGCTCGCATAATCAAATGAATATTTTATGGATACCATAGAGCGAGTGAAATAAAGGATGGAAAGGAGTGTAACCAAAATTAAAAGAGAAACAAGATTTCCGATTAATATAGATAACTCACTATTTGAACCAATCCTGACTCAGGATGACTCTCTTCCTGGCTACAACCAATTTTCCTTTGACCCCACACTTGAAATCCAGACACAATGAGATTAGACTCATGATCAGACTGTGAATATAATAAATAACCCTTACTCGACTCAGGTGTACATGCCAGAGTTGCGACATGAAGAGTATAGTTATTCACCTCAAATTAATGATTATGGATGATGATTCTCAAACAAATAAGATACTTGATCCTTTGACTGACAGACTAAATAATGTCATCCAAATGATGGAAGAAATGGTAAACAACTAAGAAAGAGTGAGGACACCACAAGTCATGCCTGAGACACCTCACGAGCAACATTTTCAAATACACACACCACAAGTCACTAACTTCTCCACTGACTTTAACAAAAATACCAAAAATTGAAAATCCCAAAAATAACCAAAAAAATGAAAAACCAAAATATATAATAAAATAATTGAAAATTAAAAAGACCTAAAAAATCGGGTCCCTGCCTTGAGGTAAATGATCGCTAAGGAACTGATTCTTGAGCTTCTCTTAATAAAGTCCATAGACCACTTTCCTGACATTAAAAGATTTATGAGAAATAAATTTATGCCTAAGAGGTTAGACAATAAGAGAACCATGACTGAGAGACATCTAGTTTCTGTGGCCACCTCTGTGGTGATGGGGAGAAAGACTAGGAGCTATGGAGTGAAGCGTCTACCTAGGGATGAATGTGAAATCAAATATTCCTTCTTTAACCAAGCTAGAATCGATGATGAATCGTTTGTGAACATCCTCGCGACCTTCATGTTTGACAAGCTCAAGCTCGACCACTTATGAAATCGAGAGTGATTGTTCAGTTGGATGATCGATCCATAAAATGGTCGAGAGGGATTATTTTAGTCATCATTACCTTCCAAGGTGCTCCGCTCATAATGGACTTTACAGTCATTGATATTATGCATTGAGGAGAGTTCACCCAGTCTCCTATTGTTTTTGAGAAGTTGTTCTTAGCCTTGGCTAAGTCAAATATAGATTATGAGACCTAGAGATCGATTTCCTTGCAATGAGTACACACCGATCAGACGTGACCTTTGAGGATACACTCCATCCTAAGGAGACCAACATATCCGTTGACAGTCTTGACCATCAAGAGACAAATGAGTACTATCTCTCTACTACACCTGAGATATTGATGAATCGCTAACTGCTATGATAATTATCACACATTGTAATACGGCCAGTTAACACTCAATCACAATCAAATCTAAAGTCTCTATTAATATGACTAAGTTTTAGTTTATACATGGGCACGTACAGGGTTGAAAACAATGACACGAGCAATTCTTCAATTTAATCTAGGTGTTAAATGTTTATATAAGCAATTACATAATGATCTAGGTCAAGTAAATTCAAAACACAAAGAATACATGAATTTTCAAGACTTTTTATGCATTTATGTTACATGAGAAAAAAGAATGGCACAATGCAATGCACAAACCCTTAATAATGTGCCTGATTAATTGATTAAATAACTTGTGAGATTAATTAAAACTTCATGAAAAATCTAAGTGTCAATGTATCAATCAACTACAAATTATTTCAATTAAGCTCTCTAAAAATTAATATGTTGAATAGATTTTCAAATCAGTGAATGAAATACTCTAATTTAAAGTTCATGAAAAGAACTTTCAAACAACACCAATTTCATTAAAATTGAATAAATGGTTCACAAGATATTAACCAAAAAGAGATAGAGGCATAATTGTAATAAAAATTGTTTTATTTAATTACAAAATGATCTAAATCAGACCAAATTGCACATAACAAAACCCATATGGATAAGAATGCAATTTGACTATGGCGGGTCTTATCTGAAATTTTGAAGAATTGAGGGTCGCTCCTATAATTTGTCCACCCCACATTGTCAGTGCATGTGACTTCTAGACTTGGAGCGTGGATGAGGTTCCGAACGCTTGATGACATACTGTGCTTCGAACATCCATGGTTAATGTTTTGGATAGTTTCTTTGGAGCACATGATGTGGCATGTTGGAGACCATTGGATCATGCCCAATTAGGGCTGATTTGATGGTATCTACTCCTCTTCTCTCGACGAACTTATCTACATGCAGTAGAGTCAAGGTTGTCCTTTGCAAGACCCTCTTCCATCCTTTGTACACCTCTATTCAATCTGATGGTCTGGACAGCTTCATGATCTTCATGCGAAGATGATGATTCTTAAGAGGTGTGCTAAGGAGGTTTGGAACTTTAGCTCGATGGGGATTCGTCAGAGACCAAGGCTTGAAAGTCTACTTCGATAGGTCCCCGTCCATTGAACACCTACAAGGGTTATAAGCGAGAACACAACACGTGCTAATCGTTTGGGCATTGATTTAAATGGAATGAAGGACAAAAATGATCGGATGAGTTGAGCCCTGATGGGTCACCGATCTTTACAATAAAGATGAAGGAATGAGACTGATTGGTCGATGGAGAAAAGATCTGATGAAAATAGTAAATGTGTTTGACTTTCGAAGTGAAGGAGAGAGATTTTGAGTGTTTCAATATGAAAATCGACGAATAAATGAACATAGGTAAAATGACAAATAGAGAAGGAAACAACGATCAAACACTTACCTGGAAATTTAAGTAGGAACATGAAGGAATTACATATGAATCCTGAAATAGAGGTGGAGCTTTGATGCTCTAGTCGTCACTTAACCTCAACGGCTGGCTGAGGAAGCTCAAGCAGAACTCAATGAATACAACATAAGAAATGATCTTGTGGGTCTCTCTTGAAGATATGTCTGTTTTCGCTCACTCTCTTGTCACTTCTCTATCATAGAAGGAGAGATGGTGGCTAGGAAATGCTTCACAAGATGGTTGAGAACCATCGCAATGGACGGAGATGGGATTTCCAGAGCGAAGGGGTAGAGGTTCCAGGTGGTTGTCGTAGAGGTTTCAACCACCTGGAATTTAATGGAGGTTAGTCAAATATGTAATTTGAAGGTCAAGCATGTGTTAGGGAAGTTAGGGTTACGATGTGGCGGTGTTGGCTTGTGGAGATGACAAGTGGAGAAGTTATTATAATGAGGAGAATAAAGGGGGTTACACGGTTGGAAGATCTGAGGGATGAAGGGGTGCAAGAGGTTGACGATGACTCAGGAGTGTCCGAATAAGATCAGACGACATAGAAAAATATGAGGGCTAATAAAAAAACCTACTTGAGTAATCCTCTGATTGGGCCAGATGGCCCAATCAGAGTATTCCAAATGTCTAAAAATCATGTAAATAAGATAATAAATGATTAGAAATTAAACTAGGAAAAACATTTAACATGAAATTGCAGATCTTGATGAGATCTACATCTTTCATTCAAAGGGAAAATACATCATACTTACATAGTAATATCTTTTGCAAGTATTTTTAATATACTAAAAATACACTTTTATTTATTTTGTTTTTTTATTTTTAATTAATAATTAATATTAGATTAATTAAGTACAATATTACTCTAGCTTTTATTTGATTTTTAATAAATAAGAAACACACAAAATATAGGTATAATAATATATTTAATTATATGCAATAATTAAAGTTAATTATTTACAACAAGGAAATTGTTAAGAAGAGTTAGTTGTTAATTAAAGTTAGTGAAATACTCAAGCAGGAAATATAATAATAAATAAAGTTAATAAATATGGGATTTATCATCCCCCTATACTTATGCTTAACTTGTCCCCAAGCTAATAAATAAAGAATGAATTAGTGAGTTATTGAATTCCCTGACATATGCATATGTTGAAACAAGGCTTAATCAACCAAGAACACTTGGTTTTAGAGATCCTAAAACTCTAAGTTGAACCAGGTCTTAATCAAAAGGAATTCAACTATCTAATCATCAGACTCTCATATATATATATATATATATATATATATAGGATACATGACTTTATATATTGACTGCATTGATAAGAGATTCTCCAAATGACTCAATCCTCAACGTTACGGCTGAAATCTATTCTTGCCTCAATTCACCATTTCATTAGTTTGTCAGACTTAAAATGATGTAGATGGAAGGTCTAATAATGGAGGACATAGTATTTGTGTCCTTTCTTCTCTCGCTCTCATTGGAACAAGGTTTTTCTCAAGTACCTTATTAGTTCAACACAATATGTTTTGTTGCTAATCAGTGTGTCCGTTAAAAAAAGTTGTGTCATATGTACTTCTTTTTATGGGAGTACAATGTGGTGTGTCTTCTTTAAGTATCTAATATACTTACACCCAAACTTGTATCACTTACAATGCAGTGCCCTTTTTGAGGTACTATTTTGACAAATAAATGTTAATACTTTGGTCCAAGTTGACACTTAAAAGGGTGGGAGCACTCATTACTGGTGTAATGTAAGATCTTTTATTTTGTCATTGTAATGCTTGAGCCTCTCTCTGTATTTTTTTTTTACTTTTCTTTTTTTATTGACTAGCTCCACTACTTTTACCAAGAATTGGCACAGACTGGTCAATAAATTTAATTTAATTTCATCACTCCCTAGCACATAGGTCAATATCAAGATGTTGGTATAAGAACCATATTCCCATACTAGCTAAGATTTCTAACCCTCAAGTTTCATGAATCCATAATTAATTTTATCCCATCCTTGGGCATCATAAGATCAAGTCCAGACTCATATCTCAACTCCCAATTTCTCAAGTGAAACCTCATCTCGTCTCATCATGAATGCAGTCATGTAAGTGAGTGTTGGTCGTATTATTTAAGGATAAAATTAAGGATGCAATATAGCACACAAATCTTTATAACTAGAGAAGTATGACTTATTGAGTCCAAGACCCTAATGATTAAGATAGGTTAACTCTGAATTTCCGGACCTCATAAACCAAGTGTTATCTCAACAAGCCTTGTGTGAATGTGTAAGTGTCAGGGAAACACCAATTTCTTAGTTAGCATGTTAATGAGTTAGAAAATTTTATTAGAAGAATTTTAATTAAAAAAATCAAGAACAAGTACACTTCACACTATAGATCACAATCTGACACAAAAGAAGTGATAAATAATACAAGAACAACACATGGGTACCAACACAATGCTACCAAACTCTAGCTTCTCAACCTCAAGCACCAAACTTGAATCCACGGGGTTTAAAATCATAGTCAACCTTATGCTTCACTTGCTTTCTCCTCGCAGATTAAACCTCAGTATCAGAATAGGAAAGATCTCCACTAACCTGAAAAATGAAATGCTTTGAATGATGTCATTCTTCCTCAAAGGTAATATCCATATCAACATGAGAAGCCAAAAAATTTTATAAATCGGAAGGAAGACGATTAAACCTTACTTTTGCAATAGATCTATGGGTTTTCCTAAAAAGTGAAAAGTTGGACATATGAGGATGACCTAACTTATAATAAACATGATCTTCAGGCTTTTGGATATCCTCAAGAAATTGTCCAGGCTCATCCATATCCAACTCTTCCAACAACAGATTATATCTTCCTCAATAGGCATCACTCTTTTTTAAAGAACTCTTTATAAACAACATCTTCCAGAATATAACGTTCACATCTAATGCTCCTCCATGTTTTACTCTGCTTGGGACTAAAACTGGGAAACCTTTTATAAAATAACCATTACACCCAAGGAACACCGTCAGAAAATTAAACTTCTCTTGAGAAACTAAAGAATGGTTTTGTTTTTATTTTATTTTATATCTTTTTTTTACTTTTTTATTTTTTTAAATACTTTGTAACTATATGCATAAAAAGAATGTTTATAATGTCAAATATTGTTTACCCTTTTCGAAATAATTTCGAAAACAGTTTTGCAAACCATTAAAATAAATATAATATTTCCAAATATTTTACAGAATATTTTTACAAATCTTTTCAAATCCCCATACCCATAGCCCATAATAAATATACAAAAATACGTGAAAATACTAGCAATGAATAAAAGTATATATGCAATATATACACACACACCCTATACTTAGCTTGTGCTATGTCCTCGTGATAAAAAGTGAAATTAAAGGCATAGGATCTTACTAAGCATAAAGAGAAAAGAGAAAAAAATACATGGACAAGAAAACTGGTCAAACCCTCTTATATTTAGGCTTTAGATAGTCTACATGTAGGGCTGAAAGATACAAAAATTTGGTACAAAATAATAGAAACAAATCAACTAAAAAGAATAAGGAATCGCTCCCCCCCCCCAATACTTTTGGCTGAAAATAGCCCAAGTATAAAGAAGGAATGAAGTATAGAAGGATAGATGGGATGCCGAAAGAAAACCTAGAAGGTTACAAAGAAATAGGGTTGGGTTCCCCCTTATCCATAGGCTCTAAATAGTCTAAGTTAAGAGTAAAATATTAGAAAGAGAAGAACCCAAATACTAAAAAGAACAGAGTCAATGTTAGTAAAACAATATATGAATCTACAAAATGTTGAATCTATCAGATGTGAATCTTCAAGTTGCAGCTTCATACTGTATCTGAATTATCTACAAAGGATTCAACATGCATGAAGTCAATTACTTCAATTGGAACCAACCGTTCTTTAGATTCTACAAAGTTTTTCAACGGGTGGCCATAGATTAGGAAAGACCATGCACCAACTATGAGATCAATGATGTATACACTTCCATTACTGTGTACATCCTTGACTATAAGGAACCATCCATTTAGACTTAAGTTTTCCATGGGAAAATTCATCAACATAGCATTAAACAACTATACATTTTGTCCCGGGATAAAATTCTGGCATCTAATATGTTGGTCATGCGACTTCTTCACTCTGTCCTTGTAGATCAAGTTTTTTTTATACGCTATGTTGTGGATCTCCACAAGCTCATTGAGGTTCATGTTACGACATAGTTTCCCTACGTAAAAACTCTAATTGATTTTATTTATTGCCCACTCAGACTTGTGAATCAATTCAGTCGGCGGATGGTATTGCTTGCCATAAATCATTCTAAAAGATGAAGTCCCAAGTGGAGTCTCGTAGGTCATTCTATAAGCCCATAGAACTTGGTCCAATAGCTAGGAGCGATTCTTCCTATCAGGATTGAACAACTTCTTAAGAATACTCTCCACCTCCCTATTTGGAACCTCAGACATGCCATTGGATTGTGGGTGGTAAGGACTAGCAACTCTATACTCAAATGTTTAGTCCTTAGCTAAAGATTCCATCTCTCTATAAACAAAAGGCTACCTCCATCTGAAATATAAACTTTAGGAACCTCGAATCTTGAAATAATATGATCCTTAATAAACTTACAGACATTCCTACTGTCTCTGATTTGGGTGGGATAGCCTACACATATCTAAAAAGATAATCAACCACTAACAATATGTACTCAAATCCATTATTTTTGGTAAAGGGACCCATGAAATCTATGCCCATGTGTAAAATGCATCATAGAAACTCATTGGCTGCATAGGAATCTCATCACAATAACTGACTATCCCTCCCATCTTTTGGCAAAAAGGACAAGACCATTCAAAATCCATTGCATCTCTAAACAAGGTCATCCAATAAAGTCCACTTTGATGTACTTTGTGATTGGTTATTTTTCTCGAATGATGTTCTCCAGCTTCTAATGAATGACAATATGTGAGGACACTCTGGTATTCCTCCTGAGGAACTGATCCTTCAAATAAAGGGAATAAATCCTCCCAATGGTATTTCCTTGAATCCAACTTTAGTCTGTCAATACTGCTTCTAGTCCAACTATGGGGAACTTGCGTTGAGACAATATAGTTCACCATGTTGGCATAAAATGGAAATGAATCGACAACACAAATAGACTCGTCTGGAAAGGGTTTCTCTGGTAGGCTCTGAATCAAGGGATTCCTTCAGCTCTAGTTGGGATAAATGATCAACCACTACATTCTTAACTCCAGGTTTATCCTTTATTTCGAAATCAAACTCTTGAAGTAATAGAATCCACGTAAGAAGATGCACCTCTACGCCCTTCTTTTCCATGAGATATCTAATGGTTGTATAATCTGTGTATATTGTCACCTCAGAGCCCAAAATGGAAGACCTAAACTTCTCAAGGGCCCAAACTACCACGAGCATTTCCTTTTCAGTCATTGTATGCTTTTTATGTGGTTGATCTAAAACTTTGCTTGTGTAGTAAACTACAAATGAAATCCCTTCTCATCGTTGTCCTAATACAACTCCTATAGCATAATCCGAAGCATCAGTCATGATCTCGAAGGGTAGAGACCAATCAGGAGCCTGCAAAATCAGTGAGTCACAAATCTTTCTCTATAAAAGGTCAAAGGCCTCAAGACACTTATCATCTACAATGAATTCTTTGTCCTTTATTAGGAGCTCAGTCAATGGTCGGGCAATCTTAGAGAAATATTGAATAAATCTTCTATAAAATCCAATGTGCCCCAAAAATTACCTTACTTACTTAACGTTGGTTGGTAGATCAACTTTCTTGATGACATCCACCTTGGCAAGGTCAACCTCCATTCCCTTCTTGGAGATTATGTGCCCTAACACGATACCCTCCTTAACCATAAAATGACTCTTTTCCCAAGATAGTACCAAATTCGCCTGCTTACACCTTTGAAGTACTGGATCCAAGTGAGCTAAAAATGAATCAGCATGACCCAAGAAATCGTCCATGAAGATATCCTAGAAATCCACCACCATTTCGGCAAATACGATAGTCATGCACCCCTATAAAGTGTCTGGGGAATTACAAAGCACGAATGGCAGGTGCATGAATACTTATGTGCCAAAAGGACAAGTAAAAGTGGTCTTGTCTTGATCTTCAAGGGCAATGGCAACTTGATTATAGTTTGATTGCCAATCATGAAAACAGAAGAACTCATCCATTGCTAGTCTCTCCAAGATCTGATCAATAAACGCAAGAGAAAGTGATCTTTCTTGGTCGCAGCATTCAGGCATTTGTAATAGACACAGACGCACCATGACATGGGCACTCATGTTGTGATATCAATCCCTTTCTCATTGGTGACCATCCGAATGCCCGACGTATTCAGGACGACATGCAGGGGTGCCACCGACTTGGAATCTGAGATTGAATAAATAAAACCAGCTACACACCATTTTTCAATCTCTTTGTTAACCACTTCTATTAGATTTGGATTCAAACTCCTTTGAAACTCACGAGAAGTTATGAAATTATCCTCAATAGAAATATGGTGTGAAAAGAGTGGGAGATTTATACCCATGAGATCCGACACAGTCCAACCTATAGCCTTGAGATTCTTCTCCAACTCTTCTATCAACCTAAACTCATCTTCTACAGTCAGCTTAGAACAAATGATGATAGGGAATCTATTCTTTGTCCATGCAAGAAAGTCATACTTGAGTTTAGGAGGTAGAAGCTTCAGCTTTCGAAAAGAAGTATCAGCAATGAAGGTGGTGCTAACTCATAGTTCTAGCCATAAACTTCTTTGAACATAAAATCAGATCGCCAAAGAAACGTGGAAATTTGGCCAAAGACACATCCAACTCATATCTATCTCCCTTTATCGTTCTGAAGGAAGTAGAACTAACAGGTTCGTAGAGACCTTTAAGTCATCAAGGGAATTGGAAGATGCATTATTCAAGAAAACTTGCAACATACCACAAACTACATCGTGAACACTATCTTCTCCTGATGAGAAGTTCTCACTCAAATCTATAGGGTTCTTTTTCCATACCCCAATTGTGCTAATCACTCTGCAATCTGCCTCTAATGTAGAAGAGAAATATATACTAGACTCAAAGTCAGGTCGCTTCGATTTCATCTACTTCATATTGAGTTCCACTTCTCTGCCAGGAGAGCAGAACTTCATCATCCCAGTCTGATAATCAAAGGAAGCTCCTATGGTCCTTAGGAAAGGCCACCCAATGATGATCTGTGAGTCTCTCCAATAATTGGGGATATCCATATCAAGGACAGTAAAGTCCACTTTGTAGTCTTGTCCCTCTATTTATATGATAACATCCTTGACCTCACCCTTAGCCTTCTTCATATCTTATTAGTAAATTGGAGTAATGCTTTAGATTTGTGAAGTAGACCCAACTCTAGCTTCTCATATAAGGCAAAGGGTAGCATATTGAACGAAGCACCATTATCTAGGAGAGTGCGTGAAAATGCTATGCCGTTAATATGAATCACCACATAATGCACTCCTAAGTCTCTCTTCTTTTTTTGGGCAACTGTTGGTTCTTGAGGGAATAAGTTGTGGCAATCGATAAGACATGTGTCTTTACATAACTGTTTGGCTTCTTCCTTTAATCCCTAGTAGGTGTACATCGCAACTTAAGGTACTTCTGAAATGCATGATTGTTTGCCACATACTCATCAAATGGCACCTTAACCATGATGCTATCTTTACAAAATCATGTCATATCTGGATCATCTTTTTGAATCTTCTTAATGATGTGCTTTTCTATCATTAGATCACGGGGGAAAGGGATTAAACAAGCATAAGAAGTCGATGAAGAACTCGAATCATAAATTGAAACATGCTTCTTTTACTTGTAACAAGGTTCATCGTACATGGATCTTTTACATTTAACTTGGAATATAAACTAGAACTATCTACTAAAGGCTGAGGAATGTCTGTTGCCAGAACATCCTCCTCAACCAAAGTTTCAAGGTCCTTTGTAGTCTTTGAATATGCTCCATGCTGCTGGTGGGTTTTCGTACTCCTTCTCTCTCTACCACTGGTCCGCCTCTTTGGATGAAGGGGATGCTGCAGATGCATATTCACCTCATCTTCTGAAGTCTCCTCAAGTAGAGGTCTAGAAACAACCCCATCCATGTCCCTTTCCTCTTTAGGTACCTCCATGGTCTTTCTGCTCATGAGTGACATATGGTTAACACAATCAAACGGAAGAATCTCATGCTCATATCTAGGGGAGTCTGAGTATAAACCTGGCCATACTTATGTTGATGTTGAGGTTGATTCTGGCTGTTGGGATTAGCCTAAACCTGGGCAGGAATGGATGTAGATGGAGTAGACTGCTCATCATATAGAGAGGATAAGTGGTAGAGGTCAACCCCTTAATCCGGTATATCATTCTTGCAGGAACATAACTCCTCGAGAACTTGCCATTAGAAATAAGTGGGTCCTGACAAAGCTAACTGCTATTGTAAAGAAGAAGAAGAAGGAAAATGTGAAGACTGGACTTGATGGACTTGGTATTGTTGATGTTGTGGGGGATGTTGAACATGTAGGCCTTGCTGGCCCGAGTAGTAAATCTGCTGATGGACGAACGACTCTGTCTGCCTCAAGGGATGAGAATGGTAGGATCCAGAGCTCAGTTGTGCTAGAAGAGGTGTACATGTGAATGATGTATTGCAAAAGTAGGGGGAGTCTTGTAAAGTGGATGGTCCCATGAACCTCCTTGTCCGGCAGGGTCATGTGTGTACCACACACCATTCACCTCCCGTGCATGGGGAGGCTCTTCTATTACTATCTCCATTGATGGTGTTTGTTGTTGATAAAAGCGAGTAAGATTCTTGTACTATACCCATGGTTGTGGTGGCCCTGACATCAGGTGTTCCTGTATATGATGTATTCAATAAAAAAGCACAACAGATGCAATCACGTAAGGTATCTTTATCTTAGATGCCCTCTTTGTCATCTCTACCATCTGCTTCAGAAATTTGGATAAGTTGTTGTCCAACTCATCCATCCTCTTGTCAATATTCTTTGCAACTATCAACTTATTTCTATGATCCCCACGTCGGGAATCGTATCCTCAAAGAGACCAACTACCTTCTCCCCCCTCTATATGAGAATGTGATGGAGGTCTCTGTATGAGTTCTGCTAGCGGTCTATGCCCTACTCATCTCGACCATTCTTTCGAACACCTTGCAGACGGTGTCTGCCCCATGTGAAGCATAACTGCCTCCACAAGAAGCACTAACTAAACCTTGCACCTTAACATTCAGACCGTTGAATACTGACTAAACAAGGATGGTAGGCTCTAGTCCATGACAAGGACACTTCTACAATAAATCCTTGAATCTCTTCTATGTATCGCAGAAATGTTCGTTTGGTAATAGGGAGAAACTCATGATGCAAGATTGCATCAAGTTAGTTCTACTCAATGGTATAACTTCTTTAGTAAAAGGCCCTTGAACTGAGTATATGTAGTTACAACTACCGCCAAGTTTTTCATCATATAATCTTCCTTATCTTTCAAGGTAAAAGGTAGAGATTTGAGTCTCATGTGGTCCTGTACAACCTTGGGATGTCTAAGGTTAGTATAACCTAACTCAAAGTCTCTAAGGAATGTGTATGGTTCCTCATGTGCATTCCTGTTGAACCTCAGCAACATATTCAAGAATTGTGGCTTTAAATTATATTCAACTTAAGGTTCAACTAAACTCAACCAATTTGTCATCTGATCCTATCGAGGATTATATGACACATCCATAGGTGCATCCAACCCATGGTTAAGATGTCCTATCAGGGCTCTCAACAAATCCATATTCCGTTCTGAGGTTGCTAACCTAGATAAGACTATTTGTAATGGGTCTTCACGCTTTTCTTCCTCCCTATTTTTTCTCTTTGGAGGCATCTTAGCTTAATCCTTTAAACCTTCTTAAAAAGGAGGGTTCAAGTGGTATCGTGACAAATATATTGAAATCAAATTGGCCTCACTGAGGCAATGATATTGCTTGGTGAGTAAAGAAGAGAGAAAGGGTTCGGTTGTAATATAAAAGCTCCCTAAGGACTCATGAAATCCTGAATTGAAACAAGGATTATTTTGGATCCAGGAAGGTCTAGGAGAAGAAGGTGGTTGAACCTTGGAAGATGTGATGTTTGGACGATACAGTGATAAGTTCGTAAATTCTGAACAAAAATCCAACCAACTATCCATCTTCAATTTCAAGAGAGTACGGAAAATGAGCAAGATAGATTCACGAAAAATCTAGTACTATGTTGCACTTGAATGTGAAGAATCAACTCACACAAATCAAACACAATTCAAACCCTTTGAAGATTTTCACCAACTCAAGAGGTGAGGGTCGTAAGAGTTCGGCCTATTTTATCTTGTTAGTTTTAGTTGGTGATAGAACAATCTTTTACAAGCACATAGGGAGTCTCCTACTACATCTAGTTGAAGTCTTATAAGCCCTCAAACAAAGAGTGATCTTCCTAGGATACCGGCTTCAATATCACACCCCAAAAGGAACATATAAGCGCATACAAACAAAATGTATCTCTATGGTCTAAAGTAACCACTTGCAGCTCCTAAAATCAGCAAAAGTTGGACCTAGAGACTTAGGGTGGAAGTCTAGGGATTTGGGCCCTAACCTTTGGGATTCATCTTCACCCACTCTATCTGGGGGTAAGTAAATATGTACAATGAGGGTGTTTATGTATGTAATATAAGATTTCTTTTATTCCAAGTTAATTAATGTCCACTTATATAATTCAGTCCCAATTTTAATGCTGATTATCACTTGATTAAGGTGACCACATAAAAATACACCAAAGGTTCTGTCCCTTTTTTCCTTTTCCTTATGTTTGTAGAAATCGGGGGAGGAGAAGAAAAACAGAATGCAGGCGGTAATCAATAATGGATGTAATCATTTAGAGGTACTCACATTAAATCCCAACACTCTCCATGTGGATGCTAGACTGGATATTTAAATCTATGTATATGATGAAAGTAGAAATGACACACCTAAATAGGAGTTCTATTAGTTTATTAAGTAGAACAACATATTTATGGTGCATCTATTAATGAATATCTCGGATATAAGTGAATCGTTTGAGATAAAAAATTATGTGTCCTAAGTTACAAAATATGCAAAGGCAAAATGACTTAACTTTTGTCAATTTGAAGAGATGTACCTACTACTATTTTTGCCACTAAAGTCGGGAACCACTCGTGACATAGCCACACAATAATAGAATAATAAAGGCCTTTGTTTATAAATGTGAAAATTCAAATGAGAACTATTGTAAATAGAGCAAATTACCTACAAATTATTACAAAAAATGATACAAAAATGTCATACAAAAAATCACTACTTAATTAAGCAAGAAATTCCTCCTAAAATGATTGCTAAGTGGTCTCTTCAGCTCGCAGCTTCAAGCTCCAGGCCTCCGTGTTCCTTCAATGTTCATCGGCTTCGTGAGCCCTACCAAAAAACAGTAAGATATTTAGAGAGTTCTAAACAGGAAAATATTGGTAATTAAATAAATACACAAAATAAAATAATTAAGACAAAACTACAAATACAACAACACAATCACTTCACCTAAAATACACTAAAAAATCCCGAAAAAAATAAACCTAAAATAAATCAATTAAAATGTTGTGTCTCCAACAACGATGCCACCTGATGAATCGTAAACTGACTATAATTATCACTCGTTGTAATACGACCGGTTAACACTTTATCAGAATGAATCAAATGTCTCTAAGAAGAGATTTTAATTTATACATGGGCAAATCTAGGGTGGAACAGAAGGATACAACCAATTACTCAATTTAATCTAGATGTTAAATATTTCTTTGAGCAATTAAATAGTGATCTAGGTCAAGTAAATTCAACAAAAAGAATGCATGAATTTTCAAGACTTTTTATGCATTTTTCTTACATAAGCAAAATATATGGCATGATATAATGAATAAACCCTTAATAATTCACATGATTAATTGATTAAATCACATGTGAGATTAATTAAAACTTCATGAAAAATCTAAGTGTCAATGTGTCAATTAATTACAAATTAAATGAATTCTAAAGCCAATTATTAGGCTGACTAAACAAGTTAAGTCTCTAAAAAATAATGCGTGGAATAGAGATTCAAATTAGTGAATGAAATATAGTAAATTAAAGTTCATGAAAAAAACTTTTCAAAGGACATCATTTTATTAAAATTGAATAAATCTCAAGTAGCCCTCTCTCGAGGCTAAATAAATCGTCTAGGCAAACCCTCAAGCAAAGTATAGACTCTACCTTGATTCTTCCCAGTACGGTGACAGACAAAGTCAACTTAGCATACTTATAAAGGAGAAGTTCTAATGCATATAATTATGCCATAATATAAATAACAGTTCGCAACAACTGCATGTATTTATGCTAGGGCACAGACCTGGAATAATGATGACCTAGTCTGCTCAAAAACCCTCTCCTTGCCCCTGATGTTGATTGCTTCTCACTACGCCACAAGGTATTCATATAATCTAGTAGGTCCCTGTGCCCTTGTACCTAGAGGAGGGGAGAACTCGGCTAGGATAGGCTCTCACATAGGAAAGCTTTTTAATTGGAAGCTTGGATCCCAGGTTCTAGCTGACTGGATCAGAAGGAGAAAGTCAGTAGCTTGCTTGCTTACCGATATGGGGAATAGCCCAAATACATTTGACTTTAGCAGTAATAATCTACCTTTCATTCTAAGAACTCCTACATCTACGCATTCTTCCTCTCCCCAGAAAGAAATTACCTTCTCTTTGAGTAGTTTAGCTAGCATCGATTTCGGAACCTATGGCGTACTCTTGATTAGGATTAGGCTTGGCGCCTGACCCTGAGGTTGGCAGTTCAGAATAAGATAATTAATGTGAAGATTATTGTCATTCATGAAGAACCCAGAAAACCTGCGAACGATATATAAGTTCTTTGATTTTAATAAGGCAACACATAATACTATTCAAACTTTTATATCAAGAAAGAGTTATTACAGTAGTCTTAGGTCCGGGATGGGACAACTTGCTTTTCAATCTATTCATTTCAAAAATCAAGTACAAGATCGACCGCCGAGGCTTGAAAAGAGCTGAATAGGAGAGAAAGCTCTTTTTCTAAGACTCTTTGAAGGAGGGAAGAGTGATGGCCAAATCCTTATATCATATCTTCTTTCTCGCGGAAGAGACCGAAGCCTATTATAAAGGGTTCCCGCTGGAAGCCAGATGACGGAGGTGAGGATGGAGGGCTAAGCACCAAAGGGTGAGAGTGTGCAAAGGTGGCAAAGCTGTAAGAAAGATAGTAGAAAGAAGAGAGACTATCAAGACTGGTTAGCGAGAAGGGGGATGGACGGATGCACTTCTTCTGTGATAAAGATGGGAAAAGGCAAGACTGACAAGCCTAGCATTCCAAGGGATGATTGCCACCCCCACGGGGACAATGGATTCGTTATGCGACAAGCACTATTTTCGTGAGTGTTACTGGTGTTGTTCTAGCTAAATATGGGTAAGCAATGAGTCATCAAGTGCTTATTCAGTCATCTAGCTATGAACTAATAGTCCCGCTTGATTGAGGACTCTTTCTTTGAGTGGTTGCTTTCCCGGTAGACTTTGATGAAGTGCTTTTCAGAAGGAAGAGTGAAAGGGAATATGCTTTTCATCGTAATATAAGAAATTGTTAGTGAAGCTAGAAGGAAAAGAAGCAAGTGAGAATCAAAGCTACTAAACTATCGAATAGAAACAAGGTATTGATTTAACGATTCTCCTCTCGCTTTCCTTCCCTAAGGCTGGTACCATTAGTACACCTCCTCGATTTTTACTATAGCTTCTTTAGGTACTCACCTTTCTTGCTAAGAAGGGATTGCAGACTCTCTATCATCAGGTCTGACCATTCTTTTCTCCCAGACAGGCTCATTGACAAAGAACAAGGAGCTCTCTTTTTTTTGTGGAGGTTGAAAGGCCCAAGCTAGCTTAGGGCGAGGACATGAATTGGGAAAATAAATAAGGAAGCGCTCCTCTTTCCCCATGCTTTCTATGTCCCAAACTCCGAGGTGACGTGCACAGTTACCCTCCCTTGAATATATAAATACTAAGAAAGCATGCTCCAATGAAGAAGGTCAACCATTTACCTGCATCAGTCCAAAAGCATACGATCTTTATAAATAGATAATAGAGGAGGGAACTTGCTTGCCTTGTTTAGTCATAGTTCGATAGAAAGCAGTAAAACATAGGTAGGATAAGTGTAGGATACCGATCTAATATATTACTAAGATAGGATAAGTGTAGTACAATATAATAAGCTGGTTGCTAGTCCCCTAGAACACTCGATCTTGGTAAGTAGTATGGCACATCATCACCCAAGTTAATTGGCTGAGGGTGAGCATTTTCATGATGCGCCTTGCAGCCTTTTGATTTTGAGAAAGCAAATGAGAAAGAGGAGCCTTAGAGGTGACCTTGGACTTCTACATAGACTACTTCCATCACATCAATGCCTGACTTTCTCGTTATGTATCTATTTAACTCGGCTCTTCAGCTCTCTTAACTCGTTCATCTATGCAGCTTTCCTTCTTCGGCATCTTGCTGCTAAACCTTTCTCCATCTGCTCAATAGGTCAAAAGATCAATGTTAGGTCAAAGCAAGATGTCAGTTAGTATACTAAACATGGGGGGAAGGGGATGATGCGCTAAAGAGTCTGGCCTTGAGATTTAGAGGAAAAGGGACTATCGAGAACAACCTCATATAGGTATGGAAGAGAAAAATCATCGACGAAAGTCCACAACTAACATGACTATGGGGGCATCTGATGTAGACTGATTGAGAAGGGGTGAAGAGTATTAAATCACAAAAGATCAGTTTTCTTAGTAGGAGAAAGCGAGTAGAATTAGAGGTCTCAGAGAAAAAAGACCGACAATGAGCCTGCATTGGAAGTATGCCTCAAAGAACTCGTCAGTCGGCTCTCTCTTTCAAGTACATGATAGGTCCATCACTATATGGAAGATAGTGAGCCCGAGAAGTAGATTGGAGGAATAAGGGATTCCATCTAACTCAACCAGCCTAATATAATGAGCTCATGAGGTTGGTCTAGATTAATAATAGTTGCCCTCGAGAAAGGGAACTATAGGATCCCTATAGTGGTTTTAACTAATTCCCTCGAATCCATGTCATCCTTATCTTAGATAAGACCTAGCTTGTACATTTTTTTTTGAGTTGGGTGTGAATTAGTATCAAACCAACAAGCATTAGCTATCCCTGAAACTAGATATATAGGCTGCAACTTCTTTCACAAACAAACCTCCCACTATCAAAGAGGATCTCTGGAAGAATTGTCAAGCTTTCAATAATGGAATCCATCTTCAGATAATCATATACAGTAGTTATGTAGCCATTGGAATAAGAAAGTAGTTTCCCTAAAAAGGAAGTCATCCAGCAAATCATGTTTACTAAAGCAAAAACCGAAATCTTTCTTTTGACCGTAGCATTTCCATGATTTATAGGCCATTTTCTTGCTACTAGACTTGATATCCCCCTTTTATTATCTATCTCAAAGAATGACAACTATCGGAGGATGTACTCTACATTGTTTTACTAAGGACAATAAACATTAAAATCTTTTGAACAAGCTTATGAGTGAGGTTTTGACAAATAGCATCACTGAGAAGTCTAAGTAATTGTTCTCTGACCTCATCTTTGAGATTGTCTATTAAGAAGTGGTAGAGATCTTGTAACTCATCCTTCTCAGAGAGGATCAAATTCAAATAGTAGATGCAAAATCGTTATTGTAAATGAGGAAACTCATTATTTTATAAGCAGAAGAAGGTGCAAGCAGAGTAATGGGAAATTGTGTAAAAACCTCACTTTATCTACTTATATCAATATGCATCACATCAGATATAAACTATAAAGGCCACTATATATTTGGGATATGGTATTCAAAAGAAACTATATAAAATCGTCGAGGGCCTCAATGATCTTTTTCACCGAGGGGGCTTTTTCAAGCAAGGAGTTCAGGATTCCCATGATTGGTTCACCTAGAGAAGAGAAATCTCAGAACATTTCGGAGATAGAGCTGCTTTGATTGAAGCAAGAGACTAGGGGCAGTGAAGAGTGTTTTTCAAACTGAATTTCCATCGACTTAGGCGGAGTAAACAAGAAGAACTACTTATTCCTAGCGTCAAAAACAAGATTCTTGATTCTCTATAGTAGATAGTAGTTGCTTGATTCTACAGAACATTGAGGAGTTCTCTCTTTCCTTTTTTCCCTCAAATTTCTTTATTCTATTAGCGAAATAAGCAAAACGAGTTCTAGAAAGATGCCTTTTGACCTAGCACCTCAAGCCTCTGACCCTCCTGTCTACTTACTTAGATTCCTTACCACTCAACTCCTCTACCTTTCGTCGGGTCAGTAGCTCCCGGCCCCTCACACATCTCCTTTGAGGGCTCCTTCTACTTCATTTTTATCTCAGTCTTTACCTTCACCCTAATAACTAGCTTACCATCAAAGGCGAGGTCAACCTGCAGCTTATTTATTTATTAGTTAGCGAATCCTTCTCATTTAGCACAATTTCGATATCAGCTTCTTTTCTCCTCTTTTGAGAATCTAATAGTTTTTTTGTGGTTTCCACTTTTGAAGAAAAAACAAACCTACGGGCTAGATCCAAGGTTCAGTGCTAGAGCTAGGGAAGATGCCTAAGATTTCTAAGGTTTAATAGTTAAGGATCGATCTCGATCAAAATATTGATGTGACTTTTGAGGTACAACAATGATGAGGAAATAATAGAGTTAGAGTGGTAGCTATTAGTGATACAAATGGACGAGAGGAATGGAATGACACATGAGCTCCTCTAAGAGTTCCACTTGGTTGGGTCGGACTAATTTTCAACAATCTACAAAGTCGTTAAATATTGAGGTCCACATCCCCTATCCATAGATCTGCGTTGCTTTTATACAGTTAGATATGAACAATCTTTGAAAGAGGGATGAAAGTAGTAGATCTTTGGGCTCCTTCTCAGAAAAATAGGACTATTTGGAGGAGTTGGAGTGGGTAAAACGAATTGATCAACAACATTGCTAAAGCTCATGAAGGTTGGGGATTTGGTGGAGCAGGCAAACGTAGTCGTTAAAGAAATGCCCTTTACATGGAAATGAAAGAATCAGGAGTGATTAATGAAGAAAATCTTGCGAAATCAAAATCTGGTCTACGCCCAGATGAATGAGCTTTCAGGAGCTCGTATGAGAATTAGTTTGACTACCCGACCCTCCTTGTATTGAAGGAGATCCTACTCGATTTTTGGGATGTTAATGAGAAAGACGTACTTATATTCATCAATAATCTCTTTCGAGATAGGAAAAAGCAAGTAGGATCTAGGGCCCCGTAGAATGCCTTCTGCGGTGGGTTATAAACCTACCCCCTATAGTGACACGATGACTGAGATTATAGAACCTAATTGAGAGTATAGATATCTAATTATAGGGGCAAATCTTTAGTGAGTCAAAAATCCGGTTGTTGAAGACTCTACATCAGCTTAGTTCTGAGTCAGGGAAGCAACTGGAGGAATCCCATGTTATGGGGAGTTGGACCCTGGAGATAGAGGATGACACACTCTATACCTAAGACCTATGACGAAATAACAAAGGTTTCGAGTAGAATCTCTAGAGAATTGGATAGACAGACTTCTTTCTTTCTTTTCCCTCAACTGTAGGGCTCTAGCGGGGAATTCAGAATATAAAGAAAGAGGAAGCAGAGGCCTTAAATGTCTTCTTTACATGACCATGAATCGTTAGAACTTCAAAAAGGTAAGCATAGACTGACTATGGTTTCCCACCTTCATCAGATCTGGCTTGACCTAACCTATGATTTTTTATTGAAGACGTATATGCAAGACTTGCTTTCCCAGCACGTCAATGAAGCCTCTCCGAGTTGACCAATTCCTCGCCCCTATGGTTGCTTCTGATCCCACATCTGAATATGAGCTTATAATGCTTTCAAAGAATCCAAGCTCTTTTTTGCTAACATGTTTACAGAATTTCTAAATCATACAGATTGTAGGAGAGCAGACTTGTACGGAAAGCCCTATTTGTCAAAGATGACTTACCACTCCATGGGTATGATCAGATAAGACCTTCCATAAGATAGCACCCCATAACAAGATACCTTACCTCAAACAATTAGGCGGATAAAGTAGATGGAGTGTGTCAAGTATTAATCCACGTGGAACCCTCTCCAAAGTGACAAGGGCTAGGTATCTAAATTCGTGCCTTTCTCATTCTGGGAGGTCGGAATGATAGTCAGAAGATGGCGAGCTTTGCCCTTGGTATCAGAGGAAGAACTTTCATGCCCACTAAGTTATATAGGGTCATCCCCATGCTTCTACAATGTCACCAGCTTTAAGTCAATACTCTACTAGTTTTGCGACGATCTGTCATCAAAAATGGGATGAAGCAAGAGATGGGGCAAGGGCCATCTCAAGTCGAGTCAACAGAAGCATGATCCAACTTGGGCTTCACTCGAACTATGCAATCACATCCCACAAGCGAGTAGTGCAAAGAAAATCAAGCCCTGACTTGACGCTCTCTAACCTGATGATCTTACAATCTCATTTACGTTGTCGCATGGGCAACCTAGAACCGACTAATTCTCAATACTATATATGACTCAACCCACTACCCATATTTTGGAAGATAGAAAGTTATCCTTTTGTTTCACAAGGGAAGCTTTCCGGGCCTTTCAGCTGCGCTTCATTCAACCCAAAAAGATCTTGGAAGTTGTTGCAGCAAGGATGAATGAGAATCGATTCTCTTTTGGGAATGGAATTCGCCTGACCTTCCAGTAGGTACACTTTTTCGCCAGTGATGACTGAATACTGCCAACATCTTCGAGACTAAAAAGCAAAAGTGAAAGAAAAATCATTATATTAGGGAAAGGTATTCAGCTAGCTTCCTACAACCAAGACAACCAGCAAAAACCTACATGTTGCGTATAGTGAAAGAACGAGCGAAGAGGGGGGAGAGATTCAGATGCATTCAGTCAGTGATTCTCTTGAAATGGAGAGCTGATCAGCAAGCATCCCATTCAAAAGTGAGTATGATTCAGAGAGTTATTATATTTAAGTTGAGACCCTCCTTTTTCAAAGAGCAAGCAAATCAACCCTCGAAGTGGGGAGTGAATTGGGGTCAAGCAAGCCTCACCACTCCTATGCCTAAGAATCGAGTGAGTGATACCTAGGTATATCTAGTCTGGCGAACCAGGCCCATTAATGAGAAGACCGACTAGGGGACTGGAGGGTGAGCCCCCCAGAGAAGAGAGCGAGGCACCCATTCTTTCAAAAATCAGGAAAGAAGAAAGGGAAGGGGGAGTAGCAGGAAAACTTATATAGTAAAAAAAAAGCCAAAGATCGAGCTCAAGGGCTAGTCGAATATCTCTCATCCCATCAAATTTAGATGACTCAGCATTCGAGTGGTTTGCCTCTATCGAATTTTGCTCATGAGGCCAGATCACCATGTCTAATGATTGGCACGCATCAGGAAAACCTCATATTGATGAGGGACTGCTAATATTAAGATAGTAGAATAAAGGGTAGGGGGCTTTCAGGGGGGGGCGAATGTGGGGGGTGCAGGGGAGAAGGACAAAGGAAAGAGTGATGCCCACCTCCAATCAATTGATTCATCATGGTAGAGGAGAAAAATGGAACGGATTGTATTTGAGCTTTGAATCAACGCCTCCAGAAGCAAGGAGTATGCAGGTGTGTTCTGATGAGAACTCCAAAAATACCTAATTTAGCTCTACGTAAGATATCCAAAGTATACTTAAGCAATTGACATGATATATTTACTCACATTCCATGTGTAGGTCATAATTAGCAAGAAAATCCTATAGTCTTAATCAAAGGAGGTAGAGCCAAAGATTTGCCAAGTGTGAAATCCCAATGTATTTGGGAAGTCAAAGATTTGCTAGGAATTTCATATCAAAGAAGAGGAAGATCAAAATAGGTTGTAGGAAAATAAGAAAAGAGATGAATTAAAGATGCCTATACTCACCTGAAATCAATTCAGAATTATAGTCATCAATTGATATCAAATCAAATATAGTTGTCGATCAATCCCAGAGATAGGGAATCGTCGTGTAGATCACAGGAAAAGCTATATACACCCCAAACTCATTGAGGGGATCCTGGAGGATGACGATGCAATCGTCCCAACCATCGTCAAATAAGAGCACCAAGCTCTGCCAATTCACAAGGACTCAATTCTATATCCAAACATCACATGCCAGTGGATCTAGTCACCATCATAGGTACTCAAGATATTGTTTTGGAGTTGACCAAATAAGACGGGGTCGTAATTGTAATAAAACTATTATATTTAATTACACAATGATCTAAATTGTATTGATTTGCAAATAATAAAACTCGCTTGGATATGAATGCAATTTTAACGTGGTGGGACTTGTCTTCAATTTTGAGAATTGAGGGTCTCTCTTGTAATTTGGCCACCCCACCTGCTTGGTGCATGTGACTTCTAGGCTTGGCGTAGAAGAGGTTGAGGTGTATATACTATGCTTCGGCAGTAGGCTCAGACCATCCAAGATTGAGGCTCAGGATAGTTGCTTCGGAGCGAGAGACATGGTGGTCTGGAGACCGTTGGATCATGCCTAATTAGGGCTGATCCGATGGTATTTGCTCCTGCTCTCTCAAAGAACTCATCTGCATGGAGTGAAGTCAAGGTTGTACTCCGGTAAAACTCTCTTCCCTCCTATGTGCTCCACTGTTCGATCCAAATGTCCCGACAACTTCTGATCATCATGTAAAGACGATGACACTTAAGAGGTGCACTAAGGAGATTTGGAACTTCAGATCGATGGGATGTCATCAAAGACAATGTCTTGAAAGTCTACTTTGAAAGTTCTTCATCCTTTGAACTCCTGTACGATTTACAGGTGAGAACACAACACTTGTGAATCATTTGGGCATTAATTAGAATGGAATAAAGGGCAGAAACAATTGGATAAATGGAGAATAGGTGGGTCATTGATCCTTACAATGCAGACGAAGGATTGAGATTGACTAGTTGATGGAGAAAAAATGAGATGAAAACTATGGATATGTATGTCTGTTAAAATAATTGAGAGAGTTTTCAAGTGATTTAGTATGAAAATTGATGAAGAAATGAACATAGGTAAAATGGCAAAAAGAGAATAAAATAATGATCAAACACTTACGTGGAAATTTAAGTAGGAAAACGAAGGAATTGCAGATGAATCTCAGCTTAGAGGAGGAGCTTTGACACTCCAATAGTCGCTATGCCTCAAGGATTGGTTGAGGAAGCCTAAGCAGCAATCAATGACTGCAACATGTGAAATGATATCGTGGATCACGTCAGTAGATATCTCCATCGTCACTCACTCTCTTGTCACTTCTCTGCTATAGAAGGAGGGATGGTGGGTGGGAATTGCTTCGCAAGGTGGCTAATAACCACCGCAATGGGCGACGATGGGGTTTTGAGGGCAAAGGGGCAGAGATTCTAGGTGGTTATCATGATGGTTTCAACCACCTGGAAGTTAGTGGAGGTTAGTCAGAGATGGAAGTTGAAGGCCAGGCATGGGTTAGTGAAGTTAGGGTTATGATGTGGCGGTGTTGGTTGGTGGAGAAGCAAGTGGAGAAGTTGGCATAATGAGGAAAAGAAAGGGGGTTACGCGGTTGGAAGACCAGCGGGATGAAAGGGTGGGAGAGGTTGACAATGGCTCAGGAGCGTCCGATTAAGATCAGATATCAAAGGAAAATAGGCGGCCTAATAAGAAAAGCATAGTCGTGTAATTCTCTGATTGTGACAAATTTCCAATAAGAAAATTACAAATGATTAAAAATCGTGAAAATACAATACTAAATAATTAGAAAATAAACTAGGGAAAATTATTAACATGAAAGTTGTAGAATTCAATGAGATCTACAACTTTCATGTATAGCTCAAAGAGAAAATACATCACACTTACATAGTAATATTTTTTGTAAGTATTTTTAATTTATTACAGATACTTAGTTAATAATTAATGTTAGATCAAGTATGTATAATATTACTCTAATTTTTATTTTATTTTTAATAAATAAGAAACGCATAAATATAGGCATAATAATATATTTAATTATGTACACTAATTGGATTAATTATTTACAAAAAACAAATTGTTAGTAGTGTTCATTGTTAATTAAAGTTAGTGAAACACTCGAGAAGGATATCTCCACTTCATTAGATACTGACTATTGAGCTGACCATTGGTACAAGGACTCCTCACACATCCACATTTCCCATTGCTTGCATCACCACCACTATGACAGCTTCTATTGATGACTCACAAATAAAATCTCTCTCCGAGATGGACACCATCTTTTCTGATTGTCCTAACCATTTCAGTTATCTGATTGTTGTGCTTCCACTATCACAGCTAATCGCATCCTTCTGCAAATCACCTTCAGGACTTAAACCTAAAGAGACTGACAAAACTATACCACTCCATTCGAAGAAAGTGGTGTTCCATCTAGTCAGTTATCTAGTGAGAAGAAGATGAGACCTGACTCCACGAGATGTTCCCCTATGCCCCTCACGGCGTGTCCTTCTCCTCTTCCTCTCTCAGCTTCAAGTTCTAGATCACCGACTAAAATAGTCTCCACAGACAGAATCTTTTGACGATTCCTCATCTAGTTCTTATAATGATGTCATCATCATAAATGTACGTGGTAAGGTTGATATTCAACCCCACTCAAGCAAGCATCCATGTGTCGATCCTCATTGGACTCTCCATCCTCCTCATTACTACTCTTCAGAGATGATTCCGACGTTGACACGTCCTCAGTTCATCTTCCTCTCCGTTCCCTCAGGAAGATTCATCACACACCTTTTTGAGACGTATATTCTCACTCCATCTTCTATAGTTTTTATTATTTTTTTGTTCCTTCCCTCTCTTGTGATTTGTATCACTAGCCCTATTTCCATATCATTTTCATCTTGTGACTATACTTAGGATGACCAGATCCTAAGTATAGGGGGCGAGTGACCCGAGTTGCTCTTTCTTTTCTTTTCATTTTTCTCTGTATATTCCCCAATCACAGAAAACCCCCACTTTTGCACTTCCATACTAGGTTGACCATAGCTAAAGTATAGGTGGACTAATGTCCGCCTAATATATTCATTCATGCATTCATTCTCCTCTCTACCTCGACAGCCTCGTTTTTGTTCATCTTCTATATGTATGCTAACTGGAGCCTAAATATAGTGGGTAGGTCAACTTCTATACTTATATTCTTTTCACTCTCTTACGCTTAGCATGAGATATGTATCTTCCTTGATTTTTGTGCTCTTAGGACATAGCACACAATAAGTATAGGGGTGTGTATATATTATATATATATATATACTTTACCTATAGATGGTACTTTCACATATTTTATGTATATAATATTCAATAAATACGGGATTGGTAACGACTTTGTAAAATGCCTCAAAAAAATGTTCTAAATATGTTAACTATATAAAATACATGTAAAATTGTATAATGTGTATATCATATAATTTATAAAATATGTATATCTTGTATAAGTTTATGTAAATATTACTCTCTTTTCAAAATTGTTGTAAAATCTTTTTGTGTTGAAAAATTGGGGTTATAACAAAAAATTTGTTAAATTAGAAAGGCTTCTCATTCATTCTTTCATAAGTATATATATAGAAAAAATGCACTTCATTCATTTGAATTTCTGCATTTCGTTAGCATATCATGCATAAGCAAAATGGAAAGTCAGTAGGTTCTGAACCGAATCATGAGTAAAAATCAAGGGTGGACTTGACCTGGCCTTAAGGCACTTAATTTTTCAAAGAAACTTCAATTAGAAGTTGGATTTTAGAAACTTCAGGTCATACGCTTAATTCTCCAAGTTTTACAATAAAATGTCTAGACTTCGACTCTTAGTGTCTAACTCGATTGCCTCAATCTGAGTAGACTCTTTGATAGGGAACTAATATGTACTATAGAGACCGGAGTAGTGAGTGTTAGAAACTTCAGGTCATAGACCGCACTTAGCTCAACTCAGATGAGGTGTTGGAAGACTGTGTATTTTTCTTTAGTAATGTTGACATCTAGAGATCGGAGTAGTGGGTTGAAATAAAGCTTCGGGTGAGGCATGGACTGCTGGAATAATTTTTCTAAGACTCCAAAACATGGGCGGAACAAATGATTCTATATCTGTTGGGGCAAAAATGATCAAAGTAGAGCAACCACAATTCCTACCAAAAATAAGCCAATTCTAAAAAGAACATCATTTGACCAGAATGGTCCAAACTTCAGATAGCTTGCAGACCTTGATGGAGACTTGGCTGTATTTGCCAAGATTCATAGAAGAATGACTACTCTGGTCACGCTCCAGTTCTTTTCCCTTCTTCTAGACATCTCCCTCTATTTGTTGTGAACTACCATGTTCCTAAACCTATAATGAAATACTTGACTCCCCAAGAACAAGTTACTGAGGAGGAGACTGCATGGTAGTTCGACATCTTGGATGGGAAGAGATAACACCCCTCATATGCAAGAGACGATTATTCAATGTTCATGTGGGATACTTCGGGAGGGGTTGATCTAAGATGACTTTTGAGTCAGACCTGAATGATGACTAGTTAACTTAGAGATTATTATTTTTAAAACCCTAATTCACATAAATAGTTCCACCACATTATTAATTCAAAGGTTAAGTAAAGCTCCATTTTCACCTTTTATTCATGACCTTGATATGGAACCCAATATCATCCTACTTATGAATTTATTTTAGTTTCTCGAGGATGAGAAAGGTTTAAGTATAGGGGGTTGACGAATCTATGATTTATCTAAAAGCTGAAAATAGAGATATGTTTCCAAGAAATTAATTTCTTTTAATCATCTAAATTGCATTATTAGCATTCATGCATGCATAAATAATATCCATATTTCAGCATTCATAATTGCATTAGTGAGAAGCGAAGAATCATATGTAAATAATCACTTGTATATTAATACAACTTCTCCTATTTTGAATTATTTTTTCCTAACTCCAAATAAAGTAAAATCAACTCCATTATGTATGTATTACTAACCTTAATAAATTAAAAATGCTAGAAAAAAAAACAAACCTGTATGTATGCTCAATAAATCGAAATGCTAGTTTTGAGCGGGGGGAGCAGAAAACTCTAATACCTCTCACATACATTCTCCTATGAACCCCTAATAACTTTGGAATTAAAGTACATTCAATTATCTATAAAACAAGATCAGAATCAAAAGAATCGGAGTTCAAATGTGAAAATTAAGTTTTCGAGCCTCATTACATATTGTATATATTGACCAATTTGACCTTATCATTTTATGTACAAAAACAACTCTTTTTAATTTATTTTCTTTGATTTATGTTTTAATAAAGTCTGTAAAATTCCAAATCAAAATTGAAATAAAAAGCAAAGAAAATGAATTATCCTGAGTCTGTATATAAGTTCCCTCTCTTTTATTTCTTTATTTTTTAAACTATTAAAAATACCCAATAATTAGATTAATGTATAAATATTTGTATTTTATTTTACTTCTATTATTTTTTATTTATCTTTTTTAAAAATCATTAAAAATGTAAAAACCTAAAAATGGGGTATTATGTACATAGAAGACCACCAAAAATACAATTTGTACACATGATTTCTTTTGGTTTTTGTTCATTAACAAAAGTTGTACATCTCGTCTATATGAAAAAATTTTATGAAGAATACTTTTTTATTTGACATCATTTCTTTTTTATTTTTCTTTTATTTTTGTTTTCTATTTTTTGGGAGCAACACGTGGCAGCTCCTGGAGCCACCATGCATCGCCCAAAACCTACTCAATTTTGGGTCATTAGATGAAGGTACCCCTCCATCCAACGATCCCAAATAACACCCATTTTATTTATTATTTTTTATTTTATTCTATTTATTTTTTTTTTAACCCACCACATAGTCTCATCTCAACCGTTCGATCTTTGACCAATCAAACAACCGTGAACTAGCCCCTCCCATCCATTTTCTCCGGGCATCAGCGGCCCTCCGCTCTTGAATCCGCCCCTCTGCCTTCCTCAACTGATAGAAGACACCGACCACTTCCTCTCTCCTTCATGGATGAAACCCTTCCCTCTCATAGCCTCACCTCTCTTACCTCAACGTACATCCACTTCTGCTTCCTCTACTCGACTCCTCTGCTTCACCACCTTGACTTTCTCCTTGACGACTGAGTCCCTGACCACCTGTGCAAGACATGGTACTTTACTCTATCTCTTTGAGATTTACGCTACCCTAACGACCCTTAAAAGGGCATCCCCATCAATGGCCATCCACCATCGTGGAGAGAAACCCACCAGTAGCTTCAAGCTCTCATAAAAACCTCGGCTAGTGACAACGCCCTGAGATAGGTCGACACAAAGACAAACAAGGGTTTATCTCTGATGTGATCTAAGGGAGCAACTCTCTCCTTTGTTGTAGCTTTATCAGCAAAGAAGACCGTCGATCTCTGAGGGTGTTCCCCTTCATCTAGTGATGATCAAAGCTCACCTTCGAGCTCAGTCCTCATGCACCATCTCCTTCATCATATAGGTTCATCCCCAGGTAGTCAACCATCCATCATAAGTAAACTTATCTCCCCTTTCTCATCTTCTCCCTTCTCTTCCATTTACTCATTTCTATTTTTGTTATGTTATTGTTTCATCCTTATATTCTTCTTGAAATCAAAAACGCGAATCAAAATCACGATAATCCTAAATCCCGTATCCCTCGTAAATCTCTGTCACGAACCATTCCTTCCCCTCCTTACACAAGAGGAGTGTTGATAAAGTTCTTCATCATCTCCATAATACGAACGACCTCCACCTCATTTCACATACCATTGTACCCCTTCACGTTTCCTCTAACATCTATAGGATTCCAAGAACTGAGCTATGAAGCATTTGTTGGACATGCGAGCCCACGGTGAGCCATTATGCAATAAATGTTAGTGTGAATATCATTCCCTAATCTGAAATGAAGAATACATAATTTGCATAATAGGTCCTTTAGTACAATTAGGGTTATGTACCATGGCCATCTTGATGATCATACAATTGTTGATTCAAATATTGAATCATAGAGGTTGGTGCTTGGATGAACATCTAAAGAGTTAGATTGAGGACTCATTAAGCACCGTCAAATGATTGTTAAGAGATAATCTCCATCCAGAGTAGGAAATGGCAATCCTTTCTCATTTAGGCTGATCTAACCGACATCTTGATGCAGGTCCTCTGCATAGGAATAGAGATTCGGAGGTGTTAGATAAGTTAGGTCAAAGAGTTGACTTAACGAGATCGAGATAACCAAAGTCCTATGTACAATGTTGTAATGATATAGGCACGCATCCTCTGACCGGAGACAGATGTGTTACTATATGTCTAAGTATGTACATTTGGCAGACCAATAGGTTGATGACTTAATCAAGGTCTATACACCGGTGCGCTGGTGTGCATATAAGGACATATGAGTAATACGATCTCTCAAAGGGATCATACAGATTCATTAATGAACCGAAAGACATGAGCTCACTCATGAGATATTGCGAAGAATCAAATTCTGTGCGCGGTCATCTCACTTTGGAAGCTAGACTGAATTTGTAGGTTTGATATATACTTTTGGAAAGTATATGATCAATACCTTGGTATGATATATGCTTTGGAAAGTATATTACCTATACCGACTCCCAATATCGAATGAGAAACTTAATGATAAAACTCCGAAGTAGACAATGTAAAATTGATCTTATACTTCAGGTTTATTCTGAGTCTTCCAGTATGCAGGATGTACAGGTATTGGGAATACCTGAGGGTGATGTGATCATAAACGATTGTATAACCATGACGCTTTCATTCCTAAGGAGTGATGAAACTGGTCTGGATTTTAGTGACTCATCTCAGTATAGAAGTAATCTGATCTTGGTCCAAATGTTGGACATTGATCTGAAGGTGATTCAGATGTAATGAGAAGATTAGATTTACGGTCTTGATTTTATCAAGCATGTATGGGAGGCCCGAGATCTGGATTTGAGATGTGATCTCAATATCCAAGTCACTATACGTGGAACAATACAATTGCCCTATCCTTATATCCAAGTATTCGCGGAGAAAGCGCATTATCCTGGAAAGAGTTCATGGATAATTCTATTGTTGATATATGTATCCGAGCATTGAGAAAATGGATAATTAAATATGATTTAATTATCATGAATAATATAAATTTGATTTATATTATAAGGAGAGTTATCTTAGATAATTAAATGTGATTTGATTATCAACGATGTGAATAATGTGAATATGATTCATATTATTTGGGCACAAGAGAAAAAAAGATCCAAGATGATTAAATGTGATTTAATTATCATGGATATGAATAATGTGGATAGCAATATCCAATTATTCATAATATATTATAAATGTTATCTAAAATATATTAGAGAGAGCTAATTATAATTTATATTTGTTGATTAATTATTAATGTGTATTGGATACACATTGTGTAATTAATTGAAAATGTAAATTATATTTTGTTTTGGGATGTGAATGTGATTTACAATTTTCCAATGGCAAGATTACAATATTCTCAAAATTAATTATGAATTATTTTTTAAGAATAAATAACAACAAAAGTTGTTGGAATAAATAATGGAGATTTTCACGGAAATATGCAATCTCATGAAATCTCATGAGATTGCCTCCAATTGTAGACAAGTGGCCATCCAATATGTTCCAATGGGAGATGAGATCTCTATGGAATTTGTCTCCTTATTTGATTGGTTTCATTTTAGGATTGATGTATATTTGATTTGTCAAATATATTTGATCTAAATTAAATCATAAGTTGTTGGCTTTTACCAACAACAATCTTGACCATTGGATTGATCATAAATCAATCTCCACCATTGATTTTATGAGTCCCAGGGTTTGAGATCAATGGATCATAAAATCCTATAAATAGAGAGGCATACCAAGCTCTCTTAGTACACATGCTATTGGAGCACATCTCTCTCTCTCTTTCTCTCTACACGCCTACTCTCTCTCCCTCTCATATGACCGTCCACCATGGATGCCCTAGAGGGAGTCTCCATCGCCGCAGCATCGTTGTTATGATGTCTGATCGTCTGCTCGTGGATCTCCATATCCTTCGGTGCGCCTCGCTCGTGGATCCCCGCGCTTGCAAGCGTCTCCTCCGTCGGATCGGACTTGAGACAGGAGGTCTCTTCATTTAGAGACTCGATCGCAACCACGCTTCAAGAGGTAACCCTAATACTTGTTTGTAGTTTAGACGAAACGATCCGAGAAGTGTTCTTAGATCATGTGATTTCGTCGCATGAAAATTTTTTTAATTTCCGATGCATAGAATAACTAGTACGACTAGTCGTTCCTCGTCATATTTGATACAACGCTCACGCTTCCATGATGCTCTTGAGGATTATACCGTATCCTTCAAGTGGTATCAGAGACTTAGGTCGAAGGTTTTGGATACGAACCATAAAACCGAAGGCGACTCGGGTTCGTTAGGGTTGCGAAAGTTTTATCGCATTTCATTTTCGCATCTCTGTTTAGGGATTATTTTCGGCCCTGTTTAAATCGTTTAAACACGAAAATAAAACATAGATTTTGTTCCTCATTAAATAAGGAAACCACAGGATCTGAGTTTACGTAATTTGGATTCCGTTTGCTCAAGATATGGTTGTTTTAATGAACATGTATTCACTGTTGCGGGAACTGCGAATCTTAACATGATTAATGAGTTAATTACTGTTTTGATCCGCCTCTAAATGCGTGAAATATCACTTAGATTCTGTCCTAAATCCAATTAAAAATCTTTGAAAATTGATTTTGTATAATTTGGATTTAAATTGATTGAGATATGTTAATTTTAGTAAGTAGGGGTCACTGCTGAAATTGCAGTCCTAATCAAGAACCATGTGATTGTCAATTAGTGAAATTAATTGTTAATTTCATGAAATAATTATGGAAAATATTTGAGAAATATTGAATGATGATTATTTTCTTAATTGACATGGCCTCAACCAATAAATTGATTAGATTTGATCTAGATCAAAATTGGAAACATAATCAACAAACTCCCTGCTTGAATAGGATTGGGAATTTGTCTAGCAAATTTCCTTATAATCAAAAATGTTTTGATTATTACTATATGGTATAGTTTCGGTTGAAAAACCGATGATCATCTCAAGTACAAAGTGATTGACTAGGCATTATTTTTTCCCGAGGCGGATATGGTATCTAGTGGGGGATCACTGGGGTAGCGGGTTGCACCAGATGCGGTCCGTCCAACTCCCGCCGGTACTGGCCATGACAGCGGGTAGGGAACGAATGATGCCTGAGAGATCATGATGTATTTTTCTAATTATTAAAATTTGAATTAATACATATTTTGAGATAATACCATATATTCAAGTAAAATCAAGTTTGTTGATTGAATTGGATTGATAATTAATTTAATATGATTAAGTTAATTATATCCAAATTATAAACACTCTATTATGAATAGAGTTGTTATTTCCCTTGAAAGAATTAACCGTAATGAATATGATTCATAGTGATTAATTAGAATTTGAATATGATATGGAGGATCACATAAGTGACATCCATGGTCTCCCGTCAAGGCGAAGAGTTCAGTCGTCAGAAATTGTATGTAGGAGATGCCTGTCCGAAGTGATAGCCTCTGCATACGATCCATTTGGATCGGGCTCGTCGCTTCTCGAAAGAGTAAGGACGTATGCGTAGTGACCCCAATATTGGGTCCTCATATTATTGGGGCGATATTGGATTGCGCATAGCGAGTTGTATTCCTGTTGACGGTTGGTTCAATTAATGACGGGTCAATATTACCTTAGGAGTGGTGGGCCCGGGTGTTAAAGACCGAATTGGGAGATGCAAGTTGGACTTGCAAGGCGGAATGTGTTCCCGCTTATTTTTATCCAAATTACAGGTTCTCATATTATTGGGATGCAACAAAGATAAGGAAGAATATCCCAGATCTTGCTTGAGATATAATGGTAAGTATATCTCTTACATTGAAAGTGATTAAGGGAATGAACTTTCATTGTTGACATGGCAAGACAACTTTGATATAAAAATTCCTAAATCAAAGTAAATTATATATTTATATATGTTTATGCAAATTTCTTATTTCAGATAATCCTTCTTTAATCCCACTCAATGTTATACTCAAGAATAACCAGTAGAATATAATGGATTGCACCGATGATCCAGATATTGTACTTGCAATTGGACACATAATGTATGTGGTTGCAATGTGCAAGTTTCCTCATAATAATTAGGAGTGATAATTAAATATACAAAATGACTAAGACCCTAGGGTTTGTATTTCTCTATAATTCTTGATCTCATCGAATGTACTTTTGAAGTGACATGTCGATAATGATCGTAATTATCAAATAATCCTTATAAAATCTAAGAAGATGTTCTGGCATACAAATGTGTTCTCGACATATAATCATGAATGGCATGGTTCTCTGCATTATGCAGAATGGTGGCTCTATAGGAGATGATGTATTCAAATTGTTTGAGTACCTACCTGAACCTAAGTTTTAAGAGTGTAAATGGATGTAGATACGATGAGTGTCATCATTCTACTATCTATACTATGGTCATTCATGAAGCTTCATAATATTCATATTGTATGAACTGAATGAAGCATGTATAAATGTTGAAATACTCTTATATTGAAATTTTTTATTTTAACATAAGAGATCCTTTGTCTTGAGCAATGGTTGCTTATAGATAGAGGGAGCGCAGTGGAAGGATGGGTTGGACCCAAGTAAGAAGTATAGTCAAAGAGTTGACTGTACTTCTGTGACTTCCATATGACATCCAAAGAGTTGGATGAATGCCAATACTGCAATAAGTTGATGTGTTGATAGTATGACTATCAAATCTATCTAGAATCCTTAGAGAAGGAATCGGATAGTACATCTGAATAATCTACATATAATCATTGATATTGACTTACTTATTTGATTAGATAAAGTCTAATAATTGCATCTCAATCTTCTAATGACACTTGCAATTGGTTGCATCTATATTAGAATATTAGAAATTTGATCTTAAGGTTTAATGGTCATCCATGTTGGAAGTGATGCAATTGTTGCAACAATTTCCATTGGATCAATAAACTTCATATTTTTAGTGGGAGTCCTTAGTCTTAGAGAATGTCTCTGTGACGTAGATTTTAATACACTCATTGTTTATTTCTAAATGTTGGAAATAAACATGAATTCTGGAATAAACCTATCATATAGAGTTATGATAGATATATTCCAGATAGTAATCTAACATCTAGTGGACTCCGCTAAATTAGAAAATTAATGAATAGTTCATTAAGATTTCTAATACTGAAAATTAAACCTTAAAAGATCAATAAGAGGATAGAGATCATTTGATAATGATCTGGCATCATGTTTTGGACATATGTCTGTTGATGAGATCAATGGACAAGTAAGAGATGAAACTTTAGAATGTCTAAAATTTCAAGACTTACATACTTATGAATATTCAAAAGTAAAATGTATAATACACCCTTTTTTGGGAAAGGTGAAAGATGTCAAGGTATTCGGGATCTCATACATATTGATATATGTGAATCATCTATATCATAGTAAACATTATGGATATGTGATACCTATTGATGATTATGTATGATATGAAATTTCTTCTCTTCACCTAAGAAGCCTTTGAAATGTTCCAAGATTTCTCAATTTTGGTTTAGAACCAAAGTTTGAAGGAAGATGAAATGAATTTGATCTAACCAAGGTAGCTTGTACCTATTAGATTAATTCAAGGAATACCTTATGGAGATGTGAATATTATTCCTATCTCAATCCTCCTAATGAACCATAACTCAATAGAGTTGTAGGGAGATACAATTGATCAAGTGTGATATGATTTGATCAATGATTAATCTTAGCATAATTATCTCTTAGTTTCCAGGTATATATTTGTGGTAGAGACTACATTATATATCCTTAATAAGGTTCCATGTAATTAAGCTGGAATCTGGCACTGGAGAGTGCTACTTCATTAGGAAAATAAAGGATGGTATTGGATACCTACTTTATGACCTTGAGGTTCTTAAAAGATCTCATCTCTGAGAATGTGATTTTTAGATGATGAGACTCTTAAAGAATCAAGATGAAAATGAAGTGAAGGAACTCATTTAATCTTGAGAAGATAATGAGGCTCCTGAAATTGGAAACTAAAAGAATAATTAAAGATTATACACTAATACTTCTTCAAATAAGTTTGAGGATGTATTCCATGTGTCAGTTAAGTCTTAAAATGATCAGACTTCATGTGATGAAGCTCCTGAGTATCATGACATGGAAAGATGGATGTTAGCAATAAATGTCTAATGTAGACTTCATATACAAGTGTTGTATATGGACCCTCGAGGATCCGCCTATATGGGTAAGACCCATTAAGGTGTAAATGGATCTTCAAGAGAAAAAGGGAACCTGATGAGAAGGTAGAGACCTTCAAAGCAAGTTTCGTAGCCATGAGCTGCACACCGAAGAGAAGACATCGCTTGCGATGAGACTTGCTCTCCAGTGACCTTGCTTTAACAAATCAGAATATTGCTAACTATAGCTACACAACTTATGATTTGAGTCAAGATTGCAATTCTCTATGAATACCTCTCTAAGGATATCCACATGAAGTAGCCCCAGGGCTTCATGGTTGAGGAAAGCAAGGTGTGCTAGATAAAGAACTCCATCTTTGGACTCTAATAAGTTTCTTGTAGTTGGAACATAAGATTTGATGAAATTATAAATGTTATGATTTCAGATAAAATCTTGATGAACCATGTGAAGCTTAGTGGAAGTGCCATTGTGTTCATCATGCTAAATGTAACTATCTTCCTAATCATTTGGAATGATATAAGGATAATAGTAAGTGTTTTATAATTTGGTTGTTCAATACCTCGAGATGTGATCTCAAGGATACCTCTTAGATCTTAGTTCTGAAGTTGTTCAGAACAAAGAGAAGAGGGTATTGGGACAATCACACTAATAGTACACCTTGGACATTTCCATTTTTCTGGAAAATTCCAAGAAAGGCTTCTTTTCCTCAAAGATATGGTACACCTATCTAAAGGGATAGCACCTCAAAGAGTTTAGGATGTGAATGCAAACTGCTTGCCCTTGTGCATCAGTTCCAAGAAATCGAGTGTATGCTAGATGTGTACAGAAGCCAGATGTCTACCATGCAGTGGGAGTAGTAAATTGTTACTAATCCTACTATGGTGATAAAACACTTGATTGCAGTAATAACAATATCTTCAAAGATGATGAAACTTAGAGATAGTGATCTCAAAGTCTTATCTTCAAAAGTTTTAGACCTTGTAGATAGTGATCTATAAGGGTCTTAACAGTAGATACCTTAGGAGATAGAGATCTCTAGGAATAAAGGTATTCTGATAAGGATTATGGGCATACTGGTTATAATAATTAATCGAGCTATAGTGTCACGGACACTGTAACAAAATTGAGTATTAGTTGCATAAGATGCAACATTCACATTGAATGCAAGCACTGTTACTAGGGGATATGCAAGTGCCGTAAAAGGACTTGGCGTAGTCTCTTGGGAACAGAGTGACTGATGAGCTTACCTACCTATTTTCTAAATAGCCTATGATTGTCACATGAGTTTGGGATAAAATGATTATCCCATTAATGTCTCTTTGGGCTAGTGGAAGATTGTTGGACATGCGAGCCCACGACGAGACATTATGCAATAAATGTTATTGTGAATATCATTCCCTAATCTGAAATGGAGAATACATAATTTGCATAATAGGTCTCTTAGTATAATTAGGGTTATGTACCGCGGCCATCTTGATGATCATACAGCTGTTGATTCAAATATTGAATCATAGAGGCTGGTGCTTGGATGAACATCTAAAGAGTTAGATTGAGGACTCATCAAGCACCGTCAAATGATTGTTAAGAGATGATCTCCATCCTGAGTAGGAAACGGCAATCCTTTCTCATTTAGGCTGATATCTAACCGACCTGTTGATGCAGGTCCTCTGCATAGAAATAGAGATTCAGAGGTGTTAGATAAGTTAGGTCAAAGAGTTGACTTAAAAAGATCGAGATAACCAAAGTCCTATGTCGTATGTTGTCATGATATAGGCACGCATCCTCTGACCGGAGACGGATGTGTTATTATTGTCTAAGTATGTACATTTGGCAGACCAATAGGTTGATGACTTAATCAAGGTCTATATAGCGGCGCGTTGGTGTGCATATAAGGGCATATGAGTAATACGATCTCTCAAAGGGATCATACAAGTTCATTACTTAACCGAAAGACATGAGCTCAGTCATGAGATATTGGGAAGAATCAAATTCCATGCACGATCGTCTCGCTTTTGAAGCTAGAATGAATTTGTAGGTTTGATATATACTTTTGGAAAGTATATGATCAAGACCTAGGTATGATATATGCTTTTGGAAAGTATATGATCGATACTGACTCCCAATGATCGAATGAGAAACTTAATGATAAAACTCTGAAGTAGACAGTGTAAAATTGATCTTATACTTCAGGTTTATTCTAAGTCTTCCAGTATGCAGGATGTGCAGGTATTGGGAATACCTGAGGGTGATGTGGTCATAAATGATTTTATAAGCATGATGCTTCCATTCCAAGGGAGTGATGAATCGAGTCTAGATTTTAGTGACTCCTCTTAGTAGAGAAGTAATCCGATCTTGGTCCAAATATTGGACATTGATCTGAATGTTATTCAGATGCAATTAGAAGATTAGATTTACGGTCTTGATTTAAGAAAGCATCTATGGGAGGCTTGAGATCTGGATTTGAGATGTGATCTCAATATCCATGTCACTATACATGGAACAAAACAATCGCCTTGTCCTTATCTCCAAGTATTCGCGGAGAAAGTGAATTATCCTTGAAAGAGTTCATGTATAATTCTATTGTTGATATATGTATCCGAGCATTGAGAAAATGGATAATTAAATATGATTTAATTATCATGAATAATATGAATTTTATTCATTTTATAAGGAGTGTTATCTTAGATAAGTAAATGTGATTTGAGTATCAAAGATGTGAATAATGTGAATATGATTCATATTATTTGGGCACAAGAGAAAAAGAGATACAAGATGATTAAATGTGATTTAATTATCATGGATATGAATAATGTGGATAGCAATATCCAATTATTCATAATATATTATAAATGTTATTTATAATGTATTAGAGAGAGATACTTATATTTTATATTTGTTGATTAATTATTAATGTGTATTGGATACACATTGTGTAATTAATTGAAAATGTAAATTATATTTTGTTTTGGGTTGTGAATTTGATTCACAATTTTCCAATGGTAAGATTACAATATTCTCAAAATTATTTATGAATTATTTCTAAAGAATAAATCACAACAAAAGTTGTTGGAATAAATAATGGAGATTTTCATGGAGATATGCAATCTCATGAAATCTCATGAGATTGCCTCCAATTGGAAACAAGTGGTCGTCCACTATGTTCCAATGGGAGATGAGATCTCCATGGAATTTGTCTCGTTATTTGATTGGTTTAATTTTAGGATTGATGTATATTTGATTTGTCAAATATATTTGATCTAAATTAAATCATAAGTTGTTGGCTTTTACCAACAGCAATCTTGACCATTGGATTGATCATAAATCAATCTCAACCATTGATTTTATATGTCCCATGGATTGAGATCCATGGATCCCAAAACCCTATAAATAGAGAGGCATACCATGCTCTCTTAGTACATATGCTATTGGAGTACATATCTCTCTCTCTCTCTCTTTCTCTCTACATGCCTACTCTCTCTCCCTCTCATATGACCGTCCACCATGGATGCCCTAGAGGGAGTCTCCATCGTCGTAGCATTGTCGTTATGTTGCCCGATCATCTGCTCGTGGATCTCCATCTCCTTCGGTGCGCCTCGCTCGTGTAGAAGATGTTGGATCTCATGTGTCGAGATCAGGAGATCTGCCGCTTGGATCATCAACATGGATTGCGAGAAGCACACGATTCATCCCCGCACTCGCAAGCGTCTCCTCCGTCAAATCGGACATGAGATAGGAGGTCTCTTCGTTTAGAGACTCGATCGCAACCACGCTTCAAGAGGTAACCCTAATACTTGGTTGTGGTTTAGACGAAACGATCCAAGAAGTGTTCTTAGATCATGTGGTTTCGTCGCATGAAAATTTTTAAATTTTCGCTGCATAGAACAACTAGTACGACTAGTCGTTCCTCATCGTATTCGATACGACGCTCACGCTTTCGTGATGCACTTGAGTATTATACCATATCCTTCAGCATGAATATTATTGTCCTCCACGATTGATCAATGACCCATATATCTGCGCACTTGAAGTCCAAAAATCATATCAACTATTTGGGTTCTCCTCTGCATCTTAGCCTTCTCGAATCATGACAAGAGATATTGGTGGAATTCTAGTGGAGCTTTTGGAGGGTCGTATGTCGACCCTCACCTCTAACAAAGGTGTCATCAAGCATGGGCTAAAGAATCAAGATTATACCAGAACACCATCGAGAGATACGTGATATCCATGCACTGGTTGATTAGCGACATCTTCTTTTTCGACTTCCAGCTACAGGTTGCCCTCATCTGGCTAGATCAACCCCTGAGTCCGGTGGATGTGTGTCTACCATCTAAGATCCTCCAATGAAGCTACAGTACAACCAACACCGGCAGAGCAGCAAGACATCTCCCTCAGCTCCACCACACCTTCTTCATCCTCGAGAAGCACATCTGCCATTGATATGAAGGCCCCCTACAGATCCAACAGTCTGTGTGTTGACACGACAACCTCCCCGACCCTAGGTCTGAGCCACAAGGCTCGAAAGCGATGAACCGCCATCATATGTCACTTGGAAGTTTAGCTATAGCCTTCCCCTCTGAGCCTCTCGAGGCATGTGAATCGTACATGTGGGGGATGCTATTGCACTCCATACCCTACTACACCTCAAGACTTGCATAGGAGCCCCTGCCAACCAATTCTCACACGTACAATAGGTGTGTGCTTGGAATTTTTCAATAAAAACTCCAATATGATTTGTTAATTGCATTCCAGTCCTTTTCTAATTTCTCATGCTCATTTAATATACATAATTACTTTTATACCCCTTACATTTATGTTCTTGTTTCAACCTTCATTTGGTATCATCTTTTAATTTTGAAAATCGCATTAAATAATTCTACATCTCCTAATCATTTAGTCATAATTTTATGAAATTTGGATAATTTATTAAAAACATTTAGTGCGAAATTGCCAGTTTATCCATTTGTGCTTCAGTAAATCATAGTAAATCATCTTTGCTTAAAAAATTCCTCAGAAATCACAATATGTATAATTTATTATGCTCTAATGTGTGCCAAAAAACATTTAATTTCACCGATAGTTTCCTTAAAACAAATCAATTTGTGATTTGAGTAAATGATTTTTAATTGATTGTAATCTAAATGTTTTTAGGAAATGGAGTTTTTCTTAGATATATCTTTATTGAATACATCTAAGATAATTTTATTTTTAGAAAATAATTAGATTTTTTAATTATTAAAATTAATTTACTCTGAATCACATTGTCTACAATATTTAATTCATGAGAAATTCATTATGCATCCAAAAACAAAAAACATTATAGTAGGTCATTTTCATCATTTTATCTACTATCCAATTTTCATAATATCTTTATTTCATTTGAAAAAAATTTGCATAAAAACTAATAAAAAGTTTTTCTTTTAAATGCATGCATATTATTTCTAAAAATATAAAAACAATTCTTCTAGATTTATCATTGCATAAATAAATTAAGAAAATGGCTTTCTATATTTTTTAGCTTATTTTCATAATAATTAGGGTTTTCCATTTTAGGATGATTTGACTTTAAAATTGGCATTTTACACTTGCATCTCATTCATTAATTTCATTAAAAAATTCAAAAAATATCCCCTTAAAACCTAGAAGCTAAACTATTTGAGAATCATGCTAAGGAGACAGTGACCTCCCTGAGTTCGACCTTAGGCTTGCCCACGTAAAAAATATGATCTTTTGTACATTGATTAATTTGATTACATTTTTTTGATTGATCTGTAATTTCCTGACTACAACGCATTAATTCCACATTCTTAGTAAGGACTATTTCAGGTTTTTCAATACCATGGGAGTTAATCGATAACACAAATCGAATCATCAAGAAAGGTCTCTTTGATTGGCTTTGTGTGAGGGGAATCCTTTAACTCCAAATGCAATAGGTGATCAGCCACAATGTTCTTGACTCAAGGTTTATCCTTAATCTCCAAATAAAACTCCTGGAATAAATAAATCCACCTAAGAACACGGATTTTTGCATCCTTCTTTACCGTCAAATAGTGTATGATTGTATTACCCCTATAAATCATCATCTTGGACCCAAACTAGTGTGAGCATTTTCTTCTCAATAAATATATAATTTTTCTATACTTGATCTATAAAGTTATGCATGTAGTGAATCGGAAAAAGAATCCCTTCTTGCCTCTGACCTAACACAATTCCTATGGGAAAATCCGATGCATCAGTCATGATCTCAAAGGTAAGAGACAATCTGACGCTTATAAGATCAGTGATTCATAAATCTTATTTTTTAAGAGCTCAAAGTCCTATAGATAGTTATGATCTATAGTGAACTCGGTGTCTTTTCCTAAGAGCTCGGTCTGTGGGTAGGCAATCTTTGAAAAATCATGAATTAATCTTCTATAAAATCCAACATGCTCTAAGAATGACCTCACTGACTTCAAGTTGGTTAGTGGATCAAGTTTCTTGATCACATCCACCTTGGAAAGATCAAGCTACATTCCCTTTTTGGAGATGGCATGCCCCAACATGATACCCTCCTTAACCATGAAATGACTTTGCTCACAGGAGAGTACTAGATTGACCTTGCTAGAACTTTGAAGAACTGAGGCAAGCTAAACATGAATAAAAAAAATCACCATGGATAGAGAAATCATCCATGAAGACCTCCACGAAATTCCCCACCATCTCAAGGACATTGCAAAGCTCGAATGACATGCACATGAACACGTAAGTGTCGAATAGACATGTAAAAATATTCTTTACATGGTACTCAGAGGAAATTGCTACATGATTGTAGCCTGAGTACCTGTTAAGAAAACAAAAGAACTCCTTCCCTACTAATCTCTCCAAAATCAGATCAATGAAATGCAAGGGAAAGTGATCTTTCTTGGTCGTGGCATTCAAGCATTTGTAGTCGACACAGAAGTGCCATGACGTGGGTACTCATGTCCAATCTCTACCTCATCCTTTTTGGTGACTGATGAATCTCTATTTCATCACTTGTATTCTTTCTTTTTGGCCTTTAAACCTTAGCTAAATGCATGTAAATAGTATTATTTTGCATAAATTAACATTCATTATTTATTGTATAAATATTGAATAAAATACATTGTTTAAAGCCAAAATAAAAGAATAAAGAAAAGAAAAGGAAATAAAATATCGAAGGTATTTTATGACCCTAATCCATGAGACCTAGGCATCATGATGACTAGGTTGATAAGGAATAAAGTAGGAGGGATAAGGGGCAAAAACACAATAAAACTCCCAATTTATTTTTTAAAATAATTTGTTTTTGGGATCCATTTTATTCTTTAGTATTTATACCTCAAACAAAGAAACTTTGTACATGAAAGTTGTAGATAAAAATATATAGAAAAATATAAATTTATTTTACACAAAAATAAAACATAGTGTACTTTTTATACTCAGAACAAAAAGGCAAAACCCAAACACCAGAAACCCATATCTTCTCCGTATGATGCCCAAAATATACAAAATCACTTTAATTTATATAACTTTTAATAAGCAACTTAATGAAGGTGGTTTCACTTAATTTGGACTTAAGATATAAAAGTTAGGTTTTGGACCTCTATTGTATAATATACATGAATAAAATATTTATTTTATTTATTCTTAATTATTTTTATATTTTTCTATTTTTATTATTTTGTAAATATAAAATATTAAATAGAATAAAACCATAAAGAAAACATTAAAATAAATTAATATAAAAAATACATAGATGAATATACAATACTTATACCTATATAATTAATACCCCTATTTATTTAAGTTACAAAATACATCAGAAAACTACAATAAAACTATATTTCTGGATATATAAATAAGTTATAATATAAAAATCAGTAAAATAAATTAATAAAATCAAAATATACAATAAAAATAAAATATACAAAACATAGGTAAATATGCATGTAAATATACCCTTAAAAAGTAACTTGTAATAAATAAACCCATAAAATAAATAAAAATCATAATAATATATTACATAAATTAATAAACATTTTTCAAGTTTTAACAAAAAAATAAATAAATCATTTAAAAAATTATTTTGAATTATTTTCAATTTTAATTTGTGATTTATCTTTTTATGGATGATGTGGCCCCATCAGGGTTTGCCATCCGTTGACCTAGGACAACTGTCTGACCCAAGCCCTAGACTCGTCAGGCTAGTTGTGACCCCTCCCCTACTCAATTTTTACCCTCTTGATACACTTCTAGAGGGCTTGTACATCCTTTATAGAAGTTGACCACTTTTCCTCCATGATCCACGCCGAGTACCCTCTTACGCCATATCTTCTTCCTACGCACGAAATCTTCCCTCGAACTTCACCCATCCATCACATGTACATATACCCGTGCTCCCCTCTTTTTGAATTTGGTTCCCTTCTACCTTGTTTCAACCCCTTGGACCACCTTCTTAGCATCAAGGCTGGTGACAGGAGCCTCCGTTGTCGCTCGCTGCGAGGAAGGAGCTGAGTAGAAGTGGTTCCCGACCACCTCCAACCATCTCGGTTGTCGAAGTTCCATCTCATGGTTTCTAGTCATTTAAGGTTCGATTTTCTTGTTGTTTAGACTCCCTGTAGATTTAGTTTTTATTGTATGCTTTTATTTTGTGTTTGAATCGCTTGTTTAGCCAAGGAATAGGACTTTAGCCCTTGTCGGAGCTTTCGAGCTCCGGCTACTCTATTTCACTATGAAACCTCATCTCTTACAATTGCCAGCTATCCCATTTTCTCCCCCTATCATTTCTCCACCTCCACAACCCATAAGCCATCCATATCTGCAATTGTCGAGGTCCTTTCCATCAACCCTCGTCGGACCTCATCGCCCCATCCATTTTCACCCACCAATCAACCAATAGAAGACCAATTAGCCTTGCTCGGTTGTCTTCTTTGACTTTTTGTCGGTAGTGTGACTGGTGGAGCCCTTCTATGGGTTGAATCAACTCAAGAACACCTTCCTGGAACATCACCGGAGATGTTGACCTCCAGGGCTCATTCCATGATCTCTAGACCCACTTGGAGATTACGGAAGATTCACATGGGCAGCAGGAATGAGACGAGTCCACCGGAGGTGTGTGAGGTGGTCAGAGCTGTTAGTAACAGTAGATCAAAGCTCGCCATGGGCGAGTTCTTTCATAGTTCCTCCACATGCCTCACTTGCCATTGGATCAAGATCCATTCTCTAGAAGGCATCGTTGACGTCCAAATAGACCATGCCTCTATTGTTAGATCATCGTGTAGGATCTAATCCTAGGTGTCAGTTGTGAAGCGATATCGTGCGTTGTGGATGTGATGTGTGGCAAGTGAAGAGATCAGAGACGTCAGCCTCCATGCCTATTAAGTGGTAATTGCATATTTAACCCCTTATTTTTGTCCTTCTATTATCGGTTGTGTAATTATTTTATTTTGTTTGAAATTTTATGTAAAATTGCGAGGAACCCCCTGTATTTTATTAATATTGCTTTTGGGTCCATGCTAGGTCACCTCACTTGTCATCCCACGTGATGTGGCCATTTTACATAGAACTGACCGGTCCGGGATTGCGCGTGTGTAAGAATGTGTGTATTGTGTGTATTTGATCGTGCGTAAATATAATGATTTGTCGTTTCATTGTAGGCGGCAATCAGAATCGGTCAAGAAAATAACCACAAATATTTATACAGTTTTTAATCACGTGGTTTTATGTTTATTTTACTTGGGCAAGTCCCAAGGTCGAACACAAGGAGGCAAAGGAACAACCTAGAATTATGTCTATCAAAATTCGTGCATGGTTTTTGAGGCGGTCTTTTTTGGAATTTTTAATGAAATAAAGGATGCAAAATGCAATTTTAGCTTATTTGAGGGACTAAAATGTAAAAGTCGATCAAACGATGTCCGAAAAATATGAAATTTGGCAACAATGCAAAATATCATGAAATTAAGGCACTGTATTTTTTTGGAATTTTTAGATCCGAAATGGATTTTTTTATGAATTTTTAAATGCAAACAAAATGAATTTCAATATTTAATTATAATATATATTAAACCTAATTATTTTCAAGCAATAAAATTATCTAAGATCTATCTAGGTAATGGACCTCAGAAAAATCCTAAACCTCGAAAATACAAGATTCAATACCTAATAAAAATCAAACACTGAAATATGCAAAATGATTTTTACAGGACAAACTATGCATGCAAATGTGATTCCTTTTGGGCACAATGTCAAACACGATTAATTCTACATGATATGATTTTTTGGGAATTTTTAGAGCAACGGTTAATCAATGACAAATTTAAAAGCACAAACTGAGCAAAATATGCAAATTTCCAACAAAAAAAATTAATTATTAATTAACTATCGATCACAAAAATGTCTACAATGTGTCAGAATGTAGAGAATTAATTGTGGAACACAATGCTAATTTTGGATAAATAAAATAATGCGGTGTAGTTGTTCAAAATAAAGGGGGAAGACAGGGGTACAAATGCAATATTTAAATAAAATAGATATAGAAAGTGCAAGGAGGACCTAGATGTAATTACCATGAATCATGGGGCTCTTCTGCAAAATAGCTAGAGGGACACGTTGTGGTATGTGCCCTCTGGAGGCGGACTGATGTGCAAATATGAAAATCTTTGGGGGCCCTGTTGCAACTGATCCAGCGGGTCACGTGCGCGGCACGTGACCCCTGGGGTAGCAGGCGTAGGTTGATGTAGTTCCTCCGCCACGTGCCACACACGTGAGGCGGGGGCCTCAATGCCGGTGCCCGGCCGGTTCGAGAGAGGCAGAGGGGCTTACGGTCGTGCCCGATGTCGACGGGGTTCCAGCATTTCGATGGTGGAAGCGAACAAGCTCCTGGCAGGTAGGAGGCAGGCGGAGCCGGAGACGAGGAAGACCTCCTGGAGGAGCGGTGGAGCATCTTCGATGGAGATGAAGCGTCGATGTTGTGGCTGGAGTTGAGATGTCAGAGAAGCGTTGTCGATGATGGACGATGGAGTCAGTGGAGTGGCTTGCGGTTGAAGTGTTATCGATGATGTGGTAGTTGTTGTCGTCGGTGGCTCGACACCAAGGCGGAGCAGAAGCAGAGACGGCAGAGTTGGCCGTGCTACAACGGTGGCTGGAGGGGGGGCCATCGGATCTCGCTGCTGAAGAAGGGGCCCCCGTCTGTCACCCCGGAGCCTTTCCTCATCGACAGATGAAGTTCTCGGTGCGACGGCATGGCTTTTATAGCCCTATGGTCTCTAGCCGGCTATGGATGGTGGTCATGGAGATTGGAGATCTGATTAGGGATCAGAGGTTTGATGAGATTGGGGGTGACGGGATTTGGAGATCGATTTAACGAAGAAGGAAGGTCTTGGGTGATCAGGGATGACGCAGGATTCACGGAGAGGCGGCGAAGCTCGAGGATGGCAAGAGATTGAAGGCGAGGATCATGACGAGGGGCGGCGCGCGGCGATTGGCGAAATCGTGACGGAGATTTCGGGGGAGGCTGGAGGAAGACGAAGAATGGTGGTCGTCCGATCAGCCGAGATCGGAATGCCACTAAGGCGACACGTGGCGAGCAGGGGCATGAGAGGGGGCAGCACGTGCATGGAACATGCCTGAGGGCACGTGCTCTGCATGTGCAGCCACTTTTATTTTTTATTTTATAAAAAAGAATTAATAAAACCTCGAAAAATGGCTAACATGTGGCGGCTCCAGGAGCCGCCACGTTTCAGCACCATAAAAATCGAAAAATAAATATTTTGGAAAATAAAAAATAAATAGCAAACGACCACGGATTGAAAAAGTTTCTTGACAAAAATTGCTCATCTTGATGAGATCTACCACTTTCATGAAGACATCAAAACCAAAATCCATCAATTGCATAAAGTGAATTTTTGGGGTACCCATGTACATAGAATACCTTGTTTTTTGGGTTTTATAATTTTTATGTGCTTTTTAACCAGATAAAAATCCAGAAAAAATATGATAAAATCAGATATAAATAATTACACATTAATCTTTTTTTTGAATTTTTTTGTTAATTAAAAAAGAAGAAATTAGTTAATATGTGAAAAGGATGAAATTTGTACAGTCAGTTAGTGAAGACTTGGACTTAATTTGTTTCTTTGATTTCAAGCTCAGTTTGCATTTGGATTTTTGTGCATTTAAATAAAAATTTCATCAAAGAATATAAATGAAAAGGAAATGAACTAAAATAAGTTAAATATGTACATAAAATAATAGGTCAAAATCAGCTAAAATACAAAATGTACAAAAGAGGCCCAAAACCCAACTTTCACATATGAGCTTCGATTCACTTGAACATGGTCTTGTTTTGAATGTAATTGAATGTAAATTAGTTCAAAAGTGAGTAGGATCGAAACAGACACTGGATGGGGAAGATATGAGGGTTTTAGTCTGGGAATTCTAGAACTAGGGTTTGGGTTTTTGGTCCACTTATTTGGGTTAGTGATTTTTTTTATTTTTCATTTATTCTTGTTAGTGATATGTACACAGTTGAGGTGGTTTTGGGTTATTCGGTATTAGCTTGAATGAGTTAGAAATCCGGGAAGCTAGACTATTTACATGTCAATTTTGGCTGTGATTTTTGGCTTCTTATTTTGTGCAGAAATTCGTGCTAAATTGCAATTCTTATTAAACATGCATGAATGCTAATTATGCTGAATAGATGTAGAAATGCTATTGAATTTGAGGTATTTGAGCCTAATTAATGAGATTTAGAGTGTTGAATCCGAGATTCATCATCCCCCTATACTTAAACCATGCTTGTCCCTGAGCATCAAAAAGAAATGCCATGAGGTGAAATGAGATTGGATTGCATACCAAGACCATGAGCTGAAGGTGAAAATGAAACTAGACTCGACCTTTGGATTAATAGTTTGGCGGAACTTCTATGAAACTTAGAATTTCAAAATCAACAGCCTTCAAGTTATACACATCATTGCTACAGTTTCGACTCAGAAGTCATCTTAGAACAATCCTCTTCCCAATGCGTACCCTAAGAACATTGAACAATGGACTCATGTGTGTGAAAAGTTTTAGCTCTTCCCATCCAGAATGTCAGACTACCATTCTCATCTTCTCTCCAGTAACTCGTCCTCGGGGAGTCAGGTATTTTCTACTAAGGTCTGTCGCGTTGTGTTCACAATTGAATATGGGGGAGAAGTTAGAAGAAGGAGAAAAGAACTGGAGGGTGTCCAGTGTAGTCACCTCTCCTTGTAAAGTTGGCCAGTGTAGCCGAGTCTCCATCAAGATCTGCAGGTTTTCTTTGAAGCTTGGACCTTTTTGGTCAGATATTTATTTGGTAGAATGCTTCTTTGTATATGGAATCTTTGGTGGTTCTGCTTGGATCTTGTTGTGCCCCTACGAATATAGAATTTTTTGTTTCCATACATTTTTTGGGGTCTTAGAAAAAATTGTGCCCAGCCATCCATCCCTTTTCTGAAGCTTTATTTCAACCCGTACTCCGGTCTTTAGATTTCCACGCTACCAGAAAAGAAACTCACACAGTCTTCCAACATCATGTCTGAGTTGAGCTAAGTGCATAGTGCGAGAGTACAAATTAATTCCCTATTCCAGAGTTGTACCAAGAATGAAGAGACCAGGTTAGACACTAAGAGTCAAACGCTGCATATTGTCATGTGGAACTTAAAGAATTAAGTCAAAGACCTGAAGTTTCTAAAATTCTTTTTCTCGGTGAAGTTCCTCTGAAGATTAGGTGGATTAAGGTCAAATCCAGACCACTCTCAGTTTCTGCTCATAACTCGGTTCAAAACCCAATGACTTTTACAGATGCAAATGGATGTGATGCTGGATGAAGTGCAGGTATGTGAAATGCAGACACATTTTTTTCTTTTCTTTTCTTTTTTTTTTTAATTTATGCAAGGGAAGCTTTTTTTGCAAAAATGAATAAGAAGCAATTTTTTTTAAAATTTTGTGTTGGATACAGTTAGTAGCAAAACTCTTCTTTCTTTTTCTTTTGTTTTGTTGTTTTTTTCAATTTAATTACCCACCTCGTAAATACATATAGACTTACGTGAAAGCACGAGATATGGGCAAAATATATTCAAAGTATATATACAGACCCCCTATACTTAGCGAGTCTTGTGTCCTCAGAGCAGAAGAAGCGTAAAGAATACATAGCTTGAGCTAAGCGTAAGAGAGTAAAAAAATGGAAAAAAAAAAGAAAAAGATGGATCAGACCGCCCCCCTATAATCAGGCTGTAAACAGCCTAAGTATAGAAGAAGTGCGGAAAAAATGAAGCGGTTGGGATATGTGAATGAGGAGAGTATATACATATGGGCATTGGTTCCCCCTATACTTAGGCTCTGGTCAGCCTAAGTATAGAAGAAGGGTGGCAATGGAGCGATCGTGAGAAAGAGTGTGATGAGGGAAATGGTATGTACAGATGGCATCGGCCCCCCCTATACTTAGGCCTTGGCCTAAGTAGAGGAAGAAGCTGTACAAGGAGACCGATGTGGCTGGGAGGGAGGTTGGGTAGCCGATGATTAAGGTGGTTTTCGGCTGATCTTTTTCTGAGCCTGTAGTGGGAGATCGTAATGATGAGTCGGAGATGAAGCATATGATTCCTAACAATTTTCGGTGTCATCCTCAAAAAAATCATGATGGATAGTAGATGAAGCGTATGAGTCAGATGAAAGGTAGCCATCATCAGAGTTATCCTCAGAGGAATAGTATTTGAAAGTGGACACACTCCAGATACTCTGGTCTTTTTATTTCTTCAGTTGTTTCCTCAGAATTCGTTCCTTCTTGGGATTAAGTGGTTTGTCCTCAGATGAGTACTCAGAAGCACCGGTCTCAGTCAGCTCATAAGAAATGATTCCAGTGTACTTTATGAGGGCAGGAGCATCATCTTTGGATGAATAGTAGTTAGGAACGGGAATCGTCCAACGAGAGTCGAATTTCGGATCCTTGCGAAGATATGGTTTTAGATCTGCCAAACAGACTTCACTCATGTAGATTACCTTTTCCGAACCTGATGAAGGATCATCAGCTGATTCCTATTCCGAAAGGTCAAAGGTGACTCTCTTTTTCTTGTTTCATGAAGGAGTCAGTTCACTTGAGTATCTAGATGAATAACCATTGGAATTCTTCTCCGTGGTCGGTGGTCGTCCTGCGGGTTTGTTCTTAGTCTTCTTAATGCTGGTGCACTCTTGATTTTGGATGATTTGGTCAATATATTCAGAGTGGGATGCCCCAAGGTGCGACCATGCATATGTCTCAAGATCGTAGAAGAAGCATTTGTCTATTTTGAGATCTGTAGAAATTGAAATACTGGGGAGAGTCTGTGCATGCTCGTTTTCAATTGATTTGACATTGGAGCATTCCCGTGTTGAGTTAATGTGATCAAGGTAGTCAGAATAGGTTGAGGGTGCGACCATGCATAAGTCTCCAGATCATATGATTCATATACTTGATTCTTCATGGTGAGAGTGGCTCGGAATGGAGCAGGGGGGAGATTCTCTAAACCAATAGTCTCATCAACAACCGATATCTCATATGTAGCAATGGGGTAGGGCTCTTGTAACTCTTCATGGTTATGGTTGCCTCAAAAAATCGTTGTTCCTCAAAGACGTGGTCAGATCGAAGTGCTTCCAATGTAGTAAAATTGATTTGCCATGTCTCACAATCAATAATTGCCTTAGCCAATGCTAAGAATGGCTTTTCGAGAATAATTGGAGACTGGGTGAATTCTCCTTGATGCTCAATATCAATGATCGTGAATTCTACTTTGAGCAACGCATCTTGGAATTTCATGATGACAGAAATGATTCCTCTCGGCTGCTTTATTGATCGGACAACCAATTGAACAATCTCTTGTATCTTCCTGATCAGTCCGAGTTTGAGTTCGTGGAATACAGAGGTCGGGAGGATATTGATCGGTGAATCGTCATCAATCCGAGCATGGGTGAAAATTGTGTCTTTGATCTTGCAATCAAATATGGGCAACCACTTCACTATGCGGCTCTTGGTTTTTCTCCTCAACACCAAGGAGGAGACCATTGACAAGATATGTCTTTCAGTCTTTGTTCTAATCCTTCCCGACTTTTTCATCATTAATTTGTCCATTACAAATCCTTTAAGGTCGGGGAAGTGTTCAATGACCTTTATAAAGGGAAGTTCAAAAATCAATCTTTTTTCCAATGCTTCCCGTAAAGAAGGATCCAATTTCTTAAGATCTTCTACATATTCAATTTTTATGTATTTCTCGGGATTTTCTATTTTTTTGGTGTTTTTGAATATTCCAATTTTTTTGGTATTTTCTGTGTGGTGTGGTGATGTGGTTTCTTCTGTAGATGAGCAGGGTTCTGATGTTCAGAGTAAGAGTTAGAGGCATAGTCATTTCTAGGGGAGTAATATGTAGAAGTGTTGTTGTCAGAATCGTCCCTAGGATTCTGAATATCCTCAAAATTTTCGATCTTAGATCCAATCACTTCCTCATTCTAGAGAGTGAAATTAGTCGATCGGCAAATTTTTGAAATCTATCCTCCATTAATTCGAATCTTTTATTTATCCTCAAAATATCATCCTCAAAATTCTGTTCATGATCAATCATGGGAGCATTCGGTTTGTGTTCAATAATTTCATCTTCCATTTTCCTGTATGTGCTGAGAGGAAAATTTCTTGGAATATCCGATATATGATTATTATTTTATGAAAATTTCTCCTCAAAAATTATGGAAGGAGGCTGCTCAGTGGAAGGATTTTGCGGGAATGTGTAGGTCTTATACTCAACATGCCGTGACTCGGGCATGTCATCCTGGTTTGAGTAGAGTCTACTTCCATGGTCATGATTGATCGTATCCTCAAATAATGGGGTCATACAGGGTGCATATGTGTCGATGTCATCCATGTGGTCCTCTGTATGTACAGGCTGATCAAATGTGTGATATTCGGGTTGGTCAATAGGGATTTGATTGTTGCGGTTAATCCAATGCTGATGATCACTAAGTGTGGGTCTTTCCATCTGGGTTTGGTTTCTCGACCAGTCATGAGACTCAAAGGTATTTTGATCTTGAAATGGTTCATTAGCGAGAAACTGAAAATAAGACAGTTTAGTCTAAGATGGTAGATGGTCATGTGCGGTCAGATGATTCGAGTAGGAATTCAATGAGGGGGCCGAATTCATCCGCTGATGGAAGTCTCTAGCAAATATTTGAGGATTATGGAAAGAAGAGGATTTAGTTGAATTGGGCCTAACTGATACAAATTCATTTTCATAGTATAGCTCTAATGGATTTTCAGATAAATGTTCGGCCATTTTTGAAAAAGCCGAAAGGAATGATGGTTTGGGTTTGTAATGATTTTCAAGATCTGGATGCGGATAGCTTTTGGACAAAAGTTCCATGATGAGGTTTAAATCAAGAAAGGAGAGAGATGATTGCACAGGATAGTCAAAAGAAATTTTATCAAATGTGCGCCATCTGACGGGTACGGGATTGCGCGTGTTAAGAATGTGTGTATTGTGTGTATTTGATCATGCGTAAAAATAATGATTTGTCGTTTCGTTGTAGGCGGCAATCGGAATCGGTCAAGAAAACAACCACAAATATTTATTCAATTTTTAATTACGTGGTTTTATGTTTATTTTACCTATGCAAGTCCCAAGGTCGAACACAAGGAGGCAAAAGAATAACCTAGAATTATGTCTATCAAAATTCGTACACGGTTTTCGAGGTGGTCTTTTTTTGGAATTTTTAATGCAATAAAGGATGCAAAATGTAATTTTGGCCTATTTGAGGGACTAAAATATAAAAGTCGATCAAATGATTTCCAAAAAAATATGAAATTTGGCCACAATGCAAAATATCACAAAATGAATGCACTGTAATTTCTTTTGGAATTTTTAGGTGTGAACTGAATTTTTTATGAATTTTTAAATGCAAACAAAATGAATTCCAATATTTAATTATAATAAATATTAAACCAAATTATTTTCAAGGAATAAAATTATCTAAGATCTATCACTAGGTAATGGACATCAGAAAAATCCTAAACCACGAAAATACAAGATTCAATACATATTAAAAATCAAACACTAAAATATGCAAAATGATTTTTACAGAACAAATATGCATGCAAATGCGATTCCTTTTAGGCGCAATGTCAAGCACCATTAATTCTACAATATGTGATCTTTCGGGAATTTTTAGAGTAACAGTTGATCAATGACAAATTTAAGAGCACAAACTGGGAAAAATATGCAAATTTCCACAAAACAATTGATTATTAAATAACTATCGATCACAAAAATGTCTACAATGTATCAAAATGTAGAGATCTAATTGAGGAACACAATGTTATTTTTGGAAAAATAAAATAATGCGGTGTAGCTGTTCAAAATAAAGGGAGAAGATAGGGGTATATATGTAATATTTAAATATATTAAATATAGAAAGTACTGGGGGGACCTAGATGTAATAACCACGAATCAGGGGGCTCTTCTACAAAATAACCAGAGGGACATGTGCGTGGTACGTGCCCTCTGAAGGTGGACTGATGTGCAAATATGAAGATCTTCGTGGGCCCTGTCAGAAATGACCCATCGGGTCACGGGCCTGGTAGCTGATGTAGGCTGATGTAGTTCCCCCGCCACATGCCACGCACGTGAGGGGGGGCCTCAGGGCTGGTGCCCGACCTGCTCGAGAGAGGCGGAGGGGCTTACAGTCGTGCTCGATGTCGACGGGGCTCCGACGTTTGGACGGTGGAAGGCGAACAAGCTCCTGGCGCGTAGGAGGCAGGCGGAGCCGGAGACTAGGAAGACCTCCTGGAGGAGCGGCAGAGTGGCTTCTATGGAGATGATGCGTCTATGTTGTGGCTGGAGTTGAGATGTCGGAGAAGCGTCGTCGATGATGGACGATGGAGTCTGTGGAGTGGCTTGCGGTTGAAGTGTTGTCGATGATGTGGTAGTTGTTGTCATCGGTAGCTCGACGCCAAGGCGGAGTAGAAGCAGAGACGACAGAGCTGGCCGTGCCGCAACGGTGGTTGGAGGGGGGGCCATCGGATCTCGCTGTGGAAGAAGGGGCCCCAGTCTGTCACCCTGGAGCCTTTCCTCAATCGGCGGATGAAGTTCTCGGTGCGGCGGTGTGGCTTTTATAGCCCGATGGTCTTTGGCCGGCTATGCAAGGTGGTCGGGGTGATTTGGAAGATCTGATTAGGGATAGAGGTTTGATGAGATTGGGGGTGACGGGATATGGAGATCAATTTAATGAAGAAGGAAGGTCCTGGATGATCGGGGATGACGCGGGATTTGCGGAGAGGCAGTGAAGCTCGAGGATGGCCGGAGATTGAAGATAAGGATCGAGACGAGGGGCGGCACATGACGATTAGTGGCGGAGATTTCAGGGGAGGCTGGAGGAAGATGAAGAAAGGTGGTCGTCCGATCGGCCGATATTAGATGGCTACTAAGGCGACACGTGGCGAGTTGGGGCGTGAGAGGGGGCAACACGTGCGTGGCACGTGCTTGAGGGCACGTGCTCCGCACGTGCTGCCGCTTTTAATTTTTTTATAAAAAAGAATTAATAAACTTCGAAAAAAAGCTGACACGTGGCGGCTCCAGGAGCGGCCACGTCTAAGCACCATAAAAATCGAAAAATAAATATTTTTTAAAATCAAAATAAATAGCAAACGACCTCAGATCGAAAACGTTTCTTCACAAAAATTGCTCGTCTCGTTGAGATCTACAACTTTCATGAGAACATTGAAACCAAAATCGATCAATTGCATAAAGTGAATTTTTTGGGTACCTATGTACATAGAATACCTTGTTTTTTGGGTTTTATAATTTTAATGTCATTTTTAAACCAGATAAAAATCCGGAAAAAAATATGATAAAATCAGAGATAAATAATTACACATTAACTATTATTTTGTATTTTTTATTAATTAGAAAAAGAAGAAATAAATTAATATGTGAAAAGGACCAAATTTATACAATCAGTTAGTGAAGACTTGGACTCAAATTGTTTCTTTTATTTCAAGCTCAGTTTGGATTTGGATTTTTGTGCATTCTAATAAAACTTTCATCACATAAGACAAATGAAAAAGAAATGAACTAAAATAAGTTAAATATGTACATAAAATAATTGGTCAAAATCAGCTAAAATACAAAATGTACAAAAGAGGCCCAAAATCCAACTTTCACATATGAGCTCCGATTCACTTGAACTTGGTATTGTTTTGAAGGTAATTGAATGTACATTAGTTCGAAAGTGAGTAGGATCAAAACGAACACTGTATAGGGAAGATATGAGGGTTTTTGTCCAGGAATCCTAGAACTAGGGTTTGGGTTTTTGGTCCACTTATTTGGGTTAGTGATTTTTTTGTATTTTTCTTTTATTCTTGTTAGTGATATGTACACAATGGAAGTGGTTTTGGGTTATTCGAAATTAGCATGAATGAGTTATAAATCCGGGAAGTTAGGCTATTTACAGGTCAATTTTGGCTGTTATTTTTGGCTTCTTATTTTGTGCAGAAATTTGTGCTAAAATGCAATTCTTATTAAACATGCGTGAATGCTAATTATGTTGAATAGATGCAGAAATGCTGCTGATTTTGAGGGATTTGAGCTTAATTAATGAGATTTAGTGTGATGAATCCGAGATTCATCTATACCCCCTACAGGTTTTGTAATTTATGTTTAGTCCTTCAATTTTAAATTTCAAACTTTGGGTATTTTACATAAACATCCTTGCCTTTATTTTTAATTGCAAACATGCCCTTTCGAGTTCATTATTTTTGTGCTTGTATTTCAGTTATTAAAAATATCAGCGTTGCTCCAAAAATTATAAAAAATAGGGTTCGATTCCTGCTAGCATGTAATTTTACATCATATAATTAGATTTTTATTTTAGGTATGTTACATATTTTCTAAAAATAAAAATAGAATGGGAAATCCTTTTTTGCAATAGAAACCCCATAAAAAGTATAACACCTTTTTTGAAAAATTCAAAAAAACTGAGTTTTTAAGCTTGGGCGAATGGGATTGAAGGAGCATCAGAAGAAGAAGACTCAGAATCATAAATCAAAACATGCTTTCTTTTGCTATTTGAAACTGAGTTTTTAATACATGAATGTTTACAATGCAACTTGGAATAAAAAATTCTATTGTCTACTAAAGGTTGGGAAACATATGATGTTGGTATGTCCTCCTCAACTGAAGGTGCAAGGTCCTCTCTAGACTCCAAAGATGTGTCTCCATGCTATGATTTAGTGCTCTTGCTCCTCTCTCTATTGGTTGTAGAGATCCTCGTCTCATCATGACGATCATCATGTTTCGTATGAAGATGCTAGCCATCTCCATCCTCTAAGGTCTCCTCAGAGACGTCCTTCTCTATGTATCGTGCCTGATCAGGTATGGCCATGGTCCTTTCTCTCATAAGTGACGTGTAGAATATCGTCAAATGGAAAGATCTCATGCTCAGAGTTAAGCAAACCTGATTAGTATATTTGAATGGAGGTAGAAGGGGCAGAACTCTCATATTGCCATCGAGATAAACAGTTGATGACGCATCACATGTCCTACATCTCATATATGTAAGTATGGATCTCATTGCAAATCTACTGTTGATTGCCAGTGGTAACTGGTGGAGATGCATGTTGTTGACCTAGGTGACGCCTAGGCTATACATACTGAGAAGAAGAAGAATAGCGTGATGACTGGCCCTGATGGCCTTGATAGTGCTATCGTTTAGGGTATTTCTAAAATGGTGGGCCATATGAGCTAGATTACTAATATGACTGACACACATGAGGGTGATTCTATTTTTGCTATTGGGAGTGGGAGAATCTAAGGCATAACTACTGAGTGTGAAGAGGTGTAGGGGTGATGCTGGTATTGTAAAAAGTACGGGGACGCTGGTAAGGATGTTGGTCCCTAGCTCCTCCCTGATAAGTCACAAGTTCCTGAGAATACAAAACACCATTCACCTCAAACACCTAATTAGGCTCTTCTGTAGAAATCTAGACAGATGGATCGTGTTGTAAAAGATGAGAAAAGGAGTAGTCCTCTACCCAAGTTTGTGGCCCAAACATCTGTTTTTCGTGTATATGATGTACACAATGAAGAGGAGCAGAAGATGTAGTCAAGGCAGTTATATTTATCCTAGATACCCTCTTAGAAAGTTCCTCCTTCTACTTCGGAAATTTAGATAGGCATTATAATACGTCCATACTTTTATCGATCTTGTCGACAGCTATAAGCTTATCCATGGTATTTTCCATGCTGTGAACCAAGTCCTCTGAAGTATCAACTGCAACCTTTTTCTCCCCTCTAGATAAGAGTGTCATGGGAGACTCTGTATAAGCCTTTCTTCCTGCCTAGGAGTGGCTCGTTTCAACCATTTATTTGAATACCTTCCATATGATATATGCTCCCTTGGATGTATAGCTACCTCCACAGGCAGCACTAACAAGACTCTACACCATAGGGTTTCAATCCACTTTATAGTGCTTAGACTAATATATACTCATACAAATTATGACATGGACACTTCTGTAAAATATCTTTGAATGTCTCCCAAGTGTGATAGAGTTGTTTATTAGGCTGTTGACTTTCAGCAACAAGGATAAGAAATGTGACATCAACTCGTATTCCACATCTAGTTGAGCTGGTCTTAACCAATTAATATTTTGATACTATCTAGGGTTATTAGATTCGTCCATAGGTGCATATGTACCCACATTCAGTTAGCCTAACTGTGCTCTAATAAGTACAGTCTATTGCTCATAAGTTGCTAACCTAGCTAGTATCTGTTGAAAAGGGTCGTCTCATTGATCCTCCTCCTCGTGACTCTTCTTTCAAGGTATCTTTAATAATCTTGAAAACCATCAACAACAAAAGGTTGGAATTAGATCTTCTTGAAAATGAATCAATCTCACCGAGGTGAAAGTCCTCCTTGGTAAGAAGTAAAGAAAGGAAGAGACTGGCCAGGATGTAGCTATTCCCTAAGAGTAAACCATGAAATCCTAGATCAAGGCAAGAGAAATCCTAAATCCAGGGAGTTCCAGGAAAAGAAGAAGGTTGGAACTCGAAAGACATAATATTTGGGCATTTCAATGAGAGGTTCACAAAGTCCGAACAAAAAACTGACCTATCATCCATCTTCTATTTCGAGAGGATACATTTTTTAGCATGATTAAATCAATGGAGATGCAGCCCTACGGTGCACTTGAATATGCAGAATCAGCACACAATACAAATACAATTCAAACCCTTTGATTGGTTCACCAACTTCTCACTTGAAGGTCGTAAGAGTTTGATCGATTATCTTATCGATCTTAAGTTAGTGTATGTCCAATCTTTTAAATTATTACACATAGAGAGTCGCCTTAAGCCAAAATGTGCTCTTGTATGCTCTCAATCAATGAGGTGACCTACCTAGGCTGCCAAGTTCAATATCATACTCTAAAAGAGACACACAGGCGTACATAACCAAATGTATTTCTTAGCTCAGAGGCAACCACTTGCAGCTCCCAAATCCATAAAAGTTGGACTTGGGGACTTACGGTGGAAGTCCATGGATTTGGGATTTAACCTTAGGGGATTCATCCTTACCCACTATGTTTAGGGCCAAGTACCTATGTCCAATGCGGGATTTAGAAACCCGTAGTGCAAGGTTGATTTTATTCCAAGTTCTTTAAGTCAAATTGCATAATTCAATCATGATTTTTAGCATTTGGTTATCACTGAATTTAATGTGATCACATCAAAATTCGCCTAACTTTTAGCCCCTTTTCCTTTAAATCTTAAGTTAGAAATCAAGTGGAAGGAGTCATAAAAAGGAATGCAAGTGAGAGTCAATGACACATGCATTTGATTAAGAATACTTACAATGCTTCCCAACACTCTCCATGTGAATGCTAAACTGAATATATATAAAGTTCTACGCTATATGATGCAAGTCGAAAAACCACACCTAAATAGGAGTTCTATTAGCGGGAAATAAATCCAATTAATTTGAACTTAAATAGAACATATTAAGATACATCTTGTTAATGAATCTTGAGATAGTAAGGAATCTCAAGATGGAAAATGTGTGACCTACTTTATGAATTGGGCACAAGCAAAATGACCTAGATTTGACTATTTGGGATATGTGCCTCCTCCTAAAAATCGCCACTCAAGTCGAGTCCTCAAGGTGTCCTCAACACACCACAAATAAAAGAATAAAAGAGGCCTTTTTTACAACTATGAGAACTCATTTGAGAACTATTGTAGAGGGGAAAATTAAGCTTCTTGTTGCAAATATTACAACATGAGTAAATATAAATAAATGAAAACAATCTAACTAGATAACAACTCTACTAATGGTCATTGCTCGGGACTCTTTTTAGCTTGAGCTCCAAGCTTGTCGCCTCCATGTCACTTTGATCCACATCAGTTCTGTGGGCCCTCTCACAACACAAGTAAGGATTAGATAATTCAAGAGATAAGCAGCTAGACAAATAGTTGGAAGTTAACAAATAAGCACATAAAAAATAATAAAAATAACACACAAACATTTAACCTAAATTACACCAAAAATAAAAAAATAAATATTTAATCCTAAATGAAATCAACTAATGATGTCGTGTCCCTGACAATGTTGCCATATGATTAGCCATTTTTTTGAATTAGCTTATGTTAATATGCATTTGTTGTAATACAACCAATTGACAACTTATCATAACCACATTGATTATATCTTAGTGAGGAGAATGTGCTCAAATTATCCTGGGTAAGTCCAGGGTCGAACACAAGGACACAAGCAATTAAATAATTTAATCTCGGTATTAAGTATTTAATTAAGCGATCAGTCAACAAATCTAGGTCAGAAAATGCAAACAACGCAATGCTTGATGCCTTTATTTGATTTTCAATGCAAATATATTAAGTGACAAAATGGTGCTAATGTTCGCAAAACAAGACAAACAAATAGCAACACAAAATAAGAAGATCTACTCCAGATTAATTGATTAAGTACCTTGAGCCAATAAGAGTAAATTAATTCAATGATTAGTCTAAGTAAGCAACCAATTCAAAATGTCACTTCTTAAACACCTAACATGATCAATATCTTTGTAATGCCTCAAAATTAATTATCTCATCAAGAAACAATTTTCCAATAATTTATTTAAACTTCCGAATCATATTAAAATGATTTAATGTTAATTAGTATGTTTAAATGAACAATAAAAAGTATGAAAATCAATTTTAAGCATAATTAAAAATCTATAAAAGTAACTTGAATTTCTGAATTTTAATGCATAAAATAAAGGTCGATTCAGGAAATAAATTGCATTATATCAAAGAGAATAAAAAGACCTTTAAAATGAGGCCAATTTCATTGAATTTGGATTTGTTGTTCAAAAGTTATTCAACAATCAGTATAGGGAATAAATGCAATAAAAACTTCACAATTTGGCTCAAATAAAGACTAAAATACAATTATATAAAATCGATTGGGTTTATGAATAAAATGCCCAGTGCGGGGACCTATTTATAAAATCAAAAACCTGACTCACGTCCTTTGTAAAATAACCATGACCATGTGTGGTGGGCATGTGACAACTAGACTAAAATGCCATTTGGACAACTCTACATGTCATATCTACAAATTTCCCCCAATGCGTGTGTAGAGCACGTGCTGAGGTTCGGGTGGTGTTTGTTGGCTTGGATCTATGTGGCGTGCTTTGGTGCTTAGGTCGAAGATTCTAGCTCTCCGAGGCTCAGGGTCGAAGCTTTGGATCGGGGTCACGTTTTGGAATCGTCTAGATCGTCATATCAAATCCAAGGATCTAATCGGACAATACTTGCTCATCCTCTTACTCCACGCATGGCAGCATCGAGGTCGATCTCTGGTGGGTTTTGGTAAGCTCCTTCGCTGCTCCTCGTCGATGTCAAGATTCCTCGAATAAAGTTGATGGCTTGGTGAAGACGATGGTGAGGTGAGGAAGCTCTGACAATGTGTAAAGGGTTAGGTCGAGGTCTGCTTCTCGAAGGTAGAGGGAGTCATCGAAGGCACCTTTCCATCTCTGACCAATGAAGCCAATGCATACCTGTAATGTTATCTCAATTAGCTGAAGCATATCCAAGTTGTATAGGGTAAAATGGAGGCTCAATCAACAACAAAGGAATAGAGCCCTGTTTGGGTTCTTACTCCTTGTAGGAAGAAGAAAGCAATGATGTGAAATCGATCATGGAGAAGGAGAAGGTGATCAAGAAGGTGTCTATGAAGATGGTAGTGACTTGAAGATGGAGATGACTTATTCAATTTGAGTAGAAGGTGTGCATACGAGTGTGATTAAATCGAAGAAAATAAGAGGGAATTGAAATTGGGCTAACCTAGAGAATCTGTGGAAGAAGATGAACGATGAATCCATGACTAGAATGAGGTTTGAAAACCTTGAGTCGTTGCTCAAAATCTCGGTGAAGGATTGAGCTCAAGTAGCCAATGAAGTTGTATGCAATGAAGGAGAATTCATTCAGTTCATATCAGAACCAAATCTCAGTCTTTGCTCGACCGTACTCTCACTTATTATCACTAAAGAGAAATAGGTGGCTCGGAGAAGGTTCAAGCAAAGGGAAGATAATGGTTGCGAGAGGCGGAGGATTGAGTTTTTATGGAGGAGAAGTGGAGGTTGGGTGGTGGTTTCAACCGCTGCTCCCCTAAGCATGTGAGGATGAAGATAGCTATTAGAGGTTGGGAAAAGGAGGGGGGTATAGGGATATCGGAGAGTGTTGGAAGGAGGGTGGCTGACCATGTGAGGTGGTTGCTGCAAAACGAAGAAACGACAAGGTGTGAAGGGTCATGTCATTTCGATCCAAATGGTTGGACATGGACAATGAAGTCTAGACCATCTGATCAATATCTAATGGCTAAATTTTTGGCATGGGTGGGCATTAGTGGTGTGCTCAATTAAATTGATCATGCATTCTAAAAATTAGGCGGGGATGATTGAATCATGCCCGTCGGATCAAGAAGATCCAAATTAGGCAGAAGGAATTAAAGGGTCGGGCCACGTGGTTCACCCAGAGGGAGCCACATGGCCCAATCAGAATTAAGATAAATGAAAAAAGTATAAAATCAAAATAAAATAGTTAAAGGTAAAGTTAGAAAAAGTGTTCACAATGAAAGTTGTAGAACTTTTCTAAATCTACGACTTTCATGAAGAACTTGAAACCAAGAGAAGTAAGCTATTCAATTAAATTATTTTTATATTTTTTATATGTATAAAAAACTTAGTTTATATCTTTTCTTATAATTTGTATTTTGAATCATACATAATATACATAATATTATTTAAAACATTGTGTTATTTTTATTGGATTTTTTAATGATTAGAAAATACAAAAAATAATAGCATAATATAGGTAAATATATAACACACAAATAACTTATTTAAAACAAATAATTAAGATTAATTTCTTACAAGGTCTTAATTAGTAATTAAAGTTAATTAGGATTTAATTAATTTGATTTATTTATGCTATATAGATAATAAATATGAATTTAGATGATAAATCAAGGATTTATCAGAACCTCATTGTCATGAAGTAGTACTCTCTACTGCCAGATTCCATCTTTCTCGCATCCATGTTTATGTCATGGATAGACATGGCCAAAATGCGGGCCGGGCCGACCCATGGGTCGGGTCGAATGGGCCAAGCTTCAAAAACCTTTGTCCAAAGCCTGCCATGTGCCGACCCATGGCCCATTTTGTTATTTTTTCATTGAATTTTTAATGGTAATTAATATGTATAACTGATTTTATGAATACCATTTATACGTTATTTAACTAATATAAGTAGCTTGCATGTTACTTGACATGTAAACTATTAAATTTTATTTAAAACTAATATCACATATACTTGAAGTGTATCTTATTAATACACGTATTATTCAGTTTATATTTATAGATTTTCTGTTTTTTGTGGGTCGGGGCAGGTCGGCCCTGCCCAAATCTCCTAGGCCAAGCCCGACCCAAGAGCAGGCTAGGCGTACGGGCCCCCAGCCCATTTGCTAGGTTTATTCATGGACCAAGCAACCATAAATCCTTAAGTGTCTAACACTAGGTTTGGTTCCAAACCATAGCTCATGAGGTGTTTTGGGTTCAGATTTGCTTGAGATCTTGTTAAGGATAAATATTGCATTCTCTACTACATATACTTGGAATCTTATTTATCATATTAATGCATGCATTATTCAGCTTATATTTATATATTTTTATGTCAGAACAAGCTGACCCATGCCCAAATCTCCTCGCCCAGGATTGGTCCATGAACAGGCTAGGCATGCAGGCCCCTAGCCTGTTGGCCAGGTCTAATCATGGACCAAGCAACCCTAAATCCTCAAGTGTCTAACACTAGCATTGGTTCCAAACCATAGCTCATGCGAAGTTTTGTGTTCATATTTGCTTAAGATCTTATTAAGGATATATATTGTAGCCTCTTCTACCTATACCCAGAATCAAAGAGGTAATTATGTTAAGAGTCATAATTGATCAGATTATGTCAAACATGATTCGCTTGTATCTCTCTATAACCCATCTAGATGAGGTATATCAGCATGAGTGAATGAGGAACAATACTCCCATCTCTATAAGATCTTCTTTAAATTCATCTAATAGGTACCATCTACCTTGGTTAGATAGAATTTTTATCCATATTCATTATAACTTTGGTTCTCAACAAAAATTGTGAAATCTTTCAACATTTCAAAGGTTTCTAATGTGTAATAAAGAGATCCCATACTACAACTGATCATTAATGGATATCACATATCATTAATGTTCATTATGGTATAGGGGGTCGACACACATCAATATGTATGACATCTTGAATACCTAGGCATCTTACACCATTTCCCAAAGAAGGGTGCATCAGACAATCTAATTTAAATACATTATTCACAAGTTTAAAAGATCTGAACTTTCATACAATCTAAAGTTCTACCTTTTACTAGTCTAATCATCTTATCAATAGACTTGATCCTAGTCTTGATGCCATTTCATTGGCAAATGATCTTCATCCTCCTTTTTATCTCTTAAGGTTTAATTTCATTATTAGAAATACCAATGAATCATTCATTACTATTATAAGTTAGTATAGTCCTGTAGATGTTAGAATACTATGTGAAATATATCCATCATAACTCTTTATGATAGGTCTATCTTAGAATGTATGCCTACTTCTAACAAGTTTAGAAATATACAATGAATTTATTCTAACATTTAGGTCGTATGGATATTCTCTAGGACTAAGGTTTCTCCCAGTAAAAATAAGTAATATGTTTATCCATCGGATATTGTTTCAACAATTGCACCGAATCCCATGTGGATGACGATGAACCTTAAAATCAAGTTTTCTAGTCTTCTAAAACATGATCAACCAATGCAAGTATTACTAGAAGAATAACATACAATTATCATACTTTATTAGAAAATTCTGTTTCAATGATTATATGCACATGTAGAACATGTTTATGTACTGTCTGAGTCTTATTGGACTTGTAAGCCCTTGGCGACCCATTAATACAATAAAAGCTAAATTAAATGAATGGATGGATGTGAATGCACTTTACTATTAAGGTTCCATTGTACAATTAAGATTATGTACCATGGCCATGTTGAATAAGATGCAGCTGGGAGGACACGACTGACTTCAAACATGTGATACTAAATAAAGATCTCCAATCTGAGAAAGATATGGCAATATTTCTCCAAAGACGGATTTCCAACTGACTTCTTGATTCATGCCATCTGCATATGAATGAAGATTCTGAAGTGTTGGAATAATCAAGTCAAAGAGTTGAGTTGATGAGGTTGAGATAAACTAAGACCTTAATCATAACTATCACAATCACGCACAAATCCTTTGACCTGGGAAAAATATGCATCTATATGCCTAAGTATGAACATTTGACATACCAATAGGTTGGTGACCTAACTAAGGTCCATATACCGGCGAGTTAGTGTGCATATGAAGACATGAAAAGTATGATCTCTCAAAGGAATCATATAGGTTCATAGTTGATGAACTGGGAGATAGAGCTCACTCATGAGTTTTTAGTCAAAAAGAATTCCATGCATGGTCGTCTTGTTTATGAAATAGACACAAATTCGAGATATTAGTGTTTGTTTTAAACATTTTTGATTTAATATTGTCACCAAATTATTGAATGATAAACCAATTGATATGTTCTGAAGAAGATAGTCAAACTAGGGTTTGAACTTTTGATATATTAAAGTCTTCCAGTTTGAATGATGAATGAGTATTGAGAATACTCATGGTTAAATATATCATAATAGATCATCTACCATGAAACTTCTATTCCGAGGGAGTGTTGAAACATAATGGATTTTAGTGCCTCCATTTAGCTAGATGTCACAATTAATTTGAATCCAATTCCAATTTCAGTGTTCAAATGTTGGAAATAGAAATGGTCATGGAAATGGAAATTAACAAGCTCCTTAAACTAATTTCTAAGCTCCAAATAGTTTGGAATATGATTAGAAATTATCAAGGAAGATGGGTTCAGCTCACCGATACTTTCTTGAGCTCACACAGAGTGACTTGCATTTCGTTTAGCTCACTTAGAGTGTGAAGTGTTCCACTTGAGCTCAATTGATAAGAGTGCATCAGTTTCAAGCTAAAGTAGTATCCCTGAAATTAGATTGATATCTAGAATTCAAGTCGCTATACATGGAGAGTATGATCTCCCTGACATTATCTCCAAGTATGTGCATTTGTATATCATGAGTCATAATTGGATTATGAGTTACTTATTTATGTCAATATTTTAATAATAATTGTTATTATTACATTTTATTCATAATGGCAATTTTTGTGAATATGGTTTACAAATATAATTCATTAATTAATATGAATAGTGATTTACAATAATTAACATTAATATGTATATGATTCATATAAATATTTATGTAAATATGTTTTACATGAATATTTTCAAGGCATGAAACTGTGTGAACTTGATTCACATTAATTTTGTAGATGCAAATTAGATTTACATTTAATTTTGTTCTTGTGAATGTGTAAGGATTATTTCCGTAAATTCTACAATGTGGATAATTGTATTATTCACTTAATTACTAAATTCAACGACAATGCCTAATTTGGGCAAATTTGGGACATGTACATGGTGGCGTACACATGACACCATGTTGTTGAGTCCTTAATTATTAAGGACTCAATGTTGTTTCTAATTTTATTAATTAATATTAATTGAAGATAAAGAAGGAGATAATGCTCGTTGAAGAAGGACTTGATCTTAATCCCTTAATCAACAATCCAAGGGCCACAATTTCACACGCCTACTTGAAGCCTTGGTCTTCATAAATTGTGTGCTTTGTGCATAAATGGAGATGCAAGTCTCTCTCTTTTATTAACTTGTGTTTTAGGAGAGACTAGTCCCTTGAGATTTTCATGTCTCGTAGAAAGAAGAAGAAGAGTCTTGAGAGTATCCATCTCTTACATTCTTCTTGAAGCTCTGTTCGTGAAGATGACGTCCAAGTTCGTGGGAAGTAATGTGATTCATCTCCGTGCCAATGAGAAAGACACTACAAACAAGACTTGATTCGAGAGGTTTCTTTACTATAAACACATGGTTCAAGAGGTAACCTTGATCTACTATTTATATTCATTGTGGATATTATAAATCATTTTGGAAATTCCTTCATTATAATAAATGATTTTGAAATGCACAAATCATTGTGCTGAAATTTCATGTTCATGCGATGAACATACGATGTTTTAAGCAAAATGTTTGCTAAATATCACACATTTCTATTATGCAAAGTTTTTGGATTTTTAATCACTTACTTAAAGTCATTTTGTAAGGATTGTAGATAATATAGGTAGTCATACTATTAGTATATCGGCTTGTTGCAGTATTAGCATTCATACAACTTTTTTGGTGTCATATATGTGAAAGACACAAAAGTATACTCAACTCTTCCATTCTCCTACCTTTTACATGTGATAGGCCCATGCTTCCTTTAACACTTAAATAACTATTTCTTAAAATAAAGGACCTCTTAAATTGAACAAGTCCTCAAGGGGACTTCAATATAAGAGTATTTGAACATTTATGCATGCTTCATCTCATTCGTAAAATATCAAAAATATGAAGCTTCATGAAGGACTTAAGTAGAGATAGTAGAATGATGACACTCATCATATCTACACCCATATTAATTCTTAAAGACTTTGGTTTAGGCAGGTACTCAAACATTTCGAGTACATCATCTCTTATGGAGCCACCTTTTTGCATAATGTAGTGAACCAAGCCATTCATGACTAAATGTTGAGAGCGCATATGTTAATCAAAATGCCTCCTCCAATTTTATAAGGATTTTGACAATTAATATCATCATCGACATGTTACTTTCAGAGTGCACTCAATGATATATCAAGACTGTAGAGACATAGAAGCCCTTGGTTGTTGTCCTATTGTCTAATTAATTGCCATTCCTCATTATTATGAGGAAACTTGTATATTGCAGCCACATACATTATATATCCAACTGCAAGTACTACATCTTGATCATGGATCCAATCCATGATAATGCACTAGTTACGATTGAGCATGTATTTGAGTGGGTTCATTGAAGGTTATCTATAATAACTTAATTTGCATAAGCATATTTACTCTGTCTGTTAGGGATCTAGAACCAATTAATTTGATTAAGTCAAAATCCTACGATCAAGTCTATAGGAACATATATTCTTTTAAGATCTTTCGACCTAATCGATTACCCGACTCAATCAAGGAAGTAGAGAATACTTCTAAGGGCTCAAGCACATAAAACCACGAAAGACAAATAAAAATAAAGCAGATGAAAACAAAAATCGGTGAGGTCCCTCAAGTGCATCGATACTTGGTGAAACAGACCCACACACATAAGGGTATATAATGGCCTTAGAAAAAAAGAGAAAAGTGACAAGAGAATAATTACAATTTTTTACAAGAAGAATGATGCAAATAAAAAGTCTAAAAAGAAAACAAAAAATGTGTTTAAAATTCTGCAAAATATTTTGAGTCTTCTATTCTTCCTTCTATGCTCTCTTGTTGCTCGATGAAGAAACGACTTGCATCCGCTTCACTCAGGTGCCTCGATGCTCCTAGGAATGCCTCCCTTGCTCATCAGTCCCTTGCAAGAAAGAGAAAAAAGAAGAGATGTCATATCACAATTATGTAAAATATCAGAAAAATAAGAAGAATAAAAGCAGACAATAAAGATAAAATGGTAAACAAAGACAAACGAGTGGATATGATACAAAATGAGAAGAGCAAGTAAAAATATATCTCAACCAAAACCCTAAGGCAGATCTTGGGAGCTTTCGATGTCTGACAAATCGGATCCTGCAAGTGTCTAGTAAGCTCCCTCATGACACACAAAATTCGAAGTGAGTGCTCACTCCTCAACAAGATGTAGATCCACACAATAATATATACACAAATATAGATAAAAATAAATGGATATTAGACAAAAATAAAAGACATAAATTTATATAAGTGACAGATATACAGACATAAATAAGAAAAAGAAACAGAAGAAAAAGAAGATAAGAATATAAAAATAAAAACAAGCAGGTATCAACAATCCGAGAATAACAAGTTATAAGAAGAAGAACCTAACTACCCTTGTTGTGCCACCCGAGCAATGGCGCCATTTATTAAACATGGAAATCCTGGGATTTAATTTAAGTGAATTATTGTAGTGTCGATGCAACCCTAAAAATCCCGCAACAAAAAATTTATTTATTTCTCAAGACAAAAACAAATCAACGAAATGTAGGCAGCAGAATTTTGCTATTTATTTACGTGTATAACATACAAGATCGAACTCAGGGATTCTACAAAAATCCCGTGGGTTATTAAATAAATGAAGAATAAATGAAATAAAATAAGGAGTTCTATGCACAATACTCTTGGTTTATGTATAATTTTTATCTTTTTAATTTTTTATAAATTTTTTATTTTTATTTTCTTTATGTTTCTTGATTTTGTATTTTGATGATTTTTAGCTTTTTACAAATGTTTTTAAATTTTTAAATAAAAGAAAATAAAACAAATGGAAATAAATAAAAGGAAAAGGAAAGAAGGCAAGTTTTTTTATTTTTAAAATATAGGGAAAATTCTATAAGAAATTTAAAATAAAAATATTTTTTGGGTTTCTGGATATTTTATGTTGTTTTTATGAATTTTCAAGAACTTTTATATTTTTTTAATTTTTTAAATAAACTAAAAACATGAAAAAAAATAAATAGAAAATTGTGTGAATCTTTTTGGGTTTTAAAAATATGAAATAAAATCAAAAATCATTAAAATAAGCAAAAATAGAAAGATATTTTTTATTTTAAGAAACTATTTTTATACATTTTTTGGATTTTGAATATTTTTTATGATTCTTAAGTTTTTTGTAGTTCTTCTTCTTTTTGTTTTTATGAGGAATTATAAAATGAAATTTGATTAGATAATAAACCAAAGAGAAACACACACACATAATATTTTTTCAGAATTTTTACAAAATGTTTTTCTAATATTTATTGAATTTTTATGCAAGAAGGAGATATTTTTGGAGTTTTTAATTTATTAAAAATAAGAAAAATGAATAAAATGCAAAATAAAAATGTGTGATGAAAGAACGAATTAACAAGAACCTAAAATTTTTTTGTGGATTTTTTAATGAGGGTGTGATATTTATTAAATATAATTAGCAAGCAAAATAAAATGCAAACTTACATGGACTAATATGCAAGCAAAAGTTATGTTAAGATGAAAAAATAACAAATAAGAAATGTGGGGTTAGTTGTGTAATTTACCCAGTGAAAGCACGTGCCAGCGTACATTCAACATGACCTTTTGTAGTTTTCTATTTTAGAGTACCAGATAATAACAAAACCACGTGGGGATTTTATTGCTATTAGACCAGACTACACGTCTGATGCATGCTCTTCAATTCAAAAAGGACTCAAACACAAATAAAATAAACAACATGGGCTAATATGCAAATATTCAAGCACAAAAGTCCTGACACTTGTCCAAACAAGGACTTATTTGCAAAATAAAAACGAGCTTGAGCTAAAGTACAAATGTACCACTGAGCGGATGCAGCTCACGTGCATGATGGATGGCTTCTATTGCTTTGATCATGGGTCTGAAATTTGGGTGCGCTTTGACGGGGATGATTGGATCTGGTAGGCATGTTCTTGATCGAACGCCTCTATATGATGTTGGAAGAGAAAGTAAGAAGCTCGACTCTAATGACCTTCAATCGAGGAGAACTTACCCTATATTAGTCTGAATCGCCTTCTAAAGGATGGTATGTCTTCCTGCAATGATCCTCTAGCGATCATCTATGACGATGGTGCTCGATGATGTCCCGATCCGGATCAAGAGCTCTAAAGGTCGACGACTGCAGCTGGGGTTCCAGAGCTCAAGTCACTGCTCTAAATGCATACTTCGGCCCTACAAAGTAATGCTCTTTATTAGAGGCTAGCTCCAACCATGTTATTAGTTGTTGGAACACTAAGGAATGAGGAGGATGTGTGGTTGGATCTAGTCTTCCATCAGTGTGTTGCTCCCTAGTCTATCGGTCCTCAGCTGGTCGATCCTCGATTGTTCCCTTCCCACGAACCATATCCTTCGAATCTTCTGGGAAGGAAAAAGTCTCATAAGAGCTCAGCGAAAAATGTGCAGGAGAAATAGATGATAGTTTGAGGCGGGGGTCTACCATAAAAGAATGGCTGGGAGGTGAGGGAGTCTTGGTCTGACTCCCCTCATGATTAGATGGGATCAACTCGGGAAGAGGGTCATCCCGAGTCTGTAAAGAAGTACAATGGACGGTGGATCATCGAGAGCTCATAGAGTCTGAGTGAAAAAACTGTTGAGTCATCATCTTTGATGTCATGCGGTTATCGGGACAACACGACGTAAAATCAAGAGAACGAGGGTGAAGGCATACAAGACGCGGTAACACATACCTCGCAAACAAATACAAAGCAACCCCAGATTCACCAACAAAACCCAATTATGACCGTAAGAGTTCGGTCGTTTATCTTGTCGGTTTTAGGGTTATTTTGGCATACATGGCTTATCACATATTATTGCGAGCTAATAGGTGCCCGAAATTTCCCCGAAACACTATCCTGAGCCTTATTGGAAACCACTTATTCTCTGCCAGTATGGGAGCAAGTACGAACCATTTCCAGCTAACCGTGTTACTTGAGGATCGTGCTATTGTGGTGTCCTCCAAACCGCCCACTCTTCTAAGTAAACTCAGATCGTTGCCGGCTACACGAGAGTACCCACTGAAGAACAGTGATTAGATGTATGGACTAAGTAGTATTCCAAGAGAAACTCGAAATCTGTCTCTAACCTTAAGTGTTGTCCCTCACTCACAATATCTGGAAAGTGTACCTGCAATCCATGTGTGGGAGTTGCTCTACAAAATCAAAAGATCTTTTACGTTTATTTTTAAGTCAAATATTTATGTAGTCCCGATTTTATTTTTGTGGTTTTCACTTTTTTTGGATTTTTTCACGACACATATGACGACTTTCTCTCATTTTATTTATCCTAAATAAACATGCACCTAAGTAGCGAGTCCTAAAACTAACTACGAAGGAGCAAGCAAAGAAAAAAATCGAAAGACACCTAAATATGCACCTAGCCTCGTAAAAAGCTGCAAAAAACCATTGATGCGAGAAACCGCGGTGGGTGCCCTGCTCCCCCGAATGCACGGCACTCGGTGAAATAGATCCCGAGAAAGGAGGGAGGTACAAATCAGAATGCCCTTACGGGGCCCCTTCTAAAAACAGAAAAACGGCCAAGTGCCCTTTTTTACCAAAATATTAGAAAACAAATCCTAACTAATTATGCACCTCTACAACCGACCCGTGAGAGAAGGGGTCGGTCTCTGCACTTTCAATTATCTCGGCTTCCGAAGAAGCTGGCTAATCCTGCAGGCCCTATAAAATTTGTTAGAAAAACATGCAAAAAAACATAAAAAGTAAACCGAACAAAAAACGTAAAAATTACAGAAATTAGTGAAATCATAAAAATCGAAGAAAATCGATAGAAGTCGTAAAAACAAAATCAAATAAAAATCGAAAAGAAATTAGAAAATCATAAAATCAAGAAGATCGAAAAATCTCGAAATGATGTCGAAAACTGAAGTAAAGTTAATGCCTCCCAGCAACGGAGCCATTTTGATAACGCAACTTTTGCTAGCAGTTAAGGGATGTCAATTTTAGAAAACCTCTAAACAAAAATCAGGTTAATCAAACAAAATTCGAGATAAAATAGAGGAGAGATAGAAAAAGAGGAGCAAGTAAGGTTCTCTCCTATTTTAGCCTTTATACTAATTTTTATCCAAGTAAGTTCTCCTTGGTCGAACTCGAGGAGGAAGAATAATCGTACTACGATTTTCGAGGAATGAAAGAATTTCAAGAATTTATTCCTCTTCTTGAAAATACAACAAATTACAAGAGAACACTGAAAACTAACACGATTTGATAAAAATCAAAGCGAGAAAAATATGCGATAAAAATCAATGAAAAATACCAAGAAACATCTCTAGGGAAGTTGTATAACTACCCTACAAAATTCGATGAAAAATACAATCAAAACAAAGTTCAAAACTACCCTATAGTTCAGGGGTATAAGTGCAAGAAAAAGTAAAATTATTCTATTACAAATTGGTCCCTGGTAGGGACTGAATTGCAAGAAAAATTGAAAGATTTATATTTAGGTCCCTACGTAGGGACCTAAATGCAAATTCTGGAATTGTTGGAGTAGCTTATAATTCTGGAACTTTGGCAGGATTAAGACGCAACATTTCCACCCTTCATCTAAACAGTTGCAATCAGAATGTGAGGCGCTATCCAGGTCGTCCAAGAAGGACACGTGTCTTGTAATTTTGCAACTGGGTTGTTCTTGGTGTTCTTCACTCTCCTTGCGCAGGCGTTGGCGGTAACGTCTCCTCCTCTTTCTCTCTGGTGATTGGTTGCATGCTTTGGCCTCCTATAGGGCCAGAGGGGTGTCTCCTACACCCCTCGAGCTCGCATATGGATGAGCAGCTCTGATAAATCGATGAATACGTATTTTAATGTACGTTCGTTGTAGTACGTGTATTTAGCGAATCAGTCAAAACCGAGAGAAGATCTCCGTGAAGAGTGTCTCGGCTTTAATTTATATCCCGTGCAAGTCCAGGGTCGAACAAAGGGAGGCAAAGGAACAACTTTGGAGTTAATTCAAAAATTAGGAACTAGATTTCCAATGCAGATTTTTTTTAACTTTTTTAATGCAAAATGAATGCCAAATACAAGATGCGAACATGGGGTTGTTGTTGCAATTTTAGAAAACAATATTTACAACAAATATGTACTGGGACTGACTTGTAATTATAAAAACATCAAAAGAAAATAATGCAATTTTCATGAAATAAAAAATATTCACAAAAACCTTTCTTCTTCTTCCTTGCTGAACACGATGGGAAAGAAACCAAAAGGCCGATGGCAGCGGTGGCAGCCCTCGCGCATCGACAGCGAGGAAGGGTTGTGGTGCCGTGCACGCGGCCGCGGCGGAGGTGTTGTGGAAGGCAGACGCGGTGGGCGTGAGGAGGAAGGGGCTGACGTACCCAGCCTGGCGAGAGGTGGAGGAGATGCGATGAACCGCCGCACGGCTGTGGCTTGGAGGCAGCGAGGCACCCCTACGACCGCAGCTGCTGGCGGCGAGGAGCCGCGGGGGTGAGGGCGTGGCCTGGCAGTGGCGCGGGTGGCGGTGGCTGGCGGTGGGTGTGTGCTGGCCACCTGCTGGCTTTCGTTTTTTTATTTTTTTTCTTTTGCTGTACTAATTTGTTTTGTTTTAGCTTTTAGTTTTTTTTAATTTTCTTTAATATGAAACAAAATGCAAATGACAATGAAGGGTGACAATGGGTAGATGGATTTGGATATGCTAAAGATGGTGGTGGTGATGATGATGATGTGGTAGAAAAAATACTATGGTGGTGATGTGATACAAGAAAATTGCAACAACAACAAGATGATAAAATGAGAAGAAAAATTACTTACGATGGAGACGGTCGCCTATGATGTTCTCACGAGAGCATGGTCTTCGCTCGAAGCGCTGGTGAGCGATGAGCTCGAACAGCGCGCGGGTGCGGCTGCGATGTTGGCCAAAAAGCCAACGGATCTCACCGGAGAGAGGGTTGTCGTCACTCGACCGCGGTTGTGTCATTGTCACTGATTCAACTCTGGGAACTAGGCTCTCCACACATAAAGATAGATCAAGTGCAAAATGAGGAGGATGAGATGTATATAAAAAGAATACATGAGAGGTTATTAAAGTGGTGGAGTTGAATGGGAGGTTGTATTATTAATGGAGTTGAATGAGAGGTTATTAAAAATGGTGGAGTTGAATGGAAGTTCGTGGTAGAAGAGAAGTTATTGTAGAGAATGTTAATTTAAATAAAATACAATAAAAGTAGGCTACCAAAAAGGGAGAATAAAAATAAAAAGAGAAAAAGTGGAGAATTTACAAAAGAAGACATACAACATGTACATTTTTTGTTTGCTTTTCTATTATATATTTTTTATCTTTATAATAAGAGATGTTTACAATAGAAAAATACAATAAAATATTACAGGTAAAATACAACACACCCATGATTTTTTTGTATTTTTAGTAATTAGGAAAGATAAAATAAAAATTGAAGAAAGAATGAATATATACATAATGTACATATAGGTCTCAAAATCCAACTTTTGCAAACGAGCTCCGATTTTAATGAAACCACTTCTGTTGGAAAGATAATTTTCTAACTTGAACTTTAAAGTGAGTTTGGTGAATTTGGAGTTCATACGGAGCGGGAAATTGGCGTGGAAGTTGGACTTTATGACTTTTTCTCTTTAGGGTCTAGGAGCATTTATTTGAGCTGAAATTTGTTTTGTATTTTTATATTTTTATATAAATTTTTATCAACATGTTAGAGAAAGAGTTAGCCAAAAAGGAGTTGAAATGAAATTATTAAAAAAATATGAAGTTTTGGGCTATTTACATGTGAAAAACTCCTTTAATTTGCGCCTTTTTATTGTTAATTTATTTTGTACAATCTAATACACAATAATTAGTGTGTTTTATTTACAAGAGTCATTTTATTAATTTATTGATTTTATAGACATTTGTTAGAGAATTTACTCAGGGATTTTGCTAAGATCAAGATATTGAGATGATGAATCGTGGATTCATCAGGCTCCAAGGAGGACGGATGTGATGGTGAAACATCGACGAAGTTGATTGTTCGACAGTGACTATCGACTGGAAGGATGGTGGTTGGTTGATGGTCTTTTCATAAGAGAAGTTCCAGATCAGAGAAATAATGGCTCTGAACGTGATGAGAAATTCATATTGTCTGGCTATATTAAAAGAGTTATCTGAGATGATAACTATGATTTAATCATCAAAGGATGTCTTGCTCGATTCTAACTTTAATCGTCCTAGAAAATGAAAGATTTTTAGTTCTAAATAAGTTTTCCAGAATATATGATAAACGTGAGAATGGAAGAGGAATGGAGATGATTGTAAGGGAAATAAAATCGAATTTGACGAGGAATTAATCGATGACGTGTAAGATGAATGATCAAGGATTCTATTTACGCACTTAAGAAAGTTAATCATCGCACGAATATAAAGAAATAAAAAGGCAAAGATGGATGAATGACCTGGGGTAGCAGGTTGTATGACCTACTGTCTTCTGCTCAACAAGGCAGCCTTCTCAGAGCTGGACGCGGTGGCGGCGCGATGCAAGGCGGAGCTTCAGTCTTGGAACATCCCCTCCAGTCAACCTTCTTCCCCACGGGGCGGACCTCAGGCTCAATCACAGTCAGAGTGAGGCGAGGCACGACGGGAAAGTGGGTAGTCGACTACTAGAAGTTAGTATCTCAGGAGAGTTAGTTGGTTAATGGCGACTTGCAGGGCTTTTATAGAGAGATCGAAAGAGGGTTAGTTGAAGATCTATGGCCGGCGTGGATTGTCGTTGTTGGGAGATGAAGATAGAGGGTGTAGATCGAAGTTAGGAGTTAAGAGGCGGCGAGTGGAAATTGTTGAACTCTGGTGGTTAGAGTAGCTCAAACGGACAGAGTTCTTTGAGGAATATGAACCAGGTGTTGACACTTGTCAACACCTTGTTGGCTAGAATTAATAAGTAGATAATAAATAGGAATTAAATAGTAATAAATGTTATTTTAAATAGGTATGAAAATTAAAACCATAAATAATAAATATATAAAATTATGGTGTAATTCTTTTAAAAAAATCAATATTTTACGAAATATAAATATTATATTAATAAATAGATAAAAATAATACTTAATAAATGGCTTTTAGATTTTTACTTTAATAAATTAATAAATATTATATCATTTTTATATTTTATTAATTATTAGAATAATAAATAGAGTTTATGTTAATTTTTATGGATTTTAATAAATTAATTAAGTATATTAATAAATACTTGTATAAGTTATGTAGTTCAAATTTACCTATAAATTAGGATTTTATTTAATTAAAATAATAAATAAGCTCCAAAAAATATGAAATAAATTAGGGTTAAAATGCATGATAAAAAAATAATTAGAAATTATAAAATCATTAAAACAATAATTAGTGTGATCTAGATAAAATAAATAGCCCAGAAACCTAGTAGTGATTAGGTCCCAAAACCATCTATTATGCAAACAGACTCCAATTTTAGTGAAATTACCTTGTAATAATTATAGAATATTATTTATGAACTTTAAAGGTGACTAGAGTGAAATTAGAGTTTGTATGAAAAGTTATGATGTTCGGAAGTTGAGATTTTGACAAATTACAAGCTGGATTTCATGGCATATATACAAGGTAATATTTTTAACTTATTTTTATATTTTTCTAATTATTTTTAGAAACAATTAGAAAAGCGTTTGGTGAAAAATATGTTCATATGAATTAATTAAAAATCATTGATGTTTTGATAATTATTGGATAAATAATGAAAAGTGTATGATGTGTGGAATTAATTCTTTTTATTTATTTTCTTCCTAATCTCCCCCTACTTATTTATTTGTCGACCAATACATGTTGACTTGGTCTCAAGGATTAGGTTATAAATATATCTTTCAGTTATATTTATTTTCTAAGTCACATTGTACATATATACATGTCAACATTTTGCCTTCTTTTTAATTCTTTTATTTTTATTATTTTATTAATTTACATGATTTTAATGCATAAAAGTGCATTTTTATTCATGAATAGGGTTTGGTTTAAAATGTTTAAATTAATGAGTATTTACATGTATTTGTTAAGGTATTTAAGATAAAATGCAGATAGAATGTTAATAAGGGAGACTGGAATCCAAATCTAAGGAGAATATGGGGGTTAAGGTTGTGGGGAGAAGTATGAAGAAGATGAGGTGAATGTAGTCAGAGTGGATGGAAGTGAATTCGATGATCGAAGCATCTCCAATCAAGCAGATTGGAGGCAAAGATGAAGATCTAATTTGAACTAATTACAAAAGATGAAATGTGAAATTAAATGCGAAAATGAAAACAAATTTCCTAGATCTACATGCACATGGAAAGAGAAGGATTGCGACCTCGATTCACTATGAATGGTGAAGCTCGGACGTCACAGCGGAGGGTTCCTGTGACATGATAGATCTCTCCTCCAATGATCCCTAACACACTCCTAATCGAAGGGAACACTGCTCTTTCACAACAACTTTCGCAGGACTTGATCTCGAATGAAAATGAAGGTGGAAAACGGATCATCCGGAGAAGATGGTGGTTTGTATATATAAATATGGGATAGGTCTAGCAAAATTTGAAAATATAAAGGCACACGAATCGATGCATGATCAATGGAGATAATGATCTAACGATGGAGAGGAGCGTTAGGACTAACTAAGTGCAGAAGAAATAGGGAGGAGTTGAGCGGTGGATTGAATAGGAAAATTCCGAGAAGCGAGGGCCAGAGAGTGAAATAAGAGGAAGGAGGCATTGAATTGGGAGTACACCCAAGTCAATGACCCAAGTCCAGCCAATCATAACACACCTAGAATAATACAAAAACATTGAACAACAAAATAGGTAAAAATGAAATTAATTTAAAATAGTATGGAAAATTAATTAATATCAAATAATTTTAAAAATTAAAATGTTAGTTTTTAAATTAGCTTATTTTTTGTTGATTTTTAATGACTTAAATAAAATGCATTCAATGGTAAAAATGAATAAAATATATTATTCACAGATATATATCTATATATCTATATATATATATATCTATATGTACAACACCATGATTTTTAATTTATTATTTTTACAAATATACATATAATTTTACAATTTATTTATTTATAATATTTTACAGGGATTTAAATGATATTTTTATTGTATTTTTATGTGTTGATTTGTTAGGTCAAATAAATAGGTATAATTACAATATACATAGTGGTATATGTACAATATGTACATGATTTTATTTTTGTTTATTTTTATTTTGTGATGTTTATTTGTATTTTATATAAGTCAAATATAATATATAAAAATGGTTAAAAATACAGTATATACAAAAATACAAGGAAATATGTATACAAATAATACACATAGGCATATTATACAATAGCATCCCAAAAAGCCTCAATTCACATCTTAACTCCGATTTTTATGAATCCACCTCCATTTTAAAGATCATTTAACTTGGAGTACTATAAAAGTGAGTTTGCTAATTTTGAGTTTTTATGGAGAAGATATTGATCTGACAAATTGAGCTTGGTGGTTTTTTCAAAGTGTTGTTGTCTGCAAAATGTTCAATGATTCTTCATGCAATTATTTTTATTATTTACATATTATTTTTATGTACAAGTTTTAAGAAGAAAACATTATTATTTGGAGTGGGATTGGTGATAAATAAAATAGAATATGAATTGTTTAATATATATAGTAGTATACAAGTCATAACTATACACAAATGAGTATTGGTTTTATGGATTTTCTTAGTGAAGTCCTTATCTCCTCCTACTTTATTTCTTATCGATCAGGTCAAGTCTTGACCTTCTCTTGGGGTCAGAGTTAGCTTGTATCTATTACATATATACAGTCTTTAGTTTTTTTTATTTTTCCTTTATTTATTTATTTATTTTAGGTTAAATTAGTGATAAATATATAATATTTACACAATAATGACAATTAATAAAATGAGAGATTTATTAATTTTTACAACGCCTCATAAGGGATTTGAGCTAAAATAAATTAATAAAGATGATGAAATGCTTATTCATCAATGGGGTATGCTAACCAAAGTACCTCAAGTGAGATCTGGGATCTCCCTTCCACCTTTGTCACACACCAACAATATGATAAAATACAACGCAGGTAAAGGAAGAAAGAACTCATTCCCCCTTGCAAGTCCAACTTGCTTTTCTGAATTCGGTCTTTAACACCTGATCCCACCACCCCTGACGTGATGTTGACCTATTGTTAATTGAATCAATCATCAACATGAATAGAATTCACTAAGCGCAATCCAATGCCGCCTCAATTATATAGAGAAGAACATTGTGGTCACTACGCATATGACCTTAATCTTTCGAGAAGCAAACAACATGATCCATGTGCGCTTGTACATTGGAGCTATGAATTCTTATAGCGACGGATGCATCCATCTCGATGGGATACCATGAATGTCAGCTTATGATCCTCCATATCCCATTCAAATTTGGATTAATCATTTGAAGCATATTATTGTAATCAACCCTTCTAAGGGAAATCCAGTCTTATTAAAAATAGATTGCGTATTTTAATTGGATTATATTAATTTAATCACATTAAATTAATCATCAATCTAATGCAACGAACAAATGATCCATTCGCTTTATATAACTATATAGTATATGCCCTCACTTTATACATTTCTATCATTCCTATTAGTTATTAATATACACAGAGACTTCTCATGCGACCCTTCCTTAAAATGATTCTGGCAAGATCGTGCATGCTAAAATGGAGCTCTTCCACTATAAATGTAGTGCATGGTTGCAATTATTTAATACATTAGCATATCCGTGCCTAGATACCATCGCCATTCCAATTCAAGACAACACAATTGGTACAAATTGTATTAAAGAGTTTTATCGATCCTAAACCATGTATGTGATGAACCCGAAAAACTAACCTAGTTAATAGAGTTGAATTGTTGTAGTCGATCAATTAACATATTAATCAAAAATCGCAACTAAATTAGTTTATTGATTAATGCGAGCAGTTAATTTGTATTTTTATTTGGGCTAGCCCAAGGTCAAACTCAGGGAGGCCATCGTTTCCTTAGGTCAATTTCTAGATGATCCAGAACTTAGGTTTTCAAAGGAATGTTTTTTGATATTTTAAATGCAATTAATGGATGAAATGCAATTTTAGCAAAGTTCAGGGACTAAAATTCAATTTTTATTCAAATGATATCCCAAAAATTATGAAATTTAGCCATAGGTAAAATATGATGAAAATTAAGCTATTGTATTTTTTGGATTTTTTGAAAACAAAATGAATTTTAATGATTTTATCAATGTAGAAGATGTGATTTTTGGTAAATTGATTTTAATAAATAGCAAACTTAATTATTTTCAGAAACTAAAATTATCCTAGATGTATCTAATGATGATCTATCCAGGAAAAAAATATAAATCCTAAAAATGTTAAGTTTCCAATCTATTAAAAATTAACTACTCCAATTAAAAATAGATTTATTCAGAGAAAACTATGATGTGATTTTTGGGCACAATGTAGAACACACTAAAATATACCTAATTAGATTTTTCGATGTTTTTGGAGCAACTATTGATTTAATATTAATTACAAAGCACGTAGTGGGAAAATTATTCAATTTTCCACAACAATAATTATATTAAATAATCCATAGCTAAAATATAAATTCAAAATCCACAAGATAAAGCATAAGTGGTTCTAATTTTTAGAATAGAAATATGATATAAAATGATGTTCAAATTACAAGATAAATGCAGGGGTCTAAATGGAAATTATAGAAAAGAAATAAATAAAACAAGTGCATATGCAATTACCAATACCCTTGATGGTGTTTATGCAATTTTCCACAAAGCGCACATGATGCAAGCGTGACTCCAACTAGCGGGGATGCTTCTGGTATTATTTGTATTAGTGGGGGCGTGATTACAACTTTTCCAGGGAGCACGTGACTTGCACGTGCTTTGGCTGGGGGAGAACTTGCTTGGAAATGCTAGCATATGCGGACAGGCAAAAGTTTTCCACTAGGGGGTACCCTTCATGTGAGGGGATTTCTCCCCCCCCCCCCCCCGTTTCTTCTTCTCAGTTGCGATCTATGGGGAGCGGTGGGTGATCATAGCATGGTGGATGGCACTCAGTGGTGGTCCTCCATGTGGGGAAGAGGCTGGTGCAGTGGCACGTGAAGGCGAGGCCACGGTGTCCTGAAGAGAGGCACCTACGCGAGTGTGCACTGGCAGAGGAGCAGCAATCACCTACTATAGACGGAAGTCGTATGCAGTGGCGCATGCTGGCGAGATGGACGATGGAGGGTGCGAGTCATTGGCGTGGCCCATGGGGGTAAAGGTGAAAGTGGTGATGGAGATAGGCAGAGTTTGGAGGTGGAATTCAATTGATTGTGCGAGCGATCGTTGGTGCTTGGGCAGGCATCGATGATGATGAAGATGAGGGTTGAGGTGAGCGCACGAGCCAAGGTGGCGAGGCATCAAGGGCGAGGGCGATGGAAGTGAAGATGGCTCGGGGAATAAGGGAAGAAAAGAAACTGAGGAAAAGGGAGGAGGAAGAAGGGAAGAGAGATGGGCTTTACCTGGAGGTGGGTTTTTTTTTAAAGAGGGAGTTACTTGAAGTAGCTCCAGATATCGCGTCAAGGTCCTTGGCGTATAGAACTGAAGATCGACGAGTCACGAAGAACTCGCAACAGCTCGTCGATGCGGGCTGGATCACGCTAGCGTCCAAACTTCTCATCTTCGCTCGATCCACCACGTTGCTCTGGTCACCAAGACGTGGAGAGGGGATGGGGGTTACTCTTTTGAAGTTGGTGGATAATTCGGATCATGAGGGGCAGCGTCTGCAACTTTATGGGCAGTTGAAGGGAGATGGGTGACATGGATAACGCAACCGTGTACGAAGCGGAGAGGCGGTCATGCGATGTGGATATAGAGAAGATGGTGGAAACCCCGTCACCCAGGCATGGGTCCTACGGGAAGGTTGTTGCAGAGAAAGTCGAGATGGGGAGTGGGAAATGAGCGGTTTGGGTGCAGGCTCGCTGCGCAAGGCATAGGGAGGCAGTTACGGGTGTACAAGGGAGTAAGGAAGGGGAAGGGAAGGCTGCGTGGTGCGTGAGGGTGTAACCATGTGGTAGAAAAATAAAAAAAATTAAAAATAAAAATAAAAAATATTAATATTATATAAATAAATAAAAATGTAAATAATTAAATATAATAAGTAACTAAATAAATAAATAATAAAATAAGTAAATAAGATGATAATAATAATTAATTAATTGAAATAAAGAAATAATAAACAAAAAAGAATAAATAAATAAATAAATAAAAGAATATAAAAATGGAGTGACACGTGGTGACTCTAAGAGCTACCATGTGTCGCTCCCAGAAAAATCAAAAAATAATTTCAAAGAAAAATCAAAACAAAATAATAAATAAAGTCAAATTAAAAAGTGGTCAACATAAAAATTGCTTGTCTCGAAGATATCTGCAACTTTCGTGAAGGACCAAAATCAATTTATAAATCATATGTACAAAAAGTATTTTTTGTGGTATCCTATAGATATAAAAATACTGCATTTTTGTGTTTTGTCAAATTTTTATCATTTTTAAATAAGATATAAATCAAATAAAATGATATAAAATATATAATTAATATTTAAAACATAATATATTTTTTTATTTTTAATACTTAGGAAAATAAAAAGAAAAAAATAAATAAAGAGGACATATGTACAATATACATTGAGGGGTCCAAAACTCAAGTTTCACAAACGAACTCCAATTCTTTTGAATTTGGTTCTGTTTTGAAGCTAATTGAGCGTACATTAATTTAAAATGAGTTGGGGTCCATAGGAGACTATATAAAAGAGATATTCATATTTTAAGGATCTTAGTCTCCAACTAGGGTTTGGGTACTATTGGTTAATTTTAAAGTTAATATTTTTTTGATATTTTTTCTTTATTAGTGTTAGTAATATATAGACTACAAAGTTGACTTTATTTAATTCTGAGTTGGGTAAAAATATATAAAAATAGGGGGAAATAGTGAATATACATGTGATATTTACAAGGGAATTTGGCTTCTTGTTTAATGCAAATATGCATGCTAAAATGCAGATATTAATTCTAAATGCATGAATGAGAATAATGCAAAATAAATGGAGAAATGTAGCTAATTACTTAGGAACAAAGCTTTATTTTCTACATTTAGAGTTATGAATTACATATTCATCAACCCCTTATACTTAAACCTACTCGTCCCCGAGCAACTAAAATGAGATGCAAAAGTGAAATGATTTTGGGTTCCATACCAAGGTCATGAATAAAGGTGGAAATGGAGCTCGACTCTACCTTTGGATTAATAATGTGGCAAATATTATTGGGAAGAGGATTTAAGACCTAACAGCCTTTAAGTTCCACAAGTCTCTATTCAGGTCGCCTCAAAAGTCAGGTCAGAACAAATCCTCATACGTAGATTCTGATGACTATGAATCTTACTTGTACTGTGTAAATGAAATATAGCTCTCCAAATCAGAAGTGACAAAGAAAGAGCCTCCTCTAGCAAGGTAGCCCTAGTTCCCCAGTCTAGCAACTCTTTCCTCGAGGAGTGGGGTATTCCCTTCTAAGTTCACGTGCAACCAGCTCAAGAAGAGGGAGTATAGAAGAGAACGGACTATGAATAGTGTAGTCACATATCCATGCAGTTTGACCAGTGTAGCCAAGTCTCCAGCTGCAGGATTCCATGGTTTGAGACTTTGAAGCATATGCCCTGCTTATTCATATATTTTTCTCTGATGGGATTTTTTTAAAACTTATTGCCCGTCTAACTTTTTTGGAGATTTTTTATATATACACAAAAGTGCAGCATGTACATAAGGAGTTTTTCTTCTTGAGCCAGTAGACTGTCCCTTATTTGAAGCTTTATTGCAACCCACAGCAACCCGTCATTATACATCAACACCACTAGACTAGGTTGAGATGCACTACCCTCCCTAGAGGAGGGCAGATGTTTCCACCCATGTGCTACTCCAAGCCAAAATATTCTCCCTCCTCACCACCTCATCAATGAATAATTACAAGCAAGGTGTTTGTCCAAGTTAGGTCAAGAATCGTTCATGTGTACAAAACATTCTATTTAGGCCAATCAAGAAGACATGTGGACTCAAAGAATTAAGTCGCTCGACATGAAACATCTTAACTTCAGTTCTTATAAGGTTCATTTGAAATTAAGTAGATTAAGGTCAAATCAAGTCCATCCTCGACTTCTATTCATAACTCAGTTCAGAACCCACTAATTTTTCACATTACATATGTTAGATATGCAAATTAAATGTAGATATTATGAAATTCATATGAAGTGCAAGATTATTTTTCTAATGCAAGGATAATATGCAAGAGTAAATACGAAGCATCTTTTTAAGTTTTTTTTTCAAAAAAAATTCTTTTTTTTTAGTTTTTCGGTATACCTCCTACAATAAAATTTACAAAATTATTATTTACAAGAATTTTATAAAATTATAAAAGAATTATACAAATTGTGTAGCTTATATACAATATACATATTATACAAGTATACATGTATTTTACAAAAAAAATACCAATTTGTCTGACATCGTAATTATTACATTTAATATATAAAAAACGCAAAAATAGGAGCCATGGGTAAGTATATATGTAATATATGCACGCCCCCCTATACTTAGCATGTGATATGTCAAGAAGCGAGGAAAAGACATAGCTCATGCTAAGCGTAGGAGAGTGAAAAGAAGAAAAAGTGTAGAAGTCGACCCGCCCCCTATACTTAGGCTCTAGTCAGCCTAAGTATAGAAGAAGAGTAAAAATGGAGAAATTGAGGTCAAGAGGATAAATGGATGGATAAATATACATAGCGGGCATTGATCCTCCCTATACTTAGTCTCTGGTCAGCCTAAGTCTAGGACAGGAGTAAGTGTGAGAACCAATGAAATCAGGAGAATATACAAAGAATGGTGAAGAAAAGAAGGAGATACTCGGGTCACTCTCCCCCCCCCCTATACTTAGGATCTGGTTATCCTAAGTATAGCCATAAAATGAAACAATATGGAGCCAGGACGAGTGATACAAATCATTGGGGAGGGTCGGAAAGAAGAAGAAGACTATACAAGATGGAGAGAGAATGTACAAGGATCAACAAGGATTAAAATCATGCAATTTTCACAACGTTCAAGGATTAAAATTCAATTTTCATTTAAATGATGTCAAAAAATCATGCAACTTAACCAAATGGTAAAATATGATGAAATTAAGCTACTATATTTTTTTGGAATTTTTGGAAACATTTTGAATATTTAATGAATTAAACATTGCAGAAGATGTTTTTTTGGTAAATTAATTTTAATAAATTGCAAACCTAATTATTTTTAGAAACTAAAATTGTCCTAGATGTATCTAATAATGTTCTATCTAGAAAAAATCTAAATCCTAGAAATGTTAAGTTTCCAGTCTATTAAAAATTAATTAATCCAATCACAAAATGATTAGTTCTAAGAAAACAATGCATGCAATTGATGTGATTTTTGGGCATAATGTAGAACACACTAAAATCTACCTACTTTGATTGGTAATTTTTTGAGCAACGATTAATTTGATATTAATTACAAGGTACACAATGGGCAAAATATTCAATTTTCCACAACTTCATTTATATTAATTAATCCATAGCTAAAAAATAAAATCAAACATCAACGAGATAGCGCATACGTGATTCTATAAGATGAAATTTTTTGAATAGAAATATGATGCGAAAATGATGTTCAAATTATAAGACAATTGCATGGGTCTAAATGCAAATAAAAAAAGAAATAAATAAAATAAATGTATATGCAATTACCAAAACCCCGGAGGGTGTTTATGCAATTTTCAGTGGAGCGCACGTGACGAACGCTTGCCTCCAGCTAGTGGGTCTGCTTCTAGTATTAGTTGGTTCTACAGGGGCTTAACTTCAACTTTTCCAGGGAGCACTCGACTTGCACGTTCTCTGGCTAGGGGGAGGACTTGCTTGTAAATGATGGCAGATGCGGGTGCATGGGCATATGTTTTCCACTATGGGGTGCCCTTCACGTGAGGGGGGTTCTCTCCCCTTTTTCTTCTTCCGTGATACGATCTGCGGGGAGCGGTAGGTGAAAAACCAGATATTACCCTCGCTAAATGTGTGGAATTAACGTTCAATTTCATTGCAGTCGGCCAAATAAGGGATCTATTAAAAACCAATTAATTAATGTTTCAATTACAAGCAAGCGGGCTACACTTTTTTTTACTTAGGAAGTCCAAGGTCGAACTCAAGGAGTCAAAGGAACAACCTAGATGATGTCTATCAAATTTTAAGCATGGTTTTCGAGATGGATTTCTTTCATATTTTTAATGTAATTTTAAAATGCAAATGTAAATGCATACCAAGTTTGAGGACTAAAATGCAAAAAATGATTAAACGGAGTCCAAAAATTATGAAACTTGGTGGGAATGCAAAGAATGATGAAATGAGCACAGTGTAATTTTTTAAATTTTCTGAAGTAAAATGTATAATTAATGAATTTATGAATGCAAACAGTGTGAATCAAAGTAATTTATTACAATAAATACAAAACCTACTTATTTTTAGAAAATAAAATTATCTAAGATATATAATATGTAATCTATCTCAAAAAAGTCCTAAACCCTAGAAATGTGGAGTTTTGTACCAATTAAAAATCAATTAATGCAATACACAAAATGATTTTTACAGAATGAAATATGCGTGCAAATGCAATGAATTTTGGAGACAATAAAGAAACCAACAAAATAAAGCAATTCTGAATTTTTGGCAATTTTTGGGACTATGGTTAATTCTATCTAAATATTAAGGCATGCAATCGGTAAAATATGTAATTTTTCACAAAAAAATAATAATTAATTAACCATAGATCTAAAAAATATAGAGTATATGCCACGATGTAAATAAATAGTTGAGGATAAATGATTATTCTTAAAAAATGGAATAATGTAATGATGCGATTCAAAATAAATAAGGAACTCAAGGGTATCTTTGCAAAATAAATGGCACACATGGACCCAATGATAATTATCTAAACCCCGGGGGAGGGGGGGTTACGCTAATATTCTAGGATTAAGCGGTTCGGGTCTTTCTGAAATCTTGTAGAATATCAGGGGCCCCTGTGCAATTTGCCCCCACCACACATGGGGGAAATGTGACTTCTTTTTTTCAGGAATCGAGTCCGTAAAGATGCGGAGGGCTGGGTGGATCTCAGCATACTTGATGAAGGCTTCAAGGCGGAGGGGCGGTGATTGGTCCTTCAGTGCTAGAGGAGCCCTGATGTTGCAGGTGGCGAGACAAATCAGAACCAGAGGATGCTCTCGATGACGATGCAGCCGGAGAGGTGGCATAGTGTGAAGCTCGATGTCAGAGGTGAAGGAAAGCTCTAGGAGGTTGGCCTCTGCGATGAACTCGAAGGGTACGGTGGCAAGGCTGATGAAGATGGAGGATCGAGCCTTTGGAGTCGGTGATGATGCGAGGAAAATGAACGCCTGGAGGGTCGAAGAAGATTGAGAATAGAAGGCGAAGAGGATCAGAGGTAGTGTTGGTGATGGGTTACAGGTCGAGATGGAATGATGGTGGAGGTGGTAGCGTTGGCGAAGGGGAGATGTTCGAAGAGGGATCAGGGCGATAAAACGAAGGTGTAGTATGCGAAGGATTTAGGGGTGGCTTCACTTAAGATCTAGAAGTGGGTGATGGCCCTCATCCTTGGTCTTCACCTCAAGAGGTTAGCGAAGCCTCGAAGCTCTATGTTCTCGCCGGGAGCTGATCCCAGTCGTGTCATCGATGACTACTGTCAACTACCATCGTGGCTCGTGCACTGATGTGGGTGTAGGTCGTAGATGATATGGTGACAGCAGACTTCCGAATGAAGAGGGGGCTTCGATGCTTTATAGGATGAGGGTGTGGACGTCAGAGTGGAGATAAGGAGGGGCGAAGCCCTGACTGTTGCGGATGGGGCGGGTAGCGGCGACAGGGCGGCGATGGTTGGTGATAGAGGCGGGCGGCGTTGGGTTTCCGTGGATTGGGGGGAATAGTTGGGGGAGAAGACGATCAGTTCTACGCACGTGATCTGAAGGTCAGTTGAGAGAGAAGGAGTGGGGTCAGCACAGGGGGCTACCCCATGAGTCGCCACGTGTTCCCACGAAAAAATCGAAAATTAAAAAAACAATCAAAAATCAAAAAGAAATAGAAGGAGATCTCTATCAAAAATTTTTCTTCACAAAATGCTTGTCTCGATAAGATCTACAACATTCATGAAGGGACCCCGAAGAAATGAAACGAAGAATGCAAAATACGATTTTTTAAGGTGATATTTTATGTACATAAAGTACCAATTTTATGCTTTGGTCATTTTTATTTGATTTTCTGAAGATAGATAAATTCATGTAAAAATCAAACATGCTATGAAATAATGCAACGGACTCATATGATATTTTTTTGGTATTTTTTATGGGTTTTAAATTGGTTAAAAAAATTGAGGAAGTTAATTATGTACAAGTGGATTAGGTAAATAAGGTCAAGTCAAGATTTATATTTTTCATTGCTTTTCTGATTTGTTTTATTTTGACTTTTATATGATTTATTGAAATAATAAATAAGTTAAAGAAATGGACGATAAAATAGTTAGAATGAATGAAATATGCATATGAATTAATAGGTCAAAATCAGCGAAAATGTACAATGCACAAAAGAGGCCCAAAACCCAATTTCCACAAATGAGCTCTGATTTTTATGAAATCGGTTTTATTTTGAAGTTATTTATGCATATTACTTTAAAAGTGAGCAGAGTGAAATCGAACACTGTATGATGAAAGATATCAGCATTTTAGTCCGTCTTTTCCTGAAATTAGGGTTTGAGATTATTTTGCATGTGTACAAGATAGCTTTTTTTAGGATTTTTCATGGATTAAGGTTGGTAATATGAACACAATGAATTGGTTTCATGTCAATTAGAATTAGCATTATTTAATTAAAAATGCATGAAGCTAGATGAAAATATGAATATGCAAATATGCATGCTAAAATGCAGATATTAATTCCTAGTGCATGAATGGTAAAAATGCAGAGTAAACGATGAAATATAACTAATTACCTGGGAACGAGGGTCTATTTTCAGCTTTTAGTGTGATGAATCACTTATTCATCAACCACCTATGCTTAAACTTTGCTCATTCCTGAACAACTAAAATGAAATGCGAAAGTGAAATGATTTTGGGTTCGATACCAAGGTCATGAACAAAAGGTAAAAATGGAGCTAGACCCGACCTTTGGATTAATAGTTTGGCAGAACTCTTGTGAGAATTAGGGTTTTAAAATAAACAACCCCCATGTTCTACATATCATTGTAACAGTTTCAGCTCAAGAATCATCTTAGATCAATCCTTCTCCCAAAGCATACATCATGAACATTGAATAACTATTTCATGTGTGTGAATGGTTTAGCACTTCCCATCAAGAATGTCAGACTACCATGGAAACCTCTTCTTTAATAACTCGTCCTTGGGGAGTAAGGTATTTCCTTCTGAGTTTAGTCGTGTTGTGTTCACAATGGAAAGGGGGAGAAATTTTTAGAAGAAAGGGAAAGGAACTGGAGGGTGACCAGTGTGTCACCTCTCCTTGTGAAGCCGGCCATTGTAGCCAAGTCTCCACCAAGATATCCAGGTTGTCTTAAAGTTGGACCTTTTTGGTCAAATATTTATTTAGTAGTTGGCTTATTTTGATATGGACTTTTGGTAACTCTTCATAGATCTTTTGTGCCCCTACATATATAGAATCTTTCTTTCGACACATGTTATGAGGTCTTAGAAAAAATGTGTCAAGCCATCCATCCCTCATTCGAAACTTTATTTCAACCCGTACACCGATCTTTAATTGTCCACACTACCAAAAAAGAGACTTACACAGTCTTCCAACACCTCATCTGAGTTGATCTAAGTGTATGGTGCGAGTATACAGATTAATTCCCTATTCAGAAGTCATACCCAGAATGAGGAGACTAGGTTAGACACTAAGAGTCAAAGTATGAACATTGTCATGTAGAACTCAATGATTTAAGCCATAGACCTGAAGCTTCTATAATCCTCTTTCTCAATGAAATTCGTCTGAAAATTGGATAGATTAAGGCCAAGTCAAGACCACTCTCAACTTCTATTTATAACTCAGTTCAGAACCCAATAACTTTCCACGTTGCATATGCTAGATACAATTGAAATGCAGATGTTATGAAATGATATGAGGTGCAAGATGATTTTCTTATTTTTTGTATGAATGGAAGGATGATATGCAAGAGTATAGAAGATTTTATTATTTTCATTATTATTTTATTATTATTTTTCATTTTAATTTTATTTTTTTGACTTTTACCCATCCTATAATTATTGCATAATATATACAAAAATATGTGTAAGTATGAGTTATGGGTAAAGTGTATATGTAATATATACACGCCCCCCATGCTTAGCATATGATATGTCCTCAGAGCACAATAAACGAGGAAGAGACATAGCTCGTGCTAAGCATAGGAGAGTGAAAAACAAAAAGGAGTATAGAAGTCGACCCCCTTATACTTAGGATATGGACATCCTAAGTAAAGAAAAAGAGCAAAAAATGGTGCGGTCGAGGTCAAGAGGATAGAAGGGTGAATATATACATGGTCGGCATTGGTCCACCCATATATTTAGGCTGTAGTTAGCCTAAGTATAGGACATGAGTGAGTATGGGATTAGTGAGGAATAGAATGATGAATGAATACAGATGGCATCACCCCCTATACTTAGATGTTGGCCTACGTATAGGAAGAAGATGTAAAAGGGAACCAATGGGGGTAGGAGGGAGGGTGGTCGATGATCAAGGAGGTTTACAACCGATCTCTTTGGAAGCATGAGGTGGAAGGGAACAATGATAGAAAGAAGATGAAGTAAGAGTCTCCCATCCATCATCGGATTTATCCTCAAAATAATAATACTAAAAGATGGAGGTACTCCAACTATTCCTATTCTTAAGATGCTTTCTCAAAGTTCGCTCAGTCTTAGGGTCAATCGATTCGTCCTTGGATGAATACTCTGTTGAACAAGTATTAGTCTTGTCATAACAAATTGTTCTATTGTATCGAATGGGACTAAGGGGTCCATACCTAGAAGAATAATAGTGAGGGGAAAGAAAAGTACAACGTGGGTCGACGTACAACTGCTTGTTCCGATCTGGCTCCAGATCCACCGAAATGAGCTCACTCATAATGATCACCTTCTTCGAGCCTGATGTGGAACCCTCAGAAGAATAAATGTTGAAGGTGACAATCTTAGTTGGTTCGGAAGGTACTCCATGTTAGGTACTGACTATTTAGTCCTCAGAAGATGAATAACCATTGCAATATGTTTCCTTGGTCAACAGACGACCCGCATAAGGCGTGTATGTGGTGCTCCAAGTCAGCTTTGCATGTGTGGACTCACAGTAATGATCAATGAAATCTGAAGTAACCGTGTCCGGTTGTGGTGAATTGGATGTGTCTCGGTTGAATTCATTCACCTTTGTATACTCGACAATCGTCTCATTAGGTGTCTCTCCTTCGTTTGTGTCTGTAATAAGTGGAGAGGTCTGGGCATGTGAGGGTTCCTCTATGTCACGACTGCTGATTTCTTGTTCGGTTGTCTTAGGGTCTGGTGTGTTGAGAATTTGATCGATTTGGTTTGGTTTCGGGAATATGATGTATTGCGTCTCACAGTCAATAGTCGCTATAGTGAAACCCAGAAATGGCTTTCCCAAAATAATGGGAGACTCGAACAAATCTACTCGGTGTTCAATGTCCAAGACAATAAAGTTCACTCTATGTGTGACTCTTTGGAAAGTAATGACGATATAAAAAATTCCTCTTGGTCTTTTTGTGGATCGATCGGGACATTAAACAATCACTTCGGTCTTTCTAAGTGGTCTGAGTTCGAGTCGATCAAACACGGATTTTAGGAGCATATTCAGGGTGGAATTATCATCAATCCGAACATTAGTAAATTCAGTATTCTCAATTTCACGCGTTGATGAGTCTGTGATTCATCACTTCAAAAGTCAAAAATAGAGCCTTGTTCCCAAGTAAATAGAGGCATATTTCCCTTTATAATGCATAAATAGCATTCATGCATACACACATAATACATTCATTTTAGCAGTCCATTTGCATTCAAATAAGAAGCCAAAAATCCCTTGTAAAATACCTATTCACTAAAATAACCTCTTCTTTATAATATGTACTCCTTAGTTAATAATATAGGGAAGAAGGCCAAAAATTCCCCCTTGTAATTTAGCCAATAAAGCCTCAGAACCCCTGTACACTAAAACGCACATAATGCCCTCATACAAACTCCGAAATAGGTCTGCTTACTCTTATAATACTACACATTAAAAGACCTTTAAAATGAGACTAATTTCATCCAATTTGGTGCTCATATGAGAAAGTTGGGTTTTTTGGGCCACTTTGTATACTACATATATGTATATATGTATCCTTGTATTTATGTATCATATTTGACCTCATCTCCGTCTTTGGTCAACATGAAACTTGTAGATCTCATCGAGATCTACAACTTTCATGTTTTGAGTTTTTCCAAATTCGACCCCCTCTTCTTTCTACACATGTATTTTCTTCCAGCCATTCACAACAGGCCACGTGGCGCCCTCTGGTTGCGCCACGCGGCCCGCACCCCTTGCCTCATCCGCCCGCAGCCACAGTCGTTGGATTACGCTCTAGATCCAACGGCTTGGCTGCTTCCACGTGCGCCTCAAATCCACACCGTCAGATCATCCCCTTGTCTCATCTGATCCGCCCGTCCGCGCCTCTTCCAGAGCTCACCACGTGGCGGCGTGTACACCATCTGATCAAGCCCGCGATCCTTCCATCACAGCCGCTCTTCCTTTGGCGCCCCTCGTCCCTTCGATTAACATCAACCCTTCATCCAAACCGTTCATTCGTGCCGCTGCCTCACCACGACACGTGGCAGCTTCCGCACCTTCAGATCGCATCGCCTTGACTTGATCCCAACCGCTCGCTCGCGCTTCGCCCAGCTGCTTCCACGTGGCGCCATTACGGCCTCTTATCACTGCGCCTTGATCTAATCCCATACGTCCCTTCGCACTTTGATCTAGGCCGTTGGATCACAAGATCCAACGGCCAGGGCCTCGTCTCCTACCTCCGATCGTCTCTCTCCCACGATCTCGCCCTTGCGAAACAAGCCGCCCCCTTTCTATTTTCGCCACCACGCCTACCACCATCTCCGACCACCAATCACTCCACGTCCTTCCCCACTCATCCGTCATCCTCGCCAGCCACTTCATTTCCCACGTCGATCGCCAGCTACACCCCACTACCTCCACGAACTTCGCTCCATCATTAGGCTGCTCCTCTACTCCACCCTTTAAATACTCCACCACCGGCCAACTTCAGCCCTATCCGCCACCCCTGAGAGATACCCCGAGCTCGGAGCAACCGTTTGGTGACAGCAAGCGACCTATTCCTCGAGCGAAGACCGGTCATCTTCTCCGGCGAGATCCTCGGCCCACCGCCGTGTTGCAGCCACTCCTCCGAGCAGCTGCTTGAGCTCGGGACACCACCGGTCCCTCGAGCGACGACCTGGAACCCAAGAAGGAGTTCCAACCCCCAGGTGAACCCTCCATTCTTCTCCGATCTTCTCTTCTTTTCTTCGTCGATTTTCTCGCTTTTTATTCTCCGCCTCCGGTCACTCCCACGCCTCCATTCCAATCTTCCGAGCTCCGCATCGGAGCTCTCATCTTTGCGGCCACCTTTACGCCCGCCGACGACTCACTTCATCCTCCATCAGCTCCAGCTCCGCCACTTGGCCGGAGCACCATTGCCAACCCATCTCCATCACTCCTTAGGCCTCACCGACTACCTTCACTTCTCCACAAGCGCACGCACGAGCTCCGGCTCTATCTTTAACACTTGCAGGTGCCCCTCTGCTCATTGAACGGAAGCTCGCCGGAGACGACTTCGAGCTTCATCGCCATCGACGTCAGACCGCCCGCTGCCGCTCCTGAGACCACCAGCATCTCCGCCGCATCGCCACGAGTCTTCTGGGATATCTCCGACAAGTCGGAGAGCGTCATCGACACGAGGAAGGACGGGCGGAGCTAAGGCATCTTCGCCGAAGCCCCGCCATCTCCTCCGCAGGCGGCGGAGGATCGTCAGAGCAGACGCACAGCATCCGTTCGATCACGTTGATCGAACGGCCCTCAGCGAGCCACGTCGCCGTCTCCACCGAGCCCAGTAGCCGTTGGATCAGCATCGATCCAAAGGCCCGAGGTCACGCCACGCGTCCACATCGCCATCCGTTCGATCACGTTGATCGAACGGTCCACAGCTTGCCACGCAGCCTTGGCCCGAGCCTCTTCTCCGAGCCTAGGTTCGGGTCGTCCGGGCCTCACTCCAGACCTCCAGAAGCGCCCGACCAAGCTCCGAGCCTCCGCAGCCATCCGAGCCTAGGCCGCCCACGTAAGGAGCACGTGCGGCCTGAGAAATTTATACAGAGGCCCCTACAGCTTTCCAATATTGCAAAAAGGTCCCTGTGAAGCTGAGCCCATGTGAGGAGCACGTGCCTGTGGAGAAATTGCACTTGAGTCCCCAGCATAATAGGTAATTGCATTTTAATCCCTGTCCGCATAATTGCTTTATGTATTTTTATTTTCCTGTATTGCATTTACACCCCTGTGTTTGCACGCATCCCTAGGTTGCATTTTACATTTTTCAAATCTAAAAATTGCATTTTGTTGAGAAACTTGTCCTCTGTCTATTGGTCCATGTGTCACATTTTTGTAATTTCAGTAGAATTATTATTGAATTAATTGGTATATTTTTGAGATATTTTGCCCAGTGACACCTTTTAATTTGTAGTTAATTCTCTGTGGTTCCAAAAATTCTCAAAAATTCACAGTAGCCTAAGGACAATATTCTTAACATGCCATAATAATTTCATGTCATTTTCACACATTTCGAGGCCTAAATAAATTGTTAAGTGATTCTCATATTTTAATGCTAATAAATTCATTTCACATTGAAATTCAGATCTGTCAAATTTCTTGGATCCCTTATCATTAGTGCCATCTAGGATAATTTTATTTCTCGAAAAAATTGTGATTTGTTATTTATTAATAATTAAATAGTGAAAATCACCCTGTCTGCATATTTAATTCCCAGTAAATCCATTTAGTGTTTGAAAAATCCAAAAAAATTAGGGTAACTCATTTTCATCATAATTAATCATCTGGCCAAATTTTAGAATTTTTGGACTTCATTTGATATCCTAATTGAATTGAACTATATATTGGCCTGCATTTTTGCACGAGTCTGCATTGAAATTAAAAAAAAATACTCCTCGATAATCACACACTTGATCTGTGCTAAAATTCACCTAAGGAGACAGATGCCTCCCTGAGTTCGACCTTGGGCTTCCACCAAGTAAAAAAATCACCGCTTGAAATTGGCTCAAACCTTATTTAAGTGGTTTTTGATTAGCCCTCGTATCCGACTGCAACAAACGACATTAAACTTAATTTGGACATTAATTTGCTCGAATTAACTAAGGGTGCAGGGACGCTAATCAAAATGGCACCGTTGCCGGGGAGGCACGGCTTAGGTCAAATTTTAGTGAATTTTTGAGTGATTGATTTTCTATCCCCGGGTAGTCTGACCCCCGGTTTTCTTTTAATTATTTTTATTTTTTTCTCTCTCCTTTATTTCTTTGCATTATTTTTTGTGTCACTCTCAGACCTTAATTTGATTCTGTGCGAGGAACGCGAGGAACCAATGACGCTTCGTGGATCTAGCATTTTAACTTTATTGAGTGAAAGAGAGGCATTGTATTTTTTTATTTATTTTGTTTCTTTTTTTTTCACATCATTTCCAGCGGTTCCCATTTGGGTTCTCGCGTCTGTAAAGATAGTGGAACTGTGTCCCGTGTGCTGTGTGGGTGAATTGTAACCTAGCTTGCACTAGCGGCTCCCCGAGCCAATCTAGGAATTGCTTGTGCTCGTAATCATTAGGACCACACAATACACTTAAAAGACGCACCTAGACCGTGGTACTTAGTCAAATTAAACTGTTCTTCACGCTAATAGAACTGCCTGTCTAGGAGCGGCTTTCATCGCTTGCATTTGCATCTAGATTAAAAGTTTTCAATTCTGTTCTGCATCCTGCATAAAAAGCGAAGGGATCACAGTAAGTATTCTTCACTCAGCATACACATCATCGATTTTCGTGCATCGGCTTTTCTCGATTTCCCCCCTCTGATTTTCACATTTAAATTAAACGGAAATTGGGACTGTTCGATAGGCGTGCTGTGTGGTCGGATTAATACAGTGAGAACCTAACTTAAATCGGGACTGCTAAACAGTATTGACCAAAAAAAGGGGAATAAAATTTGAAAATTGTTTGCGGGAGATTAATCCCCGACCTTGTTTTCAGGCTGAGTGAGGGTACTTGAGTGTGTGTGAACACCTTAAGGCAGATCCCAAATCCCCGCCTTCCATATCACGTTCTAACTGATCCTAGCAAATATCACAAGCCGAATAATTTCAGATTCTTTGACTAGTACCAAGTAGCCTCCGCCTGTCTCAGGTAGATAGGGGCGAAATTGCGGTACTTTGCGACAAGTTGCCAGTAACCCCCCGGGGTGAAGTTCTGGTCTTGTCAGCCTCCGCCTGCTTGCAGGTAGATAGGGGTGTGGTCATTGAATCCATCGGCTTGGGATAGGAGCGAAGAAAGGAAGGAGCGGCGGTATCTTAGGCGACAGGTTAAACAGGGAAGACGCATCCGGCTCTGAGCCGACTTCCCTATAGGCCACGTAATCCTTGCTTATTTTGCTTGAAAATCACACTTAAAAACTACAAGATTAATTGGACTCGATTTCGAGTCCTTCACTGTGTTGAGTGTGAACCCAGGGTCTTGGATTGATTTTTGCTTGCTTCAGGTAGGAGTAAAATCCTATCTTCTTCTCGCTTCATCAAGATGAGTGATTGGGGAGATCTTGATGCATTAGTCACCAATCTCTCTATGAGTCCCCCAAGTAATTCATCTTCATCGGTCCAAGCGCACCTTGGACCACCCAGGACTCATGACCCTCTTGAGTCCTGGTTCCCTCATGCTCAGGGTGGTTACTCTCAAACCAACCCTTTCATCTCCTCCGAGATTACCGAGGAAGACCATTGCCTTGGTAATCCCTTCCTTAATTTGCCCTCTAACACAGATCTTATTTCCCAATCCCCAAAATTAGAGGACAAGATGCCGCCAAGGATGCCACCGGATGAGGACTAGATTCGACAGATTCTTGCTCGCCTTGCCGAAGCCGAACAAAAGAATGCAGATCTTACGGTGCGAATGGGACAGATTATTGTAGCTGGAGGAATCGACCGACCAATGGTCGATACCTACAACCCGGCAGAGAATGAGATTTAGAACTGGTTAGCACCCACAGTTCCCGCCCAGGCATTTGAGCTGAAGCCCCACTTCCTTAGTCTGCTTCCGAAGTTCAACGGAAACCTCACTGAAGAACCATACACTTTCCTCCGTGACTTCGAACTGGTGTGCAATAATCTTAGCCATCCCAATGTTGGCCAAGATTATATCCGGCTGAAGGCCACCCCTTTTGCCTTAGGTGATAAGGCTGCTCATTGGCTGAAGAACTTAGGGGTGGTATGTACTACCTGGATGCAGTTCAAGGACCTTTTCTTGAAAAAGTTCTACCCTCTCAGTAGGACTAACCAGATGAGAATGAAGATCGCCAGCTTCGCTCAAGGACCCAGTGAACCTTTCCATGAAGCTTGGGACAGGTTCAATGATTTAGTATAGAAATGCCCATGCCACGGCATTTCGAAGGCGATCTTAGTCCAGACCTTGTTCTGTGGTCTAACCCCGGAGATGCAGGGGTTAGTCAGTGCTGCCTGTGGAGGAAGCTATCTGAACAAGAACGAGCACGCCGTATGGAAGATCCTGGAGCAGATGGCAGAAACCGGCAGGTCGCAGGCCACAAGGGCCTATCAGTTGTCTCCCTCAATCCTATCCAATGAGACAACCCGAAGGACTATAGCAGATCTGACTGAGGACCTCATTCCCAGCATGGGGATGATTGCCGACAAGCTTACCATGGTCGAGCAGATCCACAAGAGAGTCGCGGAAATGGAGTCTCTTTCGAACCTACCGAAGCAAGTGGAGGAACTCTCTGAGAAGGTAGCTAAGATCAAGCTACCTACCCATTCTGCACCACCTGTACCTGTACATCGAGTCCATCTTGTACAGGAACAGGAACTGGGGTCTCAGAGTAGCTGGGACCAGACCTACAACCAGCAGAACCAGCATGCACCCCCACAAGTGGAGACGGGATACGAGGAGCCTCCACCAGTGTACGAGATCAATGGGCTTTGGTATAGCCGTGACCCGATGGTCAGGCAAATCGAAATGGGGAAGGATTAGCCATACTGCCCATCCTCAGTCTACCAAGAAACCAGGCCCGTTCCCATACCGCGCTTCCAGTCCAGGCCAGAACAGGGGTACCAGCAGCAGCAACGCTCCTATCAGCTGGGGCCAGCATCGTCCAATCAGCAGCAGCAATATTGGCATGGCTAGCAGGGCCAATACAGAACCACATCTACGCAGCAGCAAGCCCGGCCCACCGAATTGGAGTCTCTCACCTTGGCGATCCAGACCCTGTCTGATAGGGTCCAGCAGATACATAATGACTACCTGGACATGAGAACTGACATCAATCGGGTCTCTCGTGCCCAGGACCAACAGATGGCGCCAAAGACCCCAATTCCCGCATAGGTTCAGGCCAACCCGAACAGCTTACATCAGGGCCAGAACCGACCTCGAGATCAGGTATATTATTCAGATAATTATTTATCTGAACATGAGATCCTTTCGTACGATAATGTAAATCGTATGTCCCTCAGGAGCCGAAGGACCGTGACCATACCTGATCGAGCACGGGCGCAGAAGGAAGGAGCCTCCGAGACTCTACCTGAGGATAACTCGGAGGAAGAAGAGGAGGAGCATCACCACCATCATCGCCGACAGAAGAAGAGGACATCTGAGTCCTCGAAGCAGCATTCTCGCATTCGCATAGAGTCAGACGAGACCGATGAAGAGCCCGCACCTCCATCTGAGGAGGATCGTCCAGCAGTCGCGGAAGAAGCGTCACCGATTTCGCCTCAGCATTTTCTTTTCAGTCAAAGTCAGAGTCCTAGTTTGTATCAGAGTCAGAGTCCTGTTAAGAACTCAGTTCCCGTAGTTAATGAGAAAATTTCATTTTCCGAACCTGAGTTGGAGTCAATAATCCCTTTCCCTCGAGCTCTCAAGGGTGGAAAGAAGAAAAACAAAAAAATCCAAAAAGATGACCTGAGATGGCTGAATTCTGCAATAAACACATCAAGGTCACAATCCCCTTTGACAAGTTCGTGGAAATGACCCCTGCATTCCAAAAATACCTTAAGGTGAGATGCACACCTACTAGGGTTAGCAGGAAGACCAAAAGCCGTGTTGAGAAACACGTATTATCAGTAGCCACGACTTGTGCAATAAAGAACTCGTTTCCTCGGAAACGAAGAGACATGGGTGCACATTATGTAGTCAGTCATGTTGATGACATCGTGTTTGCACGCACTCTCCTAGACAATGGTTCCTCAATCAATCTGATGCCTACAACCCTCTATGAGCGGCTTAATCTCGGACCTCTTAGGAAATCTAGAGCTCTTCTACAGTTCGCTGACAAATCAACCAAGAGGTCCCAAGGAGAATTAAGGAACATTGTGATAAAGGCGAGGGGCAAGAATACATGGTGGACTTCACTATCCTGGATATGGAAACCCCTCGTAATTGGAGAGATTCCCAGATCATTCTAGGTAGGCCCTTCCTCAGAACAGCAGGGGCCTTATTTGATTATAAGAATGGAAAGATACAGTTCCAAACTCCAGGCGGAGATGAGGAACTTGAAATGAAGCAGACAAGATGGCAGTGACCGGATTTAGAGTCCAGCACCGAGTACTCTTCTACCGAAACAGACTGCGAGCATGTAGACTTAGTTGGGCCATGGAGACAGAACCCAGCTAGCACCGATATGTCCATCTCCAACGAAGATGATCCAGTGCATGAGTCAGTCTGCGAGATCCCCAGGAACGAGTACAGCTCTGAGCCTGCATCGCCCTACATCTTCGATGATGTAGAGATCCAGTTGGGCCTGTCAGTCCTTACATCTCTAGGACAATCGGAAGATGAGGATGACGAGTCGGATGAGGCGTTTTCCGATTGTATGGAGACCTTTGACGATCCGACTCCAGAGCCGAACTTGGTGGCAGCTATCACAGAGAACGATCCAGCCACTTCCAACACTGAGCCAGATCAAATTGAGCCAGATTTCTTAGACAATCACACTATTCCTGAGCTCAAACCCTTACCCACAACTATAAAGTATGCCTTCCTTGCGGGCCAAGACAAGGAATTCCCGGTCATCATCAGTTCGCAATTGACCGAGGAGCAGGAATCTCGCTTGCTAGAGATCTTGGAAAAGAACCGCAAGGCGATAGGCTGGAGCATTTCCGATCTCCACGGGATAAATCCCGCTCTGTGTTCGCACCATATTTACTTGGAGAATGAAGCCAAACCCTCTCGTGAATTCCGACGCCGGTTGAATCCAAATTTATGAGAGGTTGTGAAGAAAGAGATAGAAAAATGGTGCGACGCGGGTTTCATTTACCCAATCTCCGACTCTAAGTGGGTGGCCCCAATCCATGTTGTCCCGAAGAAGTCGGGAATTCAGACGACCACCAACGAGGACGGAGAGGAGATCGTGACGAGAGTACCCACGTCGTGGTGCGTCTGTGTGGATTACAGACGCCTGAATGCCGCGACGAAGAAGGATCATTTCCCTCTACCGTTCATTCATCAGATTTTAGAAAGATTAGCGGGAAAAGAGTTCTTCTGCTTCCTAGATGGGTTCTCAGGCTACAATCAAGTAGCCATAGCTCCAGAGGACCAGGAAAAGACCACGTTTACATGCCCCTTTGGTACCTATGCTTTCGGGCGCATGCCTTTTGGGCTATGCAATGCTCCAGGTACTTTCCAAAGGTGCATGATTGCTGTATTCACCGAAATGGTCGGTGAAATCCTGGAAGTCTTCATGGATGACTTCTCGGTCCACGGCGATTCTTTCGATTCCTGTCTTAGGAATCTGGACCGAGTCCTCAAAAGATGTTGTGAGGTTAATCTGGTGCTCTCCTGGGAGAAAAGTCACTTCATGGTAACAGAGGGCATAGTGTTGGGGCATGTCATCTCCAAGAGAAGAATGGAGGTTGACCCTGCCAAGGTGGACGTGATCAGACGACTCCAGCCACCAACCAACCTAAGGCAATTGCGGTCGTTCCTCGGGCATGCGGGATTTTATCGGAGATTTATTAAAGATTTTTCTAAAATTGCCCGACCGCTAACTGAGCTTTTAGGCAAAGACATGGAGTTTGTTGTAGATCGCAAATGTCTTGAGGCCTTTAAGCTTTTACAAGGAATGATTATGGACGCACCCATCCTACAAGCCCCAGATTGGTCTCTACCTTTTGAGATCATGACGGATGCCTCTGAGTATGCTGTTGGGGCTGTGTTGGGACAAAGAAGAGATGGCGCCCCGTTTGCAATTCACTACGTAAGCAAAGTGCTTGATTCTGCTCAGCATAACTATATAGTTACGGAAAAGGAAATGCTTGCGTAGTGTTTGCCTTGGACAAATTCAGATCTCACCTAATCGGATCCAAGGTAACTGTGTTCACTGACCACACGGCACTACGGTATTTGATGGCGAAGAAGGATGCGAAGGCGCGTCTTCTTCGATGGATTTTACTTATCCAGGAGTTTGATTTGGACATCCGTGATAAACCTGGAAAGAAGAATGTAGTGGCCGATCATCTTTCTCGTCTCGAAGATCTTAATATTTCCGAGGTTTCACCAATTCGAGACTCCTTCCCTGACGAGTCGATTTTTGTTATCGACTCACTCCCATGGTACGCCAATATCGTGAATTATCTTGTCTCCAAGAAAGTTCCCGAAGATTGGCCCAAGAGCCAAATCGACCGACTAAAGTCGGACGCTAGACACTATCATTGGGAGGATCCGATCCTTTCCTTTGAAGGATCGGATTGTGTCTGGAGACGGTGTATTCCTCAGGAGGAATACCAGAGTGTCCTTTCTTTATGCCACAGCTTGGAGGCAGGAGGACACCACTCCGGTAAGAGGACCGCATGGAAGGTACTTCAGTGTGGCTTCTACTGGCCGACTCTGTTTCGCGATGCCACCGCCTTCGCGAAGTCGTGCCCAGTTTGCCAGAGAATGGGAGGAACCGTTGGTTCCAAGGATGAGATGCCAATGCAGCCGGTCATCATTTGTGATGTCTTTGACGCCTGGGGCATCGATTTCATGGGCCCATTCCTTGTCAGCCACGGGTTCGAATATATCCTTCTTGCGGTAGACTATCTGTCCAGATGGGTGGAGGCTATCCCGACCCGAGCCGCAGACAGCAGGACTGTCTGTAAATTCATCAGAGAGCACATCATCTCTAGGTTGGGGATCCCCAAAATGATGATATCAGACGGGGGTAGCCACCTTGTGAATCGGGAGGTGAAGAAACTCCTGAAGGACTACGGCATCGAACACCGTGTCGCGAGTCCTTACCACCCACAAACCAATGGTATGGCTGAGGTGTCAAATAGGGAGGTGAAAACCATAATGCAAAAGCTTGTCCGCCCAGACAGGAAGGACTGGTCTCAGATCTTGGATCATGTCCTCTGGGCGTATAGGACGGCTTACAAGACACCTTTAGGCACCTCCCCATTCCGAATGGTATTCGGAAAGCCGTGCCATTTGCCCGCAGAGTTAGTGCATAAATCAGAATGGGCAATCAAGAAGGTCAACTGGAACACACACTTGGGACAGAAGCAGAGAGACATGGATCTGAATGAGCTTGTGGAAGTCAGAAACCGCGCATACGACAACAGTTTGGTGTACAAGGACAAGGTGAAGCGTTGGCATGATAGATACATCAGACGAAAGATCTTTGTTCCTGGACAGAAGGTATGGTTGTTCAATGCTAGGCTGAAGATTTTCCAAGGCAAGCTAAAGTCTAAGTGGACAGGCCCATTTGTCGTCCGTACGGTGCATGATAGTGGATGTGTCGAGATCTCAGATCTCGTAGATGACGCACCGACATTCCTAGTGAATGGACAGCTGTTAAAGCACTTCGTCAAATCCAATGAGTAGTTAGTCCATGTTGAGGAGATTGTATTCATGCGCGAGACAGATACAACAGATACACCTCGAGCTGCGTATGAGACCTTACAGCAGTGAACTCCAGCCATCCGCAGCATCTTGAAAGATTCAGACCGACTCATCTGTATATATCATCATTTTTGTACATCATATCCTTTCTCCTGCAACTCTAGTAACTCATCCCCGTCTCATTACATCACTATCTTGGACTATACTTAGGATAACCATATCCTAAGTATAGGGGGGAGGAATCACTTGAGTCGATTCTTTGTATATCCTCCAAGATCACATCGGTTCTCACATTACCGCTGTATATACTCCTCCATTTTCCTCGTCTGCCCCATTTCTGATCTTCTTCTACACTTAGGCTGCCAGAGCCTAAGTATAGGGGGGCGGGACGACTTCTATACTTTGTGCTCTCCTACGCTTAGCCCGAGCTATGTCTTTTTAGTCGCTTTCGTGCTCTGCAGACATAGCACACGCTAAGTATAGGGGGGCGTATATATATTACATATATACGTTACCCATAGCTCGTATTTTCGCGTATTTTTGTATATATTTTACAATAATTACGGGTGTGGGTAAAAATTGAAAATTTTGTATACTTGTATATTTTATAACACATGTATAATACTTACACAACTCTTGTACTTTTGTTGTAAAATAGGAGATATACCAAAAAAAATGAAAATGAAAAGAGGCTTCTAATTTACTCATGCATATCATCTCCGCATCAAAGAAAAGAAAAAGAGTCTTGCATCTTCATTCATCTTCATAGCATGACATCTCATCTCATCTGCATCCTTTGCATATGCAAAGTGAAAAGCTAGTGGGTTCTGAACCAAGTTATGAGTAGATATTGAGGATGGACTTAATTAGACCTTAATCCACCTAATTTCAGAGGAACCTTATAGGATCTGGAGTTAAGATTTCTCAGGTCAAGTGACTTAATTCTTTGAGTCCGCAAGTCTATGTTCACATGTCATCTTGATTAGTCTAAGTAGAATATCTCGTACACACGCATGATTCTTATAGACAGTGATCTAACTTGGACAAGCACAATGCACGCAGCTCTTCATTGATGAGGTGGTGAGGAGGCAGAATCCTTTAGCTTGGAGTAGCACACGGGTGGAAACATCCGTCCTCCTCTAGGGAGGGTAGTGCATCTCAACCTAGTCTGGTGGTGTTGACATCTAAGGACGGAATGCTGTGGGTTGCAATAATGCTTCAAAAGAGGGATAGTCTACTGGCTCAAGAGGAAAAACTCCTGATGTACATGCTGCACATTATAAAAAAAATACTCCTCGATAATCACACACTTGATCTGTGCTAAAATTCACCTAAGGAGACGGATGCCTCCCTGAGTTCGACCTTGGACTTCCACCAAGTAAAAAAATCACCGCTTGAAATTGGCTCAAACCTTATTTAAGTGGTTTTTGATTAGCCCCCGTATCCGACTGCAACGAACGACATTAAACTTAGTTTGGACATTAATTTGCTCGAATTAACTAAGGGTGCGGGGACGCTTATCACATGTCACCTTGGTCAACCATTTTACTTTATGGGTCTTGCTTGTCTAGGTCAGCACTATTGAATTGGCCATAGTAACTAATGATATTCAATTAGAGATCTCTTCTCTCCCTTCTTCTTAGGTGATAATCGCCTCTTCATGAATATCTGAAGATCTGTTACATACTCTATGGCCTTGATTAATGGAAGCTCTAAGATCGGACTTTTACAAAATGCTTCCATATTGACGCTTTTTGAATTTTTCTGGTTTTTTTATTTTTTGGAATTTTTAATAAAGTCAGTAGGGTGGTAAGTGGACCGGTCAGGTGTATGTGGTGTCTCTGTGTGAAAATTTGGCACATGATGTATCTCGGGTTTGCTCAGTGATCTTCTCAATTCCCCTTGTTAGTTACTATGTCTTGTACTCTTTGGAGGGTATTAAATCAAAATTTTCTGCCAAGGCATTGGTTCTATGATTGATCTGAGATATTTCCTCGCAATCTTTGTGTAATATGCTAAACAAATATGAAATTTCCCTAGAAAAATAAATCTAATGCATGCATGGGAAATCACACCTAGAACACGAGTTTCTATTAGCGAATGATAGAACAATTTAATTTGGCTAAATGAAAACTGATATAGTGTGTATAATTAAGTGCAAAGTATGATCATGATTTCTACAAGCACAATAAAAAAATCCTAGTATCTCTAATAGTTGTATGTGCAGTCCTAGAACTACGAAGCCCTCATGTCGGACCCCACCTTCACCGGAGAGTGAAACAAATTCGACACTCCAAAAAAAGTCCAGTTTAGTTACATAAGTGAGATCCCGATCGGGAACCGCTGGAAATGAGTAGAAAATAATTACAAAATAATAATATAAAAACCTACTTTACTTTCTCTCAAGACTCGACTCGATCTTAAAATTAAAACGGCTTTTTTGACTACAGTTGAGATGCGTCAGTTTCTCAGAAACATAGCCCCACATACATCGGCTACCTCGAACAAAAAATAAGGGAGAGAATGTAAGATAGTGACTCATAAAATAATCAAAAATAGAATAAATAAAATAAATGCTGAAAAAGAAAATAAATGCACGAAAATAAAAACAGAAAATGTGCAGTGATGGCTCGGGGGTCAGACAACCCAAATGTTTGGAAAACCTAATTCTAAAATTTCTAGACAAAACCTAAGCCATTTGCCTCCCCGACAAAGGCTCCATTTGAAAAATAGGATATTACACTTGCTAATTGTAATTAACATTCAATTTCATTACAGTCGGCCAATTAACGGATCTATCAAAAACCACTTAATTAATGTTTCAATTATAAGTAAGTTGTCTAGACTTTTTATACTTGGAAAGTACAAGGTCGAACTCAGGGAGGCAAAGGAACAACCTAGATGTTGTCTATCAAATTTTCAGCACGGTTTTTAGAGGATTTTTTTCGTATTTTTTAATGTAATTTTTAAATGCAAATGTAAATGCAAACCATGTTCGACGACTAAAATGTAAATAATGAAAAAACGATGTCCAAAAATTGTGAAACTTGTTCGGAATGCAAAAAATGATGGAATGAGCACACTGTAATTTTTTATTTTTTGATGCAAAATGAATAATTAATGAATTCATGAATGCAAACAATGTGAATCTAAGTAATTAAGTATAATAAATATAAAACCTGCTTATTTTGTGAAATAAAATTATCTAAGATATATCACTTTGTGATCTATCTTAGAAAATCCTAAACCCTAAAAATGTGGAGTATTATACCTATTAAAAATTAATTACTGCAATACACAAAATGATTTTTGTAAAATGAAAGATGAGTGCAAATGCAATGACTTTTGGATACTATAAAAAATCAACAAAAGAAAATAATTCTAAAGTTTTTTGCAATTTTTGGACTATGGTTAATTTTAAGGCATAGAATGGGTAAAATATGCAATTTTTCATACTAAAGTTAATAACTAATTATTCATAGATCAGAAAAGTATAGAGCACATGCCACAATATAAATAAAAAGTTGAGGAAGAAAATGATTATTCTTGAATAATGAATGTCATGATGCAGTTCAAAATAAATAAGGAACTCAAGGGTCTCTTTACAAATTATAAAATAAAGTAATAAAATAAATGATGCACATAGACCCAATGATAATTACCTAAATCCTAGGGGGTTTCTGCAAATGTTCTAGTGGGTACGTACCCGTACGTGCCATTTAAGCGGTTTTGGTCTTTTCTAAAATCTTGTAGAAGGTCAGGGGCCTCCATGCAATTTTCCCCCACCACATGTGGGGGACACGTGACTTCTTTTCTTCAGGAATCGAGTCGACAGAGAGGCGAAGGGCTAGGTGGATCTCAGCGTCCCCGGTGAAGGCTTCTCGGCGGAGGGGCGGTGATTAGTCCTTCAGTGTTGGAGGAGCCCCGATGCTGCAAGTGGCGAGTCGAATCAGAACCGGAGGATGCCTCCATTATCGATGCAACAAGAGAGGTGGTGCGATGTGAAGCTCTATGTCAAAGGTGAAGGGAAGCTCAAGGAGGTCGGCCTCTGAAGTGAACTCAAAGCGACACGGTGGCAAGGCTGATGAAGATGGAGGATCAAGCCTCTGGAATCGATGACGATGTGAGGCAGATGCATGCCTGGAGGGTCGATGAAGATGGAGAATAGAAGGTGAAGAGGATTAGAGGTGGTGTTGGTTATGGGTTGCATGTCAATATGGAATGACGGTGGCAATGGTGGTGTTGGCGGCGGGGAGATGTTCGAAGAGGGATCATGGTGATAAAATAAAGGTGCATTAGGCGGATGATTTAGGGGTGGGTTCTCCTAAGATATGGAAGTGGGAAATGTCTCTCCTCCTTGGTCTTCGCCTCAATAGGCCGGCGAAGACTCGAATCTCTATGGTCTCACCAGAAGCTGATCCAAAATGTGTCGTCGATGATTGGTGTCACCAACCACCCCTGCAACATACGCTCTGATGTGGGTGTAGGTCGAAGATGATATGGCGACGGTGGACAATCGATGAAGAAGTGACTTTGATGCTTTATAGGATGAGGGTGTGTGTCATTGGAGTGGAGATAAGGAGGAGCAAAGCCCAATGGTTGCGGAGGGGGCCATGTAGATGCGATAGGGTGGCGACAGTTAGCGATAGAGGCGGGCGGTGATGGGTTTCTGTGGATTGGGGGGAATAGTTGGAAGATGATTATAATGTGCTACACACATGATCTAGAGGTCGGTGGAGAGAGACGGAGTGGGGGAGGCACATGGCTGCCCCAAGAGGCACCACGTGTCGCCCAAAAAATTCAAGATAAAAAACAATCAAAAAGCAAAAAAAGAAATATAAGAAAACCTCGGATTAAAATTTTTTCTTCATATAAGTTGCTCATCTCAATAAGATCTACAACTTTCATTAAGGAATCTAAGCAAATGAGACACAGAATGCAAGATATGATTTTTTTGTGATATTTTATGTACACAAAATATCAATTTTATGCTTTGCAACTTTAATTTGATTTTCTAATGACAGATAAATGCATGTAAAAATCAAACATGCTATGAAATTATGCAATGGACTCATATGACAATGTTTTGGGATTTTTATGGGTTTTAAATACGTTAGAAAATTATGGAAGTTAATTATGTACAAGTGGATTAAGTACATAAGGTCACGTCAGAATTTGTCCTTTTCATAAATTTCTGATTTTTTTGTTTTGAATTTTATATGATTTATTAAAATAATGTACAAATTAAAGAAATGAAAGATAAAATAGTTAGAATGAATGAAATATGCACATAAAATGATAGGTCAAAATCAGCAGGAATGTATAATGCGCAAAAGAGCCCCAAAACCCAACATTTACAAATGAGCTCCTATTGTCATGAAATTGGTTTCGTTTTGAAGGTATTTGAATGTGTATTACTTTAAAAGTGAGGAGAGTGAAATCAGACATTATATGAGAAAGATAGCAGTGTTTTAATCTATCTTTTCTGAAATTAGGGTTTGAGATTATTTTGCATGCGTACAAGTTAGCATTTTTTTAGGATTTTTCATGGATTAAGGTTAGTGATATGAACACAATGAAGTTGGTTTCATGTCAATTTGAGTTAGCATGATTTAATTAAAAATGCATGAAGTTAGGTGAAAATGTGAATATGCAAATATGCATGCTAAAATGCATATATTAATTCCAAGTGCATGAATGGTAAAAATGCAGAGTAAATGATGAAATATAGCTAATTGCCTGGGAATGAAGCTCTATTTTCAGCTTTTAGTGTGATGAATCACATATTCATCAACCCCTTATGCTTAAACCTTGCTCATCCCCGAGCAACTAAAATGAAATGCAAAAGTGAAATGATTTTGGGTTCCATACCAAGGTCATGAAAATAAGATGAAAATTTAGCTAGACCCGACCTTTGGATTAATAGTTTGGCAGAACTTCTCTGAGAATTAGGGTTTTAAAATTAACAACCCCCATGTTATACATATCATTGTAACAGTTTCAGCTCAGAAGTCATCTTAGATCATCCTTCTCCCAAAGCATACCCCATGAACATTGAATAATTGTCTCATGTGTGTGAAAGGTTTTGGCTCTTCCCATCAAGAATGTTATACTACCATGCAAACCTCTCCTCCAATAACTCATAATCGAGGAGTCAGGTAATTCCTTCTAAGTTCAGTCGTGTTATGTTCACAATCAAAAGGGGGAGAAATTTTTAGAAGAAAGGGAAAAGAACTGGATGCTGACCAGTATAGTCACCTCCCCTTGTGAAGCCGACCAGTGTAGCCAAGTCTCCATCAAGATATCCAGGTTGTCTTAAAGATGGACCTTTTTGGTCAAATATTTTATTAGTAGTTGGCTTCTTTCGATATGGATTTTTGGCAACTCTACAAAGATCTTGTGTGCCCCAACATATATAGAATCTTTCTTTCCGCACATGTTTTGAGGTCTTAGAAAAAATTATGCCAAGTCGTCCATCCCTCATTCGAAGCTTTAGTTCAACTCATACTATGGTTTTTAGATTTCCACGCTACTAAAAAAGAGACTCACACAGTCTTCCAACACCCCATCTAAGTTGAGCTAAGTGTATTGTGGGAGAGTACATATCAATTCCCTATTCAGAAGTTATACCCATAATGAGGAAACCAAGTTAGACACTAAGAGTCGAAGTCTGCACATTGTCATGCGGAACTCGAAGAATTAAGTCAAAAACCTGAAGCTTCTAAAATCCTCTTTCTCGATGAAGTTCCTATGAGAATTTGGCAGATTAAAGCCAAGTCAAGACTACTCTCAACTTCTATTCATAACTTAGTTCAGATCCCAATAACTTTCCACATTGCATATGCTAGATATGCAAATAACATGAAGATGTTCTAAAATGCATATGTTGTTAATAATGATTTTCTTATTTTTGTATGAATGAAAGTATTATATGCAAGAGTAAAGAAGCTGTATTATTATTATATTTTTGACTTTCACCCATCCCATAATTATTGCATAATATATACAAAAATACGTGAAAGTACGAGCTATGGGTAAACTATATATGTAATATATACATGCCCCCCATACTTAGCTTGTTATGTCCTCAGAGCATGAGAAGCGAGGAAGAGACATAACTCGTGCTAAGTGTAGGAGACTGAAAAATAAAATGGAGTATAGAAGTCGACCGCCTCCCCATACTTAGGCTATGGACATCTTAAGTAAAGAAGAAGAGCAAAAAATGGGGCAGTCGAGGTCAAGAGGAGAGATGGATGAATATATACAAGGTGGGCATCGCCCCCCTATATTCAGGCTCTGGTTAGCTTGAGTATAGGACGAGAGTGAGTATGGGATTAGTGAGGAATAGAATGATGAGTAAATACAGATGGCATCGATCCCCCCTATACTTAGGCGTTGGCCTCCATATAGGAAGAAGATTTACAAGGGAACTGATCGGGGTAGGAAGGAGAGTGGCCGATGATCAAGAAGGTTTACAGCCGTTCTTTTTGGAAGCATGAGGTGGAAGGGAATAATGATAGAAAGAAGATGAAGTAGGAGTTTCTCAGCCATCATTGGAATTTTCCTCAGAAGAATAATATTGAAAGGTAGAGGTACTCCAACTATTCCTATTCTTAAGTTGCTTTCTTAGAGTTCACTCAGCCTTAAGGTTAATCGAGTCATCCTTGGATGAATTAAAATTTTATGAATTTTTTTATGTCATTTTTCCTTTCTTTGCTTTTTTGAATTTTATTTCTGCATTTCCTCTCTCAATATATACTAACCACATTTTCTCTCTTCATAGACGATTCAGAGCACAATTCTGAAAAGATCAAGAACCTACGAGAGAGACCGCTTTAACTTTATTTCTGTGAGAGTGAGTTTAGATTAGGTTTTATTTTTAGCATCATTTATAGGGTGGGTCCGTCTCTCTGAACCTTGATTATTTCTAATAATTTGAACTGGACTTTCTGTGGTGTGTCAGGTCTGTTTCAATCCCTTCTGTGTGGTTGGGACCCGACTTAAGTGGCGTAGAAACTAGGTGCACGTACGCTAGCTTAGATTTATTTCTGATTGTGCTCATAATTTTTAGGCCACATATTTTTCACTAACTAGATGCATTGTAGATCATTCAACATTATCCAAACTTTTAAAAAAAATTCTTCACATTAATAGACTATCTGTTTAGGATGTTTTCATCTGTGCCTATCATTTAGTGTAAATTTTATTTCCTTGTATTACATCCCGCATGAAGAACATGAGGAATAAGTTTAAGTCCTTTTTACTAGCATGCATCATTGAATTAAATGCTTGTGTTGGCTTTCTCACCCCTCAACTCCTTAGTTTTTACATCTTAGGAAGTTAAAGGAAATGGGTTTGCTTGTTAGGCATGATTTTTCTGTGATCACATAAGACTTAAGTGATAATCCTAATCTAAAACTGAGACCGCTAATCAAAGCAACTGTATATAAAAATAATTAATCCTTGTGTCTAGTGGAGAGAAACCCACTCATTGTTTTTTAAGGACAAGAATCGCACAATTAGGGTAGAACCAAAATTTGGAGGCTTCATTCTGACTACTGAATTTAAAAATGACTAGTTACTTCTCAGTATGGGAACTACGGTCTCCCTTAGTAAATTGGGTGGTTAAAGGAGAGCGTGTAAGGTGGAGTCCTGAAGTAATGCAGGTAGCCATTGGCTGAATGTATATGCAACTACCGTACAAATTCAGGCCAATCTTTGTGACACTCTCCTGAACTTAAAGCTTTGCTTTATTTGCTCAAAGATTGTTTTCTCATTAAATTAAAATTGAAAAGATAAGCATCCAAACTCTAACATGCCTTCACAAGTGTCGAGTGGGTGAATCTACGAGTTCGTTTTGTGTTTATCTTGTGTGCATCGAAGTCTTTACAGTTGCAGGCATATTGAGGTTTACAAATCATTCTCCACATTTCTTTTCAGAAGATGTTGGCACATTGGTCTTCGTACCCAAACTCTGTGGGTCCATAGTACAATACCATGTACTCATACTCTTCATTACAAGGGAACCCTCTCTTCGAAACGGTCCGTCACAACCATCATTTCCCTCTACCCCCTTCACTCCGCCCCATTGCCACACTTTTTACAAGACTAGACTACCCTCACATTCTGACTTTCAAATGGACACAATAGAGTGGACAGATTTGAGGATGGAAAATAAAGTAACCAATTTTCATAGAAAAACTCGATTTTTTTTCTATGGACTTACCATTTTTTAAACCATCCCATACTCAGGTTCACTCTCTTCTTGAATATGACAATTTTCCTTCGACGGTTCATGAGAAATCCAGAGTCAAGAAATATGACTCATGACCATATTACAACTCCATTGAATAATCACTACTCCATCCAGAGCTAAATGCCAGAGTTACAACATGTCAAGTATGATTATTCATCACCAAGTCATGAGATGTTCGAGGATGAGATTGCTCTGATCAGCCATAGGGAAAATTCTTTGACTGAACAAATATATAATCTCATCTAGTCAATAAAGGAAGAAGTAAAGATCCCACCTTGCGAACTACAATGAACAAGCCCTCAAGGAAACACTAGACCTTGAGACAACCCAACCATCAATTGACAGTCATGATCAAGGAAAGAGAACTCCACACAACCAGATCTCTTCTAAAGAAACACAAACCCTAGGAGAGACACCCGAGAGGCCGACTGTTGGATTGACCTTCGATTCTCACCCTGATACTACTCTTAGGAGGAATCAATATTCATGAACTTGTGGGAATTGGACAATGTTTATGAATATTGCCACAATTAATCGATTGGTTCAGTCTTTGAGTTGGCAGTAGTTCATGAAATACTTAAACCATATAAGAGCCGACTCAGGAAAACTTTAATGTCAGCGAAACTCATGGATATCAAAAGGTGACATCATCATCCCCGACCATCACTTACAAGGCAAACAAGAACATGCTCCCTCACCTGAAGTCTTGTATGACCCTACAAGAATCGATTGACTTTTAGGGAGATTCATCTGACGAGGAACCCATAAATGCCATACTGGTTATTCATAGGGAGAAGAACTCAGATCATCTTCCCTCCAATGCTTCTCACAGAAATAAAACGACCAAGAAAGTCACCTTCGACCATAGAAACCGAGTTATTTCTGAAGCATCCTCATTCGACCCTGAAGTGGTGCATCAGGTAAGTACAATAATTGCAGTTGTGATCAAATGGAGCTTACCTCTTGTTGATAATAGTTGGAGATACTCTGTGTATGACTACTATCCTTCTGAGGATGACTTTGATGATGGCTGGATCTCTTCATACACCCACTCTTTACCACATGCTACATCTCCATACTATTTCCCACCTCACTCTTGCAAGAAGGTTTGTAGCAAACCTCCTTAACCTTGTACATATGTAAATCTACTCGATACCCCACTTGTAATTATCAGATCATACTTAGGCCGACCTGAGATGAAGTATGGGGGACCGATATCATTGTGTATACATTACTTCCATTCTTTCCTTCTCAACCTTGACCGCCTCATTTCGTGTTCTTGCGCTATGCTTAGACCCTTTAAAGTCTAAGTATAGGTGGTGTGTCGACTTCCTATTCCTTTTCGGTCAACTATACTTAGTGCAAGCTATGTGTACATTTCACTTTGTGCCATGAGGACATAACAAAGGCTAAGTATAGGATGGTGTGTTTGTATATATATGATATACATAATATAGCTCGTACTTTATTTGTTTTCATTGAAAATCGGGCATGGGTACAAGTTGTGTATAATATACTAAATTTCTTGTGTAAATAGTACCTATTTACAAAATTAAGGGTATAACAAAAAAACAAATTAAAACTTACTTAAGATTTTATCCCTAACATTTTCACTATCACTTAAGACTCAATGAATGAAAGAAACTCGAGTTTTTAAGGACCTTTGATTCAGAGTTAATCGGCCTTAGTCATTATGGTTTGAGACTAAATAATCCACACTTCCCTAGTTTAAAAGATGTGAGTGATATTGCACGCTTAATCTCTACCCTTAAGAATATGATCAGCACATCACTTGTACAACAGCATGAATGATGAGATGAGTTGAGATTTCACTTGAGGGATTGGGACTTGAGATTTGAGTCTAGACCGGATTTTATGGTAATTGAGGATGGGATAAACTCATTAAAGGCTTCAAGAAAACTGAGTGTCAGCAATACCCTAGCCAATGTGTGAACTCGCATGCTATCTTTTGATATTAACCTATGTGCCAGGGTGTGATGAAACATAATAATTTGTTGATAGTGTGCGCGAAATTTTTAAAAAAGCAATGGAGATAGCCAAAAAGAAAGGAAAAGAAAGAATTATTAAAAGAAAAGGTATCTCAAACACAAAGTCAAATTATAAAGATCTTCTATCAAAGTCAAGCGCTCCCAATCATTTCAAAGTGTCCACTTGGACCAAATCTAATTAGGACCAATAAGTCAAGCTAGTACCTCAAAAAGGGCTCTACATCGTAAGCGATACAAGTCTGGGTATAAGTATATTAGATACTTAAAGAAGACACACCCTGGTGTACTCCTAGGAAAACAAGTACAAACGACTCAACAACTTTTAACAGATGCACTGGTCAACAACCAAAAGTACATGTGTTGAGTAATAAGGCACTTGATAGGATCCTTGCCCCAATTTGAGGGAGAGAAGAAAATACACAAACCTAAGACCTCCATTATCTGTCCTGTCATATACGCTTTCACGTCTGACAAACTACTGAGACGGTAAACTGAATGCAAGAACTGATTTATTCCCTAGTGTTGAGGAATTAGTTCTTGAGGAGAGTCTCTCGAACTTGTACTTGGAGTGACATTTTGACTCGACTCTTGTGATTGCGGTACACTAAATGTAATATCTATTATGTCATATGTATAAACAGAGAGTCTAATAATTAGAGAAGTTGGATTCCTTTTGACTAAAATCTGATTGCGCTTAGAATGTTAGGGCCACTAAAAACTGGGATTCTAATGAGATAAGTCTAGAAATTCACAAATGCAGAGTCAGGGATTCAACCTTCTAACTCATTAGAATTTGCTTGGGGACAAGTAAATAGATAAGTATAGGGGTGTGATGAATTCATGATTCACCTACTATATATGGACCTTTTAGCAGAATCCCCTTAAGAAATCACTAATTAAATCCCTTAGAATTAATTAATTTGCATTCACTAATTGTGCTAAAATTAGGGATAAAATCTATAATTAAATAACTCTAGTTTTTGACCTAAATTGAGCCTATTATGTTATTTACAAAAATCATTTATTTTAAACTAATTCTTTCTATAAATTATTCTATACTTAATTAACTAACATGGCAACAAGAGTTAAAATCCATAAACATAAGAAAATCAAGATAAAACAAAAAAATCTGAATTTTTATATTTTTTACATACTTTCTCTTTATTATTTTTATTTTTCCTTTTTCTAACCATAAAAAATGCATAAAAATTAGATTAAGTATGTATGTATTGTGTGTGTGTGTGTATATATAGATAAATCTCCTAACTAAAATCAAGTTAAAAAATACAAAAAAAATACAAAATGCAAAATTCGTTATTTTATTATCTATGGAGTAAATCCAAAAATTTTTTTTATATAGCTGACCTCTTTTGATTTTTTTGGGTAATTCATGAAAGCTGTAGATCTCATCGAGACGAGCAATTTGGTGTTTACCACTTTTTGATTTGATTTCATTTACTACCTCTTTTTTATTTTTCTTTAATTTTTATCTTTATTCATTTTTTTACTTTTATTTAATCTTAATTTTATTTTAATTTTTATTTTAATCATATTTAAGTTTTATTTATTTTCTTAAATTTTTTTTATTTTATTTTTACTTTTTCTATTTTGCCTTTTTTTTCGTTCTTCTTTTTCTTCCCTCTCTCTTCTCTCTATTCCTTCTCTTTCCTCTCTCTTCTCTTCCACGAGTTCCTGTGCCATACACACGACCCACTCTCCCTCTCTTCTCCCACAACGACCGACCCTCCTTCTCACGCAAGGGCCGGCCGTTGTCGCTCCACCATTGCGGCCATTACGACCCTCGACCGTTTCTACCTCTTCCCTTAAAGCCTCAATGATGCCCTCGCTCCTACGACATCCTCCCTTCATTTGTAGAGTACCAGTGACAACGATGCTCCGACCCCGGCGAGATCTAGAGTTTGTCAACCTCTGCTGCTACTGCACCATGTGGGTATCTTATCTCTTTACTCCATTCAGCGGAGTAGATCGAGCGACAACCATCGGGAGGCTATCAGCTTCTCTAACACACCGGCGAGCCACCTTCTTCCTCGATTATCCTTCCTTATTTTGCTTCACCGAGCACCTTCTTCGTCTTCTTTCTGTACTTCCCCTATTCACCAGTCCACCTCCCTCGATATTCACCCACCAAGTTGTACCTCTTGGCCAGCCACCTTGGCTCGCTTGTCGCCCCACCACCTTAGCTTCCTTCCTGCATTTGGAAGCCCACCCATCGACTGTTCACCACTACATCACCGCATATCGCTCCACTACTACATACAACATCCTGAACGCCCTCAACTTCCGTGCCTACGTGCCACAGTAGCTCCACCTTGTGCCACACGTCGAACCTCTTCCTCTGCAGCCACCCCTTATTGTTGACGCGCCACCACCACCGTCCACATCGGCAACCACTGCGAATGCCTTGCACAACAACCGTGCCCCATAATAGGTCACCGCTGCAACAAGAGGTGCACCTTCGATCTTGTAGGAGCACGCCCGCCATCGCCTCTAGTCGACCTCTTTTGCCAGTAATGCTCCACCGATGTCCACCCTCGGCCTACCTGACCATCTCCTCAGGATACCCACACCTTCTTTTCTTTTTTCTCCCCCTCACGTGAGGCGTACATGGTGCGGTAGGAGAGATTGCAGAGGTGTCCCCCATTTATCAGCAAATGATAAACAGCCCTCCTACTTCCAACTCATGTGCTAGGAACGTGAGCCTTGGGAAAATTGCATCAAGCCCCGCCACAGTCCGTAATTCACAAGGTAGTCCCCACTAGCTAGGATGCACGTGCTTGGCATGTGTTTTCTTGGAAATATTGCACCAAATCCTAAGAAGTTTTATCTAATTGTAGATAAGTCCTCTAGGGACTAAATTGAGAAGAAAATAATTAATTTTTATTGCATTTTAGTCCATAGAATTTCATTTTAGCATAACTTTCTCATACGAACTCTACTTTTAGTGCACAATATGTCTTTTTAAAGATTATTCCCTGCTCCATCACTTTATACTTATGATCTATGCAGAAAGACTAATTTGATATTTGTACACAAATTTTTTTTGAGAAAATTAATGACTTATTTTGCTAGGATTCTAGTGAGGATTTTAATTTGATCAATCCTCTTATGATTATTGAGGATCATTTTTTAAGGATTGAAGTCCCGTAGGGGACTCAATTGAGAAGAATTTTGGTCTAATTAATTTTTGTTGATAGTTGGTCATTTTTTCTGATAAATAATCTGTGCAGACATTTATTAAAATAAAAATAATCGAGTTATTTCCTTGGATTAATCGATTATCTATTTGAGGAATAAATCACAGGAATTTTAGGGATAGATATTTTGCTTTGAAATTATCATTGATCTATTTTGTACTAGAATGGATTGATCTATTGTCCCAATTAGCCTGTGACCAAAAATTGATTTGATAAATATTTCTGGAATACATCTCTGTTAATCTATGATTAATTTGGAAGTAATAATTGATTGATTTATTTTAGGATTGAAATTTTATAATCACAGATACCTTCATCATCTCTATTTATTTTTCATTGTACTTTTTATCATCGCATTCCATTTCTTTTTATTTATGCTTTATCTTCTATCACAGAAATTAGCATTACGATGAAATATTTATTTAAATTGATTTGAAACCGCACATATAAAAATATCCATTCTCTGTGTTCGACCTTGGTTGAACTACCAAGTACAAATTCTCAACAACATTCAAAGATTGTAGTTTTGCTGAATCGAAATCTGACTCCTATACTACAATTATTGATAATTAAAGAGACAGATTTTGGTTCATCATCTTTACACCGGCGAGTTGGTGTGCATACAAGGGCATATAAGTAATACGATCTCTCAAAGGGATCAAACAGGTTCATTACTAAATCAGAGGACATGAGCTCACTCATGAGATATTGGGATCAAATTCTTTGCACGGTCGATACCTAGGTGTGACATATGCTTTTGGAAGTTTTGACTGAATTTATAGGTGGTGACATATGCTTTTGGAAAGTATATGATCAATACCTAGGTATTATGAATGCTTCTCGAAAGTATATGATCGATACAAACTCCCAATGATCAAATGAGAAACTTAATAATAAAAATAATGAATGAAATTTAAATGTGCTCTAAACCTTCGAGTTTACTCTAGGTCTTCCAATATTCAAGATGTATGGGTATTGGGAATACTCGAGGGTGATGTGATCGTAAACGATTGTATAACCGTGACACTTCCATTCCGAGGGAGTGATGAAACATGTTGGATTTTCGTGACTCCTCTCAGTGGTTCAGTAAATAAATCTTTGTCCACATTGATCTGACTATTATTTAGATGCAATGAGAAGATAAGATTTATAGTTTGATTTCATCAAACATCTGTGAGAGGTCTCGAGATTTAGATTTTTGATATGATCTCAATATCAAAGTCATAATAAATGGAATGTTCAATTGCTATGTCCTTATCTCTAAGTATCCATGGATAAAGCATATTATTCTTGAAGGAGCTCAAGAATAATTCTATTGTTGATAATGTATTTGAGCATCGAGAAAAAATGATAATAAAATGTGATTTAACTATTATGAATAATATCGATATGATTCATATTATTTAAGCACATGATATAGTCATCTAAGATAATTAAAATATGATTTAATTATCAAGGATATGATTAATGTAGATATCAATATCTGTAATAATCATAAATAGTATAAATATGATTTATAATAACTTAGAGTGATTTATTTGTAATTAGTATTTACGAATTAAATGGTAATGAGAATCGGATCACATTGGACAATTAATTGTAAATGCAATTTATATTTTATTTTGGATGTGTGAATATGATTCACAATTTATCAATGGCATGATTGAAATTATCAAAAATAACTTAGAATTATTTTTGTGAATGATTATGCAGAAAATGTTTTTGACATGTGCAATTTTGGAGAGATATGAGATCTCACCAATTAGGAAAAGGAGAGCTGCCTTCCCCTTTTATAGGGTGGACGACAGTCCTACTCCATGTGTGGCCGTCCACTTTATCAAGGGAAGGAAGTTTGTCCTTGTTCTGTTACTTCCACATGATATTTATTTGAATTAAATTGATTTTACTGCAAATTATTTGCAACAAATTTAAGTTTTTTTTTAAATTGATTATTTATTCTTGCAAGTTTATGCAACAAAATTATGGCCATTGATTGAAAGCACAAAATAATCTAAAACATTAATTTTGTGTGTACATTGATTGAGATCCACGAACATCCAATTTGTTATAAAGGAAAGATTCTTTACTCTTTCATTGCAACAACAATTGCAAGAATAATAAGATCAATAACTCTCTCTCTCTCTCTCTCGCCATATTCTCATACACACCCACTCTATGATTCAACAAGAGACTCGTAGTTGTCGTGACGTTGTTGTGCTATCAGACCGACTGCTCGTGAATCTCCTCTATCTTCGGTGCTTGTTACTCATGAAAAAGGCGTCGTATTTTGTGAGGCAAAATCAGGAGACTCCTTGCTCGAATCATAAACTTGGATTGCGGAAACCACACATCTCATCTACGCACTGCAATTGCGACCTTCGTTAGATCGGACTTGAGACAAAAGGTCTCTTACTTTAGAGACAAGGGATCAGAAATACACATTAAGAGGTATTCCTATAACTTTTTTGTGTTCTTGATAAATTATTTGAGAAGTGTCCACGAATCATGTGGTTTCATCTATTTAAAATTTTTAATTTATGCTACCCGACACAACTAGTATGACTAGTTATCATAGGTCGTATGTGATGCGACCTACACACTTACGTGATGTGCTAATACTCAAACCCTAGCCTTCAGGTGGTATTCGAGCCTTCATCAAATGTCTTGGATGTAATATAAAACCTAAGGGAACAAGGTTCTGCATATCGGTTGCGCGAGGACTCGTGGTTCGTGCATATGATGCACGTTTTGAATTGTTTTTCGCTAAAATAAAAAGCTCCTATTTATGCACTATTTGGAAGTGTTTTACAGATAATAAAATGTATTTAAAAGTCTAAATATGTCCCAAAAAATAGTAGCCAATTGTTGGCACCAAAAGTGCATGAATTAAAATTCGAAAAGTTCCAACAGTGAAATTGTTTTTTGCATGTAGTCATGGATCTATAAAAAATTAATTTTTGATTACTATTTCCATGTCATGAATGTGAAATTAATACTTAAATTAACTAGATAATTAAACCAACAAACTGTTTGGATTTATTTAACGTGGTTCCGACTCCGTTTTCTCTAGTTATTCCATATTTAGTGGACATGGGTTGGATAAAGATTGGATCAACAAGATCTCTTTGTTAATGTATTTATCATTCAATGAAATCAAGGAAATTATGAATTGGTCCTTATTAAGCTAATGCTTAACATTTATAAAAATATTTGATTAAATATCAACGACCAATGAATGAGACTTTCATGATAAAACCCTAGTTTATCCTAAAATAGTTGTAGGACAACTTTTACATGCAAAACCAATGACATGTTTGTTTGATATGCTTAGAAATTTACGATCTCAAAAGTGTTTTAAGATGCCTAATATTTCTGAGTGATTACTATATATATGTATGTATCGTGCCGGTCACCAAGAGTATGCGATAGATAAAACCTCTTAGTAGAATTTGTACCAAGTATGTTGTCTTAAATTGATTTGGTGATGGTGTCTAGGTTGTGGATATACTAATGGGTTACTTAATTGGCACCCTACATTATAGTGAAAGCACTCCCTATTAGCATAAACTGTCCGACCTGGACTGACATATTCAAGGATGGGTAGCATGAGAAGTCTCTACGTATTTTAATCAACTAATCAGAATAATTCAATTGTACAAATGTGAGGGTTTATACTTTATAGTAATATCTAGAAAACCCTAATTGTTTGTTGGTTGAATTGGATTATTAATTATATGATTGATTAAATTAATTAGATTCAATTAAAATAAACATTCTTTTGTGAATGGAGATGCAATTCCCTTAGAAGAATTAGTCGGAATGAATATGATTCATAATGTAATTAAATTTTGTATGGGATATGGAGTATCATAAAAATGACATCCATGGTCTCTTGTCAAGTCAAAGGGTTCCGTTGCCATGGGTTGTATAGTGGAGATGCATGTATGAAGTGACAACTCCAACATACAAGTGTACATTGATCAGGCTTTTTCCTTCTCGAAAGAGTAAGGTTGTATGCGTAGTGACCCAAATATTGGTGCCCCATATTATTGAGGCGATAGTAGATTCCGTATAGCGAGTCCTATTCCTATTGATGGTTTGTTCAATTAACAACCAGTCAACATCTCCAAAGGAGTGGTGAGCCCATATGTTAAAGACCAATGGGGAAATACAAGTTGAACTTTCAAAAAGGAATGAGTTCCACTTCTTTTTATCTGAGTTGAAGTTTCTCATATTATTGGTATGTAACAAAGGAAGAAAGGAGATCCCAGATCTTGCTAGCGATATATCAGTAAATATATCTCTTGCTTTGAAAGTTTAGTAAGGGAATGGACTTTCAGAGTTTAAAAGGCAAGACAACTTTGATTAAAACATTCATAACCGTAATCTATGATTTATATTTATATATGCACAAATTATCTTATTTTAGATAACCTTCATTAAATTCACTCAAATATATACTCAATCATAACTAGTATCATGGATGAGATCCACGATTAAGATGTAGTACTTGAAGTTGGACAATAGTATATGTGGTTGCAATGTGAAAGTTTCCTCATGATTATGAGGATTGATAATTAAATAGACAATAGGACAACAACCTAGGGTTTGTATGTCTCTAAATTATTGATCTCTCATCGAGTGTGCTTTGGAAGTAACATGTCGGTGATGATCATAATTGTACAGATCATTCTTAAAAATTAAAGATGTTTTGGCAAACATATATGCTCTTAACATTAAATCATGAATAACATGGTTCATTGCATTATGCAGAATGGTGGATCGATAAGATGATGTACTAAAATTATTTGAGTACCTTCCTGAACCTAAGTTCTTTTGAGTTAAGATGAGTGCAGATATGATGAATGTCATCATTCTGCTATCTCTACTGAAGACCGTCATGATGCATCATATTTTTCATATTGTATGAATGGGATGGAGCAAGAATAAAATTTGAAATACTCTTACAATGAAGTCCCTTGAGGACATGCTCAAGTTAAGAGATCCTTTATCTTAAGCAATAGTTGTTGAAGTGTTAAGGAAGCGTAGTGGAAGCATGGGTATGTCCCATGTAATAAGGAAAGTCAAATAATTAACTATACTTCTATGACTTCCATATATATGACATCTAAAGAGTTGCATAAGTTCCAATAGTGAAACAAGCTGATGTATTGATAGTATGACTATCTAGACTATCTAAAATCCTTAGAGAAGAACCCTGATAGTACATCGGGATATTTTACATCTACACATCATCATTGAAATCAACTTACATATTAGATAGGAATAAAGTCCATTAATTGTATCTCCTTCTAATAACACTTGCATTGGTGGCATATGTTTTAGAAGGCTTGATAGTTTTGATCTTAAGGTTTGATAGACATTCATATGGGAGTTGATGCATTTGTTGCAACAATATCCATTGGATGGAAAGATTAATTTTTAATAGGAGAACCATCAGCCTTAGACAATGTCTCTATGACCTAGATATTAGAATACATTCATTGTTTATTTGTAAACTTGTTAGAAATGGACATACATTCTGCAATAGACCTGTCATAAAGAGTTACAGTGGATATATTTCAGTTAGTAATCTAACATCTAAAGGACTCTACTAAACTAGAATATTAATGCATGGTTCATTAATATTTCTAATACTAAAAATTTAAAACCTTAAAAGATCAAAAAGGAGAACAAAGATCATTTGACAATAATATGGCATCAATCCTTGGACATATGTCTATTGATAAGATCAATAGACTAGTAAGAGATTGAACTTTAGATTATCTAAAGGTTCAAATCTTACATACTTGTGAATCTTGTATTCAAAGTTCAAATGTCCGATGCACCCTTATATGAAAATAGCGTAAGATTCCGAGGTATTCAAGACCTCATACATATTTATGTAGGTCGACCCTCTATACCATAATGAACATTAATGATATGTGATATCCATTGATGATTATTCATGGTATGTGATTTCTTTCTATACCCATTAGAAACCGTTGAAATGTAGAAATATTTCATAATTTTGGTTGAGAACGAAAGTTAGAAGGAAGATGAAAAGAATATGATCTAACCTAGGTAGCAAGTACCTATTAGATGAATTCAAGGAATACCTTGTAGAGAAAGGAATATCGTTCCTATCTCACTCCTCCTAATACACCTCAGCTCAATGTAGTTGTAAATAGATGCAATTGGATCTTGTTAGACATGATCTGATCAATGAAGACTCTTAGCATAATTATCTTTTAGTTTCTAGGTATATATGTCGAAGAGACTGCAATATATATCCTTAATAAGATTCCATGCAAATATGAACCTGAAACTCCTCATGATCTATGGTTTAGAACTAAGCTTAATGTCAGACACTGAAGCATTTAAGGGTTGCTTAGTCTGTGCTATAACATGGATGAAAGAAAGCTCAAATCTTACACTTGAGAGTGATAATCCATTAGGAATAAAAAGGATGGTATTGGATACCTACTTTATGACCTTGAGATTCTTAAAAGATTTCATCGCTAAGAATATGATTATAAGAGGATGACTTTCTTGATAATCACGATAAGAATGAAGTAAAGGGACTCATTGAATCCTAAGATGATAATGATGCTTCTAGAGTCGGAAACTAAAAGGACAATTAAAGATGAAATACTCATACCTCTTCAAATCAATTTGAGGGTGGTAAGACCACCTAAAGGTTATCGATTCCACATATCAGAGAAATCTGACAATGATCGAACTTCATATGATGAAGCTTCTAGAGATTATGACATGGAAAGATGGATGTTAGCAATAAAGTCTAAAGTAGACTTCTTACACAAGTGTTGTGTATGGACCTCAAGGATACACCTATATTGTTCAAAACCATTTGGTGTAAATGGATATTCAAAAGATACACATTTAAATTTTTTATTATATTTTTATGATTTTATTTATTTACTTAATTAAATATGTATATGTATTACATCTGTATAGTTTATCTATATATTTTATTACTTTATTTAGTTTAATGTATTTTCATGATTTTATTTTATATATATTATTTAAATGTATTTTTAATAATATTTGCAAGAGTATAAAAATATGTGGAAAGAATATAATGCATATAATATACATGTATATAGTACAATAGGGGCCCAAAAGCCAACCTTTGCATCTTAACTCTATTTTTAATGAAACCACCTTTATTAAATATGTGATTACATTTTATGAACAAAAAAGTGAGTTTAATTAATTTTGAATCTGTATGAAAGAGATACAGGTCTGTGAAGTTTTCTTTGTAGCTTTTTATTCTGAGTGTCCCAAGTGCAATGTGTTTTATTTTTGTGTGAAACAAATTGTATTTTTCTTTGTATTTTTATGTATAACTTTCATGTTGAGAGTTTTATTATTTGAGGTATAAAATTGGAAAATAAAATAGGACCCAAAAGGCTATTTATTGATGAATAGAATTAGGGCTTTTAAGGTGTTTTCGTTTTTGTTAGCCCCCTATCTCATCCTACTTTATTCCTTATCGATCAAGTCAATATTGACCTGCTCTCAGGGTCTAGGGTCATTGAGTGTCTTTGGCACTTTATTTCATTTTCTTTTCTTTCCTTTAGTATTTTATTTTGGATTTAAATACATGTAACTGTATAGTATTAATTAGTCAATTATTGAGTGGTTAATATGTATAGACTAACGATATATACATGCATTTATCAAGGGATTTAAGGCCAAAATGAAAAAATAAAGGTGATGAAACAGATATTCATCACCCCCTATACTTGCCTTTACTAGTCACTAGAAAACATGTATGACAAAGAGTGCATAAACAGAAATAAAGAAAAAAAATAAAGATCTGAATAATTTCGACTCTTAAACTTGTCTTGATAAAATCAAAGTTTGGATCGCAATTAAGAGCTTTGAATTTTAAGTTTGTTGGGAACCACATTTAGCTTAGGAATAGAAACTTAACAGCCCTTAGGTTCCATGCTCCTCTATCCAGTTCAACTCACATCGTAGTCAGAACTATCCTTTCCAGATGCATAATCTTGCAACCTTGTAAGGACAAGTACCATGTGTGTGAATTGGGTTAGATCTTGCAAACAAACAACTGAACTATCAAATGGTCTCCTCCTCTGGGGAGATGGATATTTCCTTCTAAGTTCAGGTGCGTGCTAGTTCACAACCGAAGGGGTTAGAAGCTAGAAGAACAGGAAACGAAATGGAAATGGATAAGTGTAGTCGCATTCCCTTATGAAGCTAGGCCAGTGTAATCGAGTCTTCGACAAGAAGCAAGCCTTTCCTGAAAGCTCAATATTTATGGACTTTTTGGTGTAGGCTTCTTTTTGGATATTTTCTTTGTTGGAATTGCTCTATATTCTTAATTTTCCCTGATTGATATTGAATATTTTGTTCCAGACATATTTCAATCTAAAATTATGTACATAGTTCTAAAAATAATTTCTAAACATTTTTACAAACATTTTTGAAAGCTTTTTTTAAAATATTTTTTATAAACAATTTATAAACATTTACGAAATTTGAAAACTATTTTGCAAATATTTTTCAAAGGTATAGATAGATTTTCCGAAATAGTTTTACAACCACTTTCCCAATCATTTGCAAACCGAGTTTTCAAAAATTTTATTGAAAGAAATGAAACATTTTTTACAAATAATTACAAAACTATTTTTACATTTGTTTGAAAACATTTTACAAAGATTTTAAAAATGGTTTCTAAAAGATTTTCCAAGATATTTTTCAACCATTTTTCAAATCATTTTGCAAAACATTTTAAAACTATTTTATTAATAACATTTACAGTTTTTTGACAATTTTTATGCAAATTTATGGTGTATTTTTTACAATTGATTAATCGTATATCCATACCTAGTATAGTCTATTAGATATATTATTTAAAAATACGAAAGTACGCATTATGGCTAAAGTATATACAACATATATACAACACTCCGATACTTAGCTTGAGCTATGTCCTCATAGTGACCAAGGAGGGAAAGGAAGACACAACTCATGCTGAGTATAGGACAACGACTAAAATAATAAGAAGTCTATCATCCCCCTATACCTAGGATCAAGTAATCCTAAGCATAGTATACTGTATACAAATGAGGATGGTCGAGGGTGAGTATGAACATATTATCATCTTGATCTTTTTCCCCCTATACTTAGGGTAAAAGATCCTTAAGTATTAAACAAAATATCAACATATGAGGAGACAAGTAAGGGGATCGAAAGAAATAAAAAATAAATGTTGAACATAAAGACGAGACAATGGACAACGTCACCCCCCATACTTAGGGTAAGAGATCCCTAAGCATAAGCAATGACAGGAGTGATGAAAAGAAATGAAGACTGAACACTTGACTTGTCCACCTCTCCTATACTTAGGATAAAACAAATCCCAAGTAAGTCAAACACATAAAATTAGGGTGGAGGTCAGAAACAATAGATGGAATGAAAGAAACAAAAGTAGGTATATACAAGGCAAGGAATATGCAATGATCAAGAAGGTAGAAATCTCACCTTCCTGTGCAATCACTACGGAATGGATCTAATAAGGTACAAGTCGATATCAGGGTCAATATGTAATGAAGCCTTATTAGGATCGACATGGTGGAGATCCTCAGTGGTGTTAAAATGAAAAGGCACGAACTCATAAGTGGAAGAATTAAGGCCACGTCTAGAGTGGGAAGTATCACCTTTTTAAGCTCTCTATGGTAAGGTGTCTGTGGTGTAAATGATGTGGATCTCATCAATACATCTCCACACACAAGAAGAGGGGAGATATAGATCTATGCTTTTCGAGTCTTCCCCCTTGAAGAGGAATTCTCGGGTCTTGATCCATGGTATACCAAACATCTCTATTCTCGGTATCATCCATGGTATAACAAACATCTCTGATCATAGCAACAAGGTCATAGTCCTCTGAGTCGATTGACATAGGTACACTGTCATCAGGTATGGATTCTGATCAGCAGTGGGTGTTGTCATTGTCTCAATCAACAAGCTCACATTGTGGGAGTGAAAGCTTATCTCTCCATATCCATAATCAATAACAACCTTCACCATAACGAGGAAAGACCAACCCAGGATGATTGGAGTGTGCTCCACAGAGGTGGAGTTCTCCATGGGAAATACAACAAAATCCATAGTATAGCTCATTCGCTGGATCTGGATGATAATGTTTTAAGAATACCCTCCGGGCTCTTTATTGTTAGGTCAACAAATTGATAAATCATCATGGTTTTCTTGAGAGGTCCTAAGATTGAGTGTCTGGATAAGCGATAAGGGTATTATATTATTTGATGTGCCATTGTCAAGGAGATTGTGATCAAAGTGATGGTAAAAAATGGCACATCTAATGAACTGTGTACTAGTGCCCCTTTCCTTGTTGGGCAGACGATGTGTGATGGCATGGATCGTATCCATGGTCAGAATGTGGCACTCAGTCCTGTAATGTCTCTTGCCTTTCTTGGATTTAGGTGCAAAAAAAAGGTTCATGTCCGTTTGAAGTGGAGAATAAAAAATATCCTAATTCACCGCCACCACTTCAAGGTTGGTTAACATTTTTTAAAATTTTAATTTCTTCCTCATGAGGGAAGAATTCTCGATCATCGTGTACACAAGGATGACTAGAATCATTCTATATAATGTCATCCTTGAAGGGTGGGTGGATGAGAACTGTGGTGTGTGTCTGTGTGGGAAAAGTGCGAGGCATATGCGCCATCTCCTTACAATAAGTCCTAGCTAGGTGTCTCCCATTATTGTCTTTTTGGATTTTTTTTTATTTTGCTCATGTTTTGTGTTTTTGGTCGTTGTGATCTCTAAGTGGTGGCCTCTCATGAATCTATGACATCAGAAGTTGAAGCAATAATGTGAATCTTATTTGGATCAGTGAGGTCATCTATCTTCTACTGCCTTTGCTTCACTACATGGGTCACATAGTCAAAAGTGGTGTCCACGAGAGGTGAGTCCAACAACTCAGTACAATGTACTGATGGTGGTGGGTGGTGTGATTGCGGTGGTGGAAGATAGTCAAAATTTGGTGTCTGAAATTGTAGGTGAGGTGGATATGTAAAATAATACTCCTCTTGACAAAATGGAGGTGTATCAACTAGAGAAGAGTGAGAGAAATACGCAAAGTCCGAATAAAAGCTGCCCCAGTTGGCCATCTCGATTTTCAAGAGGAGGGGATCGAGGAGATCATGATAGTCAAGTCAAAATATGAAGGAAAAAAATGCAAATGCATAGATTGATCAAATACACACAAAACAAACACAAATAAAAACCCCCTCAATTCATCTTCTCAACACTGTGAAGGTTGTAAAGGTTTGATCTTTTATCTTTTCAATTTTAGAATAAGGTGACAATACAACTATTTATAGGCTCATACGTGCAGTTGCCAAGAGTGGTTGTGTTTGAGTCAGTGTAGCACACCTACTAGAACACCATACCACATTGTACAAAGTATGAGGCAAGTGCTTGCAACAGTAATAGGGCCCACGAGCTGACCCAAGCGCTTAAGGCACAAGTCCAAGGATGGAGGCTCTAATCCTTATGTGTGTGTGCCTCACTCGGTTTGGAATGTACATGTTACACCGACGATGTTACTTTCCCCAAAACAATAATATTTGTCCTTTACGTTTAGTTTTAGGGTCAGGTATAATTAGCAGTCCTAATTTTATTAGTTATCACTTTTTTTGGTCTTTTTGAACATGAAAACATCTAACGAATTATATGATTCTTTTTATTGCCTAAATCAAGAACACAAGGGAAGGAAGTCAGAATATTGGATGAACGAGAAATTAATGAATGCAAATGCTAGAGATAGGGATGCGTATTTGACTCTAATAATATACATGCAAGATGATTCGTGCATTAAAAGAAATATATATATGTGTTCAAGAAGGAATTGTCTTAGAAGGAAGTTCTACTCGGGAAGCACCGATTTATTAATTTGACTAAGTCCGATGATCTATACGAAAATAATTCTTTAAAGTGTGTGGACCTAAGTCTACCTGTCTCCACCAAATAAAAATCCTAAAACTAGGGGCTGCAAGCACAAAAAAAAATAAAAAGAAAGTAAAAAAAATAAAAATACGGGAAACAAAATGAAATAAGGAGAGAAATAGGGAGAACAATAAGTAGAAGGTGGGAAAAACACAGAAAAATCGAGCGGGTCCCCAAGTGAACAAATACTTGGTAAAATAGATTTGAATGTCCAAGAGTTCAAGTCCTTAAATTATGCATTGCTAGGCTAGGCTATTGCTAATATGCATTGCTTAGTCTCCTCGGTCTTCTCTCATGATTTCTCATGTTGTCCTGCAAAGAAGGGACCGACCTCTACTCTAATTGGTTAGCTCAGTCTTCTAGAAGATTGTCCTAACGTAGTGGTCCCTTGCAGCAAAGTCAACAAGAAGAGATGTTCAAAACAAATAAACAATTTATTTTAAAAAGAAATAAAAATAGATATATGCGACCAACTTGGTATCTATTATCCTATGTGTTGCTCCCCTGCAATGGTGCCATTTTGTTGAGTTAGAACGGTGAGGGGTGGCTAGCATTCGACCTTAGAGGGCCTGTGATATCCAACAGTCGGATCCGACGATCATTGTATTGGCCACTCTCATGGCCCTCGGTACTCAGACAAGCAACTAGATCAACAACCAAACCACGATGTATTTTAAACAATGAAAACTAGTGCGAGGTGAAACTAGTAAACCATACAAAAGATGTGTATAGTCAGCAATTGTAGATGTCGAACCACTGAGAACAAACTTGAGGATATGTATAATTATTATTAATTAATAAAAATCAATAATATTTATTTTTATACTTTTTCCGCTTTTTATTTTTGTGGTTTTTAATTATATTTACTTTTTATATACTTTTTTTTATTTTATATATTTTATAGTTTTATATTTGTGAATTTTTAATTTTTAGCTTCTTTTTAAATTTTGCAACTTTTTAGTTTCGTTTCATTTTTAAAGATATAATATATATTTATATAATAATAATATAGATATTATACATAATATATCGAATATATAATAAATATAAGTAAATATGAAAGGAAATAGTCTTTGTCATTTTTTAAAAATTTTAAACACACTAGATATTTTATAAATAATAATAAGCAGTAAGTAAGTATTATTGAGTATATATATTATATATAGGGTTTTATAATTATATATACAAATATATGCAAAATTTAGATTCTTTTTTGTATTTTTGGTATTTTTCTCTATTTTTGGTTTTTTAGAGAATTTTTGCTAATTTTTTATGTATTTTTATTTTATAAATCAAAATAATGAATATAATATATATGTTGAAATAACTTGGGTATTAAAAATAAATAACAAGTTCAAAATTTCCCAATACTATTTTTAATAGATACTATATAATATAAATATAAATAAGAAAAAGAAATTTTTTGTATTTTAAGGAATTATACTGATTTTTATAGTTTTTATGGTTTTACTATGTGTTTTATTTTTATATTTTTGTGATTTTTGGTCCGAAGTTATAATACATAGTAATATATACTCTAATTTTTATTGGAAATTTTAGAGTTAGGTTTATAATTTGTTGGATTTTTATCTATAACAGGAAATATATAGCTCCTATTTGATGTAGTAAATAGAAATACAATAAAATGCTGAATAAATGGGTGTGGATATGCATGATTTAAACAATCTATTGTATTTTTCCAAATATTTATAGCATATAGGAGCTAATTAATAAAAATAAAAGTGCATAAAATAAAACACACAGTCTAGCAGGGGTATATTTGCAATTATAAATAAATACAAGGGTCTGCATGCAAAATACCAAGAACTTTTACACTTAATATACAAATTTCCAAATTACATTTAAATAAATAAAAGCTGTAGGGGCTAACTTGCAAATATCACAATGCCTAATGTGGTGCAACAAGTGAGGTGCGAGGACCTTTATGGGATATACAAGATATTCGAGGGGTTCATTGTAAATAGGGCTTAAATGTAAAATACAAAAGTGACGGGGTTACTAAAGGATATGGAAGAATCCTTAAGCGCGTCATGAGGATCGTATCATATACGATCGAGAGCGACTAGTCGCATTAGTTGCTCAGTGCAATAGGATTTAAAATTTTCTAATCGATTAAAACACATGATCCAATAACGCTTCTTGGATCATTTCATCTAACCACATAGTAGATAAAGGAATACCTCTCATAGAGTGGTTGTGAACGAGCCTCTAAGAGAAAAGATCTCCTGTCTCAAGTCCAATCTATCGAAGGAGATGCTTGCAAGCGCGGGGATGAGTCGCATGCTTCTCGCAATCCAAGTTGCTGATCCAAGCAAGAGAACTCCTGATCTCCTCACACGAGATCGAGCGTCTTCTTCGTCTGCGAAGCACACCAAACAAGACAGAGAGCCAAAGGCGGTCAAGGCGAAAACACAACGGTGATGCGACGATGGCGATGCCTTCTCTCTAGGGATTGGATGGATCCCTAAAATACCTTCACATCGTGTAACCTTGTTACGAAAAGGCAACCTAGTCATTTTACCTCGAATACAATGTTCGTAGACAGGCAAAGATTGAACACATAGAAAATATAAGGGTCCATCTTTTATCAATCTATTGATCCTATCAACAGATAAATGACCTAACCTTTGATGCCAAATCATGTTTGAATGATTGCCATCCACCCTGTATCTTTTAGGATTTTTATTATTGACAGTAACATTCATGGCATGTTCATCAATGAACAATTCATGGTGTCCACCAGAAGTCAAAACACCATCCGTAATATGTTTATCATAATGACTTATGACTAGTTTATTATAGAAAAGGAATGAATATCCACTTCTAACAAGCTTAGATACATATATTAAATTCCTTCTGATTCAGGTACATAAAGACACTCTTTATGTACTAGGACTCTTCCACTAGATAATGATGGTCGGAAGGTCCTGACGGCGATTGTTGCAACACTTTCATTAAATCCCATCTGTATGACTATCTCCCCTTCATCAAGACTCTTATTTCTTGAAATAGATACAACAAACTGCACACATGAACAGAGGAACCAGAATCTACAATCCAACTTCCTTCTTGTCTAACGAGAAAACTAGTTTCAATGATGAAAGTAGATTTCATACCTGTAGGGGCTTTACCTTTGTCGGTAGACTTTATGTATTCTGGGCAATTACGCCTCCAGTGCCTTGGCTTTTTGCAATGGTGACAAACATCGGTATTCTTTGATGTTATCAAAGTGGATGCATTGGAAGATGAGCCAACGCCTTGACTCTTATTCTTTCTCTTCTGGGTCGGGCCCTTTCGAGAACCTTGCTTCTGACCACACTTTCCTCTGACTTGTGCAACCATTGCACTGCCAGAGGAGCCATCCTTCCTCGTTACGTCTTCAGCAGACTTTAATGCAACCAATAGCCCATCGTTAGTATAATCAACTTTGCTCATCTGGAACGTGACCACAATGTTGTTGAAAGACTTAGGGAGAGACTGCAGAATGAAGTCGGCCTGCATATCTGCATCCATGTCAGCTCCCATGGTTTCCAGCTCAGAAACATACTCAAACATTTTGAGTATATGTTCTCTAACAGAGGTCCCCTTCTGCATCTTACAGTAAATAAGTTCTCTCATTATATTATAATGTGTGCAGTTTACATTACCGAACATTTCCCTCAGATTCACCATAATAACATGGCAAGTGTCCATTTCCACATGTTGCTTCTGAAGCACATTGGACAATGAACCCAGAATGTAATACCTTGCCAGATTATGATCTTCATCATATTTTTAATTAAAAGAAATTCTTCTGGAGTCTTTAGGTCTGTGTACTTGTTCTTTAAAACACATAAGAGATGTGCTTAGCAGAAAGGACAAGATACAAATTTTGGATCCAATCTGAATAATTTGGTCCGGTCAACTGATTGACCTCCAGGGTCCTGCTAATTGGGTTCATGGACTTCATATTTCTGAAATTAAGAATGCACTATATTAGAACATATAAATAATTATATATTCAATTTAAATTCTTTGATTAAGGAATTTTTAGTAAAACTAGTCTTGCCTTTTCAACATTGAAAGTTCATTCCCTTAATCACTTTCAAAACAAGAGATATACGTACCGCAATATGTCGAGTAAGATCTGGGATCTCCTCTTTTCCTTTATTACATCCCAATAATATGAGAACTTGCAACCTAGATAAAAAGAAGAGGGAATACATTCTACCTTGCAAGTCCAACTTGCATTTCCCAATTCGATCTTTAACACCTGGGCCACCAACCCTAAGGTGATGTTGACCTATCGTTGATTAAATCAACCGTCAACATGCTTAAAACTCACTATACGAAATCCAATATCGCCCCAATAGTATGAGGAATCGATATTGGGGTCACTACGTATATAGCCTTACTCTTTTAAGAAGTAAAGAGCCCTATCCAGATGCACTTGTATGTAGGAGCTATCACTTCAAACTGCGTCTCCTACATATAAACCCTAGCGACGGAACCCTTTGACTTGATGTGAGACCATGGATGTCACTTATGTGATCCTCAACCTCACATCCACATAATTAATTCATCCAAGGAAAATACGCATCTATTCATAATAGATTGTTTAAATTGGATATAACTAATTTAATCACATTAGATCATTTTTTCAATCTAATTCAATCAACCAACAAACACGATTGTTATTTGAAAGGATGGTATTATCTAAAAAATATTTATTATTTCGAATTTTAATAATTAGAAAAATACATCATGCTTTCTCAAGCATTATCCCTTTCCTACCTGTTGTCATGGACAGTACCGACAGGAGTGGTACAGACCGCTAACAGAGCAAAATTACTACCCCAACGCTGCCCGACTAGACACCATATCTGTCTCAAGTTAAGATAATGCCAATTGATCACTTTGTACTTGAGATGATAATCGATTTTTCAACAGAAGTTATACCATATAGAAATAATCAAAGGCATTTTTATTATATTATAAGGAAATTTGCTAAACAAATTCCTAATCATATTCAACCAAGTTTGTTTGTTGGAAAGAAGATCATGTAACCATTTTGTGATCTAGATCATATCTAATAAATTATTGATTATGGCAATGTCATTTAAGGAAATAATTATCATCAAATATTTATCAAATATTCATCCATAATTATTCAAGTAAATTACTATTAATTTCACTAACTGATGAAATCACATGGTTCTTGTTTAGGAGTGTAACTTCCAATAGTAATCCTCACTTACCAAAATTAGCATATCTCAATCAATTTAAATCCAAATTATGCAAAATAAGTTTCTAGAGTTTGCTAATTTTATTTACAACAGAATCCAAGTGATTTGCACATATTTCTAGGCATTTCAAAATAGTAATTAACCGTTTAATTACGTCAAGATTCACCATCCCCGAAACAGTGGATACATGTTCATTAAAATGATCATACCTTGAACAATCGGATTCCAAATCACACAAACTCAAATCCCACGGTTTCCTTATTTAATGGGGAACATAATTCAACTAATAATTTTGTGTGTAAACAATTAAAACAGGGTCGAAAATACTCACAAAATAGGACTGCGTAAACCATATGTGATAAAATTTTCACAAACCCTAATGAGCCCAAGTCATCCTAGGTTTATGGATCATATCCAAAACCTACGACCTAAGGCTCTGATACCACTTGAAGGAAATGGAATAATCTTAAAGCGCATCATGAAAGTGTGAGGATTGTATCATATACGATCAAGAGCGACTAGTCGCACTAGTTGCTCAGTGCAACACAATTTAACATTTTCTAATCGATTGAACCACATTATCCAAGAACACTTCTTGGATCAATTCATCTAACCACATAGTAGATAAAGTAATATCTCTCATAGAGTGGTTGTGAATGAGCCTCTAAGAGAAAAGACCTCATGTCTCAAGTCCGATCTGTCAGAGGAGACGCTTGTGAGTGCGGGGATGAGTCGCATGCTTCTCGCAATTCAAGTTGTTGATCCAAGCAAGAGAACTCATGATCTCATCACATGAGATCAAGCATATTCTTTGTGAGCGAAGCACACCAAAGAATACGGAGAGCCAAATGCAGTCGAGGCGACAACACAATGACGATGTGATAATGACGACGCATTCTCTCTAGGGTTTGAATGGACAACCACCCTAAGAGAGAGAGAGAGAGTAGGCATGAGAATGAAAGAGAGAGAGAGAGAGCTTTATGTTGAAAGAGTTGTTGTAACTTAGAAGAGAAAGGGGTGCCTCTTCTTATATAGGGCTTGAGTCCATGGATCACAATCCATGGACAAAACAAAATCAATGGATGATACTGATTTGTGCTTCTTTCAATGGACACGATTTTGTTGTAAAAACATAACAACAATTAATTTAATTTAGATTAAATATATATTGATAAATCAATATAAATTAATCATAAAATTGAATCAATCAAATATGGATATAATGAAACGGAGATTACATCCTTCCATGGAATAGAGTGGACGACCACCCTTTTCTAATGGGATTGGGTCCTCGTCCACCCTTCCATTATGGAACGATGCAATATCATGTAATCTCATGAGATTACATTATTCCTTAGAAATCTACAAGATTTACAACAACATTTGTTTTAAATTATTCTTCAAAATTAACTCAATTATTTTTTGAATATTTCAATCTTGCCATTGGAAATTTGTGAATCACACTCACAACCCAAAACAAGATGTGATTTACATTTTCAATTAATTATACAGTCTGAATCCAATACACACAAATAATTAATAATCAAATATAAATCATAATAAGCTCTCTATAATACATTATAAATCACATTTATAATATATTATGAATAATTTGGATAGTGATATCCACATTATTCTCATCCATAATAATTAAATCACATTTAATTATAATGGATCATCATTCTTGTGCATTCAAATAATGTGAATAAAATTAAAATTGCTCATGATAATTAAATCACTTTTAATTATCCATTTCTCAATGATTAGATATAATTCAACTATGGAATTATGCTTGAACTCCTTCAAGAATAATGCACTTTCTCCACAGATACTTGGAGATAAGGACATGGCGATTGTACATTCCACATATAGTGACTTGCATATTGAGATCACATCTCAAATACAGATATCGCTGACCTCTTATAGATTCTTGATTAAATCAAGACCGTAAATCTAATCTTCTTATTGCATATTAATCTCATTTAGATCAATGTCCAACATTTGGACCAAGATCGGATTACTTTTCTACTGAGAGGAGTCACTAAAATCCATACATGTTTCATCACTCCCTAGAATGGAAGCGTCATGGTTATACAATCGTTTATGATCACATCACCCTCAGGTATTCCTAATACCTATACATCCTTCATACTAGAAGATTTGTGATAACCCGGAGATATAAATCAATTTTACACTATCATCTTTAGGGTTTCATCACCAAGTTTCTCATTTTTGATCATTGGGAGTTGGTATCTATCATATGCTTTCCAAAAGCATGTACCATACCTTCAAATTCTTGTCATGCTTCCAAAGCACGAAGATCATGCATGGAATTTGATCGGTCCCAATACCTCATGAGTGTGCTCATGTCTTCCGGTTCACAAGTGAACATGTATGATCCCATTGAGAGATCGTATTTCTCCTATGCCCTCATTTGCACACCAGCTCGCCGGTGTATAGACCTTGGTTAGGTCATCAACCAATTGGTCTCCCAAATGTACATACTTAGACATATAGTAACACATTTGTCCCTGGTTAGAGGATGTGTGCATGTATCGTGATAGTATATGACATAGGACTTTGGTTATCTCGATCTCGTTAAGCCAACCCTTTGACCAAACTAATCTTATACCATTGAATCTCTATTCTCATGCAGAGGACATGCATCAAGAGGTTGGTAAAATATCAACCTAATAAGAAACGATTGCCATCTCCTACTCAGGATGAAGATCATCTCTTAACAATCATTTGACTGTGCTTGATGAGTCCTCAATCTAATTCCATAGATATTCATCCAAGCACCAACCTCTATGATTCAACTATTGAATCAACGGTTGTATGATCATTAAGATGGCCATGGTACATAACCCTAATTGTACAGAGGGATCTTATAGTGCATTCATTCGATTAATCTTAGATTGGGAGTGAAAAAATCAATAACTTTTTTTGATAAATCAAATATAAAAATAACATTTCTTGTAAGAATGGTTCGCCTTGGGCTCACATGGCAAGTAGTTACTTAATAATTTACCCAAAAGAGGCATGCATCGAATGGCTTGGAGCGCGTCACTTAAGTCGATCTAATGCCTACAATCATGCCATACCCCTTCGATGATGATCTGTTGTGATTAGATCTGGGGCACGATCGGGCGACTGAATGGCTGTTGGAGCGGATGGATGGGATCACAACTAGAGTGCTACTCCTCATCCAATGGTGCCTGCTCTTCTCCAAGAAAGCAGAAGAAAAACAACCATGGATACATTGATTTGGTTGATCTCCTATCTCAGACCATCTCGAAAGACTGCAGATGGGTCAGCACCATGCCAGGACTCCTCTGCGTCGATTGGAGATGTGCAACAGTTCTAGATCTTACTGGTACGAGATCTAGTGTCTTGAAACCGGGGCACCAGGAAATGACTTCTTGCAATCGCTTGGAGAACTGGAGGCATTCTAGGGGGCTCTCTCTTCCACAAAAAGATTGACGGGCTCGAGGCAAACAACCTCTACCAAAAGATTGAAGCTCGCAACAAGGGAATGGAAGAGATGGTAGAGCTTCGATGGATGGTGGAAGGAGGAAATCAATGGACCTGATTCATATAGAATCAGAGGGAACAAGGATGAGGATTTGATGTAGAAATAGATGAGGAAGAGGACGGGGGTGTCAACGGATCGGTGTAATGAATTTTTTACGATGATTAGGGGCTGCAGCATAAGCTCTAGCAAATGAATTAATTGGATTTAAAGCGAATCTAATGCCTAATTGATTAAACTATTGATTACACTGCAATGCAGGAACTAAATGTGATAAACTAAACCTAAGATTATCATCTCTTACCTAGAAAAATTTAAGAAGCAGAGAAGCACCGGAGCAGAGCTCGATGGGGCTTGGACTTCCAATATCTCTCCCTTTTCCCTACCAAGAAGGCCAGGAATCGCTCGTTTTCACTGAGGCGATCAACCTAGATGAATCCTATTGGGGTTACAGAGAAGAAATGGGATTAAAAATGAAAAGGAGGTTTATTGGGATTATTTATACACAAAGGAAGGATGAAGTTCAATGGGTGATTTTGTGATCGGTGAAGGTGGTAGGTGGAGTCTAGGGTTAGGGCATGCATTAGGGAAGTATGGTGGCTGCAGAATGGAGGGTTGCTCGAGGAGGAAGGAGGTATGGAGGTGGAGTGAAAAAGGGTAGAAGAAGAAGAGGAGCTCTTGACTCTGACAAAATTCAGAGGGGCGACGGTATTATTGACCAAAGGTCAACAGTTGGAGCTCCCAGATTGGTCTACATAGACCAACCAGTAAAATTCATGATAGAAATTCTTTATTAAATTAATAATAAATAATAAATGATTTATTAATTTTAAGTCAAAATATAAAAATTATTTATTATTTTATGTAGTATTTCTAGGTATGGTATTTATTTTAATAAGGATGTTTATTAGTTATTACTGTGTACATGTATATATAGGTATAAATAGCTATATTTTAAGTATTTTATTTTTATTTTGTATTCTATATTTTATTATTATATATACATATTTTCTATATTTATAACTTATTTAATTGCACATTTACATATTTCTATTATATTTTTCATGATTTTATTAATTTAATTAATTAAATATGTATATTTATTACAAAGGTATAATTTACCTCTATATAATATTACTTTATTTAATTTAACATATTTTCATGATTTTATTTTATGCTTATTATTTAAATGTATTTTAAATAATATTTACATGTGTATAAAAATATAAAAAGCTAAAAATATAAGGAATGAATATAATATACAAGTATAAAGTACAATTGTGACCCAAAAGCCAACTTTTGCATCTTAATTTCATTTTTAATGAAACCACCCTCATTAAATAGATAATTAAATTTTATGAAAAATAACAGTGCGCTTGATAAATTTTGAGTTTGTATAGAGGATATATAGGTCTGTGAAATTTTCTTCACAACCTTTTGTTCTGAGTGTCCCGGGTGCACTGCGTATTATTTTTGTATGAAATAAATTTTGTATTTTTTTGTATTTTATGTACAATTCATGTTGAGTATTTTATTATTTGAGGTATAAAAATTGGAAAAATAAAGTAGGTCCCAAAAGGCTATTTATTGATGAATAGAATTGGGATTTTTAAGGTGTTTTTGTATAGTTAGCAGCCCTATCTCCACATACTTTTTCCTTGTCGACCATGTCAAATATTGACCTGATCTTGGTGTATAGGTCATTCAGTGTCATTGACACTTCATTTCTTTTTCTTCTCTTTCCTTTATTCTTTTATTTTGGATTTAAATACATGTAACTATATAGTATTAATCCGTCAATTATTGAGTGTTAATTGATATAGATTAATGATATATACATACATTTATCTAGGGATTTAAGGCCAAAATGAAAGAAAAAAGGTGATGAAATGTAGATTCATCGCCTACCCACCGTTGGATCACAGTCGATCCAACAATGGTTGCTTTATCCCCTTCCTATTGATCTACACTGATTTTCCCTTTGTTCCATGTGCTTGCTGGATTTCGAGCTCCTCCGCCTAACTCCCTTATCGTGACTACCATATCCACCTCATGTGTGCATCATCAAACACCATAAACCTAACCTTACCGCTGATCACCTCAAACCCTAATCCCTAAATCACAACCAACAACCTTATCTCATAGCCCCTAACCAACCCACATTCCCCAATTATAGAAACCCCTCTCCTTCACGACTCTACCTAACTTTATCCCTTCTGATCATAGCCTCCTCCCTTGTTATCTCTTCAGAACAATTGATCCCCAACTATAATGCAACTTCTCGCAATCTCCTAATCTCTCCATCACCATATTTAGCATCTAATCCCTTAACTTTCGATACATATCTGCCTCTATCATATTAGACATAGTGCGAGAGAGGGAGGGAGAGAAAGAAAGAATCGAGCAAATAAGACTAGGGACAACAACCTTGTGAATCCTCGCTGATGATAACTCCCAAGTGTGATCCATAGAGACTAGGTTCATGTTGTTGCTTCAAACCGAACAACTCAGCCTCTCTGTGTGCCACCCACGATTGAGGAAATCACCGGAGTAAGCTTTAGCCTCTCCAATCCCCAGGCAAATCGGCACCTTCCACTTCTTCTTCTTCTTCATTCTGTTGTACATCCTTTTTTCTTAATAGTGAACCAACTTCTTTATCTTCCTCTTTGATCAACAACCACCACCAATATCACCACCACCACCACCATTACCACTACCTCTCCTCTCCTCTATCGTACTAAGGAGCATTGTACCACCATTTGCAGAGCAGGAGACACGAGAACAAGAAGATCCAAGCCAACTTCCATGATCGAGCTCCAGAATCTGTTCAATCAAGACCCGAGCTAAGTAGTATGAATTTTCCCCAATAATAACCCTTTGATACTGCTAATCAAGTGTGATTCATACCGCTCATCAAAAGAGATCCGAGCCTCAAGCCTTGGGCGTGACCGAAGCGAGAAAATCCTGGTAAATAGAGGTCGATGCCCAAGCCACCTCTAAGCCTAACAAGCCACGTGCCTACACATGTGCATCTAAAGAAATTTGTGCCCCAGCCCTCAAACATCCCATAATCACAAGGAGGTCCAAGTCACATGCATCGTGTGCGTTACCTTGAAAAAATTGCACAAATGCCCTTCAGACTTCAAAGAATTGTACATTTACCCCTGCTAGTGGTAAATTATAGAAGGGCCAAACTAATTCTTGGATATTGCAGTTCATCCCCTCCAAAGGTCCAAATTGCAAGAAATTTTAAATTTTTTTATAACATTTTAGTGCATAAATCTTGAATTCTTGATATAATGACTACCTAGCATCCGATTTTTATGATCTTTGTATCGTTTATTCCTTGTTTCATTATCAAATGCATGCTACATTGAAACATTCATTTTGGAGACATTTCTGAGCATAAATTAAGTAAGTATTTGTTTTATTAATTTTGAGTACACTTATTCCATGTCCTTGAATCTTTATTGCTAAATACTATGTGATTTCTAGTGAATTTATTTGGGAAATTGATCAGAGTTTTATTGAGCAATTATTTGCTGATATCAATTCACAGGGGAGGCTCTTGAATTAATGGCTTGATATGAATTGACTTCCTGTGTCTACACATTTATTGTATTGATTATTTGTCATCATTATTGCACCACTTATAATTCATAAATATTTCATTTACTTAGCATTATTTATTATATCAAAATAATTTTGAAAGTTCACATCATATTTATTTTAGAATTGAATTACATCTCTTGTATTTAAAAACGAATAAAAATCGAAATATACAAAAACGCCAAAAATTTTCACTTCTTCTTTGAAAACCTATTTTTCTAGATTATCTAATTATTATTTCTACACCCTAATATTACCTCCCTGAGTTCGACTTGTGACTTAACGAAGTAAAATAAATAAATCGAGGACATTGAGATTTAATCTTCTGTATTTTTTCTCAATGTAGTCATTTTTAATGTATCTCTAGATTGCCCGATTACAGCAACTTCGACAGAATTGTTATCAACAATTAACATGGGATATTTTTGGAGTTCATCAGGATCGTTAGAGTTCACAATCTCCTCATTGGAACCATGAACCCCGAAACTTTCTGAATGACCTAGTTAGGCTTCCATTTTATTATTATTGCATGCCCAAACTGCTGGCATGAAACTAGCATTGGGCCTTTCATGAATACCCATTCATTCACCTTTATTCCTTTATTTTGTCTTTAAATCCCTAGATAAATACATGTAAATATATCTAACTTGTACAAATTAATACAATGACTGCTATATTTAAATAGTACATAAAAACCTATATTTAAATACAAAATAAATGAATAAAGAAAAGAAAAGGAAAGAAAAATAAAGAAAGTTTGTAAATACTGACTGAACCTAAACCCTAAGACTAAGTCAATATTGACTTAGTCTACAAGGAATAAATTAGGGGGAGATAAGGCCAAATAAATACAGATAAAAATAACACACACCTAGAAACCCAAGGTGCCCACTATACTACATATACAACCATTCTTACACTATTTTATTTTTCATTTTATAAACCACAAATAAGTAAATAATAAACACAAAACATGTATACAAAAATGCATAGAAAAATAAAAAAATAACTAAAAATGCTGAACAATATGATTGGGAAATACATATGAAAAAAAGCTACAAACACGGCTTCAATGATCGATATCATCTCCCTATGAATACAAAATTCACCAAACTCACCTTTATCGTTCTTAAAATTAAATTATCTTTTTATTGAAGGTGATTTCTCTAAAAATAGAGTTCAGATGCAAAAACTGACTTTTTGGGTCCCATTGCACTATATACATATACATTTTACCCATTTTATTTATTCCTTTATTTTATACTCTTTTTATATTTTCAAATACATAAAAAATTATTTAACTTAAATTATACACATAATATAAATGTGTTAGAAATACACTAAAATAAATAATTCATTAAAATATACAGTATACTATACATATAATGTATATTCCCATAATTATTTAAGTATATAAACAAAGTTATAAAAATAAAAATATGTATTTAAATACATTATAAATATATAATATGTACCCATAATAATGATATTTAAAATACGAAATAAAAAATACTTAATACATAGGTATAAATACATATAATTACACTTGTAAAAATAAACCTATAATAACTAAGCTGATAAAAATAAATAAAAATCAACTAAAAATAGTACATAAAATAAGAAACAACTTTCACATTTTAAATTTTATTTAATAAAATAATTTTATATTTACTTTCATTTTCTTTGAATTTTTATTTTTTTATCTTTTAGCAGCTGACGTTGATAAGGAGGCGGTGTCGGTTGACCTGGGTTAACTCAACCACCCCCTTGTGCACCGATCCATGTTGTGCGTGTACCCCTTTCGCCAATTTTAGAGCTTGAATAAAAAAATCCCAATCTCTACTCAAATTCATTACGAAAAATCTTCACATAATCATTAGCCCTCACGCGAATAAAAGAGCAACCCAAGTCAACTTTTGATTCGCGTGAAAACCCTTATCGATGATCCTCTCCTACGCAGCCTTGTATATAATTCCTCCTCCACCCATTCTTGAATATTAATCCTTTTCTATCTGATTTTTCTCCACAAAAATCATCGCTAGAGCTTGCCCTCAGTGACAGAGCGGAGCCTCCTAATTGGCGATGTGAAGGAGGAGCGGAGGAAGCGATTCATCATCACCATAAACCTTCTCCAAGTGGTTCTGTTCCCGACCATCCCTTCTCCAGTAAGCCTTCTTTTCTTTGCCTTTTGATTCCAAGTGTAACCAATAGCTTAGATGTGTCTTCTATTTTTTTATTCTATCTATTTTAACCTTAAATTAAAATCATAGTTCACCATAGCTTTGAGCTCTGGCCTCTATTCCTCCTCTTCCAACGGCTGATCGACCCTCCATCCATCCCATCTTCTTCTCATTTCACTTATACATCTTCCATCTTACCATTATACTCGAATATCGCTCATATCAGATCTGTTCGATCTTCTCCTCCATCATCTATCGGAGATCGGTTCATCTCACTCATCCAGCCCCCATTTTTCTTACCATTGAGTCGAGGGACTTTTCCTTCGAGCTTTAAAGCCATTCATGCAAAAAGAGACTCTATTTGAGGGTCATAGAAACTCAGATAAGCAGCTCCAACAACGTGAGCTCCGCTAACCTTTCAGACCTCTTCTGATAAGATCCGGACCTTTTTGAACCATCAGACCATTGTGTAATCATGCTAGGAACATTTTGAGTACCACAACAGTTTGGGAGACCATCAACATCTCCTAGGAGTCTCGATCGAAGTTCAACTCCCCCTATTTCTAGAGCTATTCTTCTTGAGCAACTCAGAACTGTTGGATCAAGCAGCGAGCTCCAGGTGTACAGCAACCGTCAGATCGCATACACAAGGACCGTTAGATTAGATGGCATGATCTATACTCCGCTCTCCATCATCGAAGCATCATCGGTGGTTAAGGAGGTGCCACATGGACAAGTGGAATCATTTGTGTTGTCCACCAATGTGCATATGGGTATTTGCAACCTAAACCCCCACCATTTTTTTTATTGTTTAGTCTATGAACTTTCTTTTTCCATTATAAATTTTTGTAATATTTACAGTAAGGACACTGAGCTTCCTATTATTTGCACTTTAGTCCAATTCAGCATTACCTCACGTGCTTGTGCACATGAGGGGGCATGTATTTTGTGTCGACCCCTTCCGGTTTTTGTGTTATTATTTGGTCTAGAAACTTTGAATCTAAGTACAAAATATTTTTGGAAATTTGCATACTTGGCCATGTTGTTCTACTTATTTGCATTTATACCCCTGCTAGAGTGTATTAGATTCTTATTGTGTGAAAATTATGTAAATAGCCCTGGACTTTGTTCAAGTACTAATAAATGCTTTGGAACTTCTTGAAAAATGCAACTAGGTTCCTATATTGCTGATTTAATTTTTTACTTATATCTTAACTATTAAAAATATCGTTATGCATCTAAAAATTATAGGAAAGTTATCTTAAGTGCCTGAAGTTATATTCTATCACATATATTTTTCGTAAGGCATCTAAAATTATTTTCCTTTTTATAAAAATCAAAACATTGCATTTTTCTCCTTTTTAGCATTTAAAATCCATAAAAATTACAAAATATTTTGAATAATTCCCAAAAAATTCCATGTAGGTCTATTTCACTATATTTTATCTTATGTTCAAATAATATTGTAAAATATTAATTAAAACTCCTAAAACTTACAAGATATAGAAAATCTAATAAAAAAAATCTAAAAATTGTGAGAGAAATCAAAAAATATGGTTTAAGTTTATGAATTTTCTTTGTACTATCTAGTACCTACGAAATTGAAGTTAGGCTCAATCTTCTTCGATAGATATTTATTAATCCCATTTCAAATTTCTAAATTTTCTATTTTGTTTATTTTGTGTATTTCTTTATTTTAAAATCCATAAAAATTCTAAAAGATTACCTAAAATTATAAAAAATAGAGAACAAATTATAAATTCAAACATATTTTATTTATGATTTTTTGAATTTATTTACTATATTTTTATGGTTTAAAAATACTTCCTCTCTATTCCTTACCTATATAATGTATTTATAACTATATTAATTTATATTTCATTTACAAAATTTAAAATTTAAAAATTTATTTAAATAAAAATAAAAAACAAATAAACTAAAGAACCCACAAATAAAAATAAAAAATCCCTAATTAGTCTTATTCATTTTCTTGCTCTACCTTGTGTGCTTCATTATGGTTCAACCCCTACTACTTGTCTACTATATACATCTTTGTAGGGTATAATAAATTTTAGCTCACTCATTTACATTGTTTAATCATTATTATGGGTTAACTGTTGCTTGAGGAGATTTTATTCAGGTACCGAGAGCTGAGAGGCATCGATACAATGATTGTCAGATCCAACTTGTTTGGCATCACATGCCCTCCTTGACTAGACTTTAGGCACCCCTCCAGATCTCTTTCATCAAATGGCATCGTTATGAGAGAGACATATTTATTCGTTTAGTTTGTAATGATACATGATCCTAACACTTGAACACTCAAACTCTTACAAGTCGATTTCATCAGGCGGTTGTTCACCTGGGGGACATGACCAATTTTTCCGTGATTTGTGTTTACTGGTTTATTTTTAATTTACATCTTGTGGAATGAGCCCTTAGACTTTAGCAGTGAATGTTCGGTTAAATTAGGTCCAAAGCCCTAATATCATTCTTGTGCATATAGTCTCAGGCTTGATCTAATCAAATTGAACAAGTTCTTCATGATAATAGAAGCTCGTGTCATTGAAGATTTCGAGAAACCCTTTTTTAATTTGTGTGAATTAAGCATTTAAAATAATGAATGCATCATTCATTATAGGCGGGTAATCCGAATCAATAATAAACCGCTTAACTAATTAATTCAATTTTTAATCGAGGGGGTTTATGTTTATTACCCTAGGCAAGCCCCAGGATCGAAGTCGAAGAGGCAAAGGAACAACCTAGTTAATGTCTATCAAATATTGTGTGCATTTTCAAGAAGAATATTTTTGGTATTTTTTATTGAAAATTTTGATTGCAATTGAAATGCAGGCCAATTTTAAGGACTAAAAAAATATTGTCAATAAAACGATGTCCAAAAAATACAAAATTTGGCCAAAATGTGAATAATGATGAAATGAATGCACTGTATTTTTTTGGAATTTTCTGATGCAATATGAATATTTTATGAATTATGAATGCAAATAAGGTAAATTACAATAATTAATTATAATAAATATCAAATCTCTTTCTTTTCAAGAAATGAAATTCTCTAAGATAGATCAATAATGAAATATCCGACAAAATTTTTAAATCCAAAATTGTGGAGTTTAATACCTATTAAAAATTAAATGTTGAAATCTACAAAATGCATTTTATAGAACAAATGATCCATGCAAATGCAATTCTTTATGGGCATAACGTGAGATACATTTAATTCTACTACCCACTATTTTTCGGTAATTTCTTGAGCAATGGTTAATTATCTATGAATTTCTAAGCATATAACTGGGTAAAATATGCAATTTTCCACAAGAATGTTAATTATTAATTAACCATAGAGCATAAAATATATTAAGTATATGCCATAATGTAGAGAATTAATTGAAGAACACAGTGCTAATTTTAAAATAATAACAATGAGGCAAATAGAGATTCAAAATTACAAGAGAAATCACGATTCTAATTGCAAAATAGAAATTTACATATAATAAGAAAATGAAGAACATGGATAAAAGTGAAATTATCGACCCCTTGAGGGTGTTTCTCGCAAAATTTTCAAGTGGTCACGTGTAGGGAACGTGACCCTTGATTGGAAGGGGGTTTTTGTAGAATCTGATAGATGTCTGGTGGCATCGGCATAAAATCTCCCCCAATGCACGTGATGCGCATGTACGCGGGAGCGTCGGGCTGTGTTCCCAACATGGCAAGGTGACTGGCGTAGCGGAGGAGGTGCAGTCTAACATTGGATATGGCTTCCGATTGGCGGGTGGTGGACTGGAGTCGATGAAGGATCCCTAGGCGGAGGGGCAACTGGTGTGGTGGAGCGAAGGTGGAATCGTAGGAGCATGTGTCGTGGATGGAGGTAGAAGGTGATGCAAGCATTGGCTCGTCGTTGGTCACTGAAGCAAGGGCAGGTGCGTGGTAGAGTACGATTGCAAAGGTCAAGGAGGCCGGATCTCATCGCAAGGGGTGTCGAACGTGTTGTCACCGCCTGTGTTCGATGCTCTATCGACGGATGAAGAGTAGTGACAAGGGGTCGGATGCTTATATGGACGAGGAGTAGCAAATTGAGAAGGTCGATTAGGGGCAATTTGATGAGGATCGTATGCGGAGGGTATTGATTAGAAAGGGATTTGCGAGGGACAGAATTCATCGTGATTGACAACGAGCGGCATGGATTAGGAACGGGGGATCGAGGATAGAGATAAGATTAGAGAGAGGGTAGCGAAAATCATAGGTGGTGGCGACTTGGTTCGTGATGGTGGCATCGATCAGAAGAGGAAGGTGTCTGGAGATGAAAGTACAACGGTGGCGGTGTTATGGGTTGGCCGAGAATCAAGGCGGAGGTGCCTCAGATGGAAAGAGAGATAGGGGACGTCGACGAGACTGAGGGAAAGAGGAGAAGATGGAGGGTCGTCCGATCGGCGGAGATCAGATGGTCCTCGATGCGCCACATGACATTTTTATATTTTTTATATTTTATTTATTTTTAATTTTTTTAAAAATAATAAACAAATAAAAAATGTGAAAAATGAGTGGCACGTGGTGGCTCCAGGAGCGACAACGTGCCAGCTCTAGAAAATTCAAAAAATAAAAGATAAATAGGAAAGGAATAGCAAGCTACCTCGGATCGAAAATTTTTCTTCATGAAAGTTTCTCATCTTGATGAGATCTACAACTTTTAGTAAGGAATCAAAATCAAAATTTGTCTTTTGCACAAAGTGATATTTTTGGGGGTACTCTATGTATATAGAATACCTTGATTTTTGTGTTTTGTAATTTTTTGTCATTTTTTAATAGGATAAAAATCGAGAAAAAATCCAATAAATCAAAGATGAAGATTACACATTACTCTATTTTTTTAGATTTTTAGTTAAGAAAATGGAGAAATAAAAGAAAGTACAAAAAAGAGAATTTTTGAATGTACTTGAGAGGCATGGTTGTAGAGCACAGTTTTCTCGAGGATCGGAAATTAATAATTAAACAAGTCATTGTTATTACCAAAAATCCCATGACAAACAAAAAAAATATTTTTTTGCTACTTATTAATCTGTATAGCGGACAGGGTCGAACTCAGGGAGGCTACAAATCCTGAGGGTTATTCAATTAATCAAGAATTAATTAAGAGAAAAACAAGAAATCTCAAAGGATAACTATCCTTAATTTTTTGTGAATTTTTATCTTTTTTTAATTTTTTATTTTTTAATTTCTATTTTTTTGTATATTTTCTGATTTTTGAATTTTTACTGATTTTGATTTTGAATTTTTTATTTTCAAAAAAAACACAAAATAATATTCACAAGATCAAGAATACGCACGCGTACTCTTTTGGTAATTTTTCAATTTAACAAAAATGCTCAGAAAAAAGTAGAGAAATTTTTTGGGGATTTTAAATATTTTGAAATATTTTTGGGAATTTTTTTGGAATTTTCAGATGTTTTTGTATTTCTCTAAAAATCAAACCGTGAGAAAATGTGAAATTATGCACATCCTGGAGTAATTTGCAACTTAAAAATATTTTAAGGTGACCAAAACTCCTCGTATGTTTTTTATAATAAAATAGAAGCAATAATTTACAAACAGGAACTAAAATCACTATTTTTGGATTTTTGTTGAATTTGCTGTGATTTTTATAAGATTTTTAGTATTTTTTATTTTTTTGGGTTTTATAAATAATTAATGCACAAAATTTGTACAAAAATTAAAAGAAAATGAAATAAAACTACCCTATTTTTTTGGAATTTTCAATGTTATTTTTAAATTTTTATGATTTTTCGAATTTCAGAAAGATAAAAATGGCATGGTTTTTATTTTTTTATAATATCAAATGAAGACAAAATTGCATTGAAATTTTATGCTAGATGGATATGCACATCAAGAGCATAACATAATTTTTCAAAAAAAATTGGACTAATAAAAACTTTTATTTCAATAGAGTAATCATGCAAATTTAGGAGTTTGAATAACATTATTCAGGAACTAAAACACAATATTCAATGTTTTTGCATTAAATAAGTAAACAAAATAATAGAGGGGAGAATATGCAAATTACCCATGAAATACATGCAAAGCACGTGCTTGAGGAGGCGGGGATGATTTTACAAGTTGGAATCCTCTAGGGTCTCTGATGCAATTTTGCTGAATAAAATACTTAATCTTTAGGGTTCCCTGTATCTTCTTTAAATTTCAGAACTCTGGGGACATACACATAATTTTCCCAAATAAATTATTACCCTAGAGATCTTTATTCAGATGGTCTTCGTTTCAACACAAGGGCACGCACAAGGCACCACCCACCCTCCTTCTCCCCATAATGTCGAAGGCGGCGATGCCTGGAGCGGTAGAGCGACAGAGAAGTGCAGCGATGACGAGCTTCTGCGGGAGGGAGGCGCTTGGTGGTCGGGCTCCCAGGTTGATGGAGCACGGATGGCCGGTAATGGTTGAGGAGGACAACGATGAGGGAGTCGGAGCTAGAGCTTGGTGCAAGTGATGGCTACTGAAGTCGATGTTGAAGGGGGCATGAAAGTCGGCCGCCAATGGAGTAGATGGTGGCGTGCGGCGTTGATGCAGGTGGGAAGGCGGCCGACGATGGAGGGCTGGCCAGGAGGAGGGGCGGCGGCGCCTAGGGCGGACCGGCGATGGAGGCCGAGGAAGATGGGGGGCAGACATGGAGGGCACCGGGCTGCGAGCCACCGCGCTGGAAGGAGGGCACACCACAAGTGGATCTATTGGTCGGCGATGGTGGCAGGGGGTGGCGGCCTTGCTGCCGTCTCTCTCCTTTTTGTTCTTTTTTTTATTATTGTTTTGTAATTTTATTTCTTTTGTAAATAGTGAATGAAAATAGTAATAATAAAAAAAGTTTTTTTACCTTTTTTTAATCCAAAATATTTTAAAAAATGAGGAATGTTTTTTATATTTTTTATGTTTATACTTTTTGTTGTTTATTAATGGTCCTGCAAAATAAACGTTAGAAATAAAGAAAACAAATGGTTTTTGTATTATTTTATTATTTTATTATTTTATTTTTTTACAACTCGGAAAAATAAACGAGAATCTGACGAAAATGAGAGATTTGAATATGATCTCCGGCCACCGTACGCAACCGGAGTTGAGAGATCGTGGACGATAGAAATAGAATGCGGGGAGATCAAGAACGTGACATGACAAATCGAGTCGAAGCGGATCAAAATCGTGATGAATTTTTTTTAAGATCTAGAGAAATAAAATGATGATGGAATTAAAAAGCAACGAAATAAACTATGATTAACCGAAGATAAAAATAAGAAAAATGTTGATCTCACCATAGGAGCGGAAATGGACTGTGATCGCCTCGACGAAGGTCGACTCACTGTCACCGGATGACTCGGAGGCTAGGCACTTTTCTCGACAAAATTTTCTCTTAGAGATCGAGCTCCTCCCCCTAAAGATTGATCAAGTTGGAATGAGGGAGAAGGAGCCATATAAATAGAAAAGATAGAGATGAAATTTAAATTTTTGAATTTTTTGGTGGAGAAATAAGAGAGATGAAAATTGAAATGAGATAAAGATAAAAAGAGATAAAACTATTTTCAAAATTATCTATTTTTTTAAATTTTTGTCACTTTATTTATTTGAATTAAGAAATGTTATTTTTTCATGTTTTTGGCAGATAATTAAAAATAGCAACTATATACATATACTATATACATATATGACATTATATACAAGGGTAAATGAGGAAATTAGTTTTTTTGTTCTAAATGTTTTATTTTTTTATATTTATTTTTAGAAAGAATAATTTACAAATATATACAAATACAATATTTACAAAATACATGGGAAAATTGCACAAATCACCCCAGAAAACCAACTTTACTCGTAACTCCAAAAATTATTAACTCACAGTCATTTTAAGGATAGTTTAATTTAGAATCCAATGGAAGTGAGATTGGTTCAATTTGAGTACACATGGAGCCGGAATTGGTCTTTCAATTAGTGCTTAGTGGCTTTTTCCAAGTGTGGTTACTTTTATTATTTACATGATTTAATAATGCAATCATTTTTATTGATTAGAACACATTTTTATTTACAACTTTGGTTTTGAAAGTAATTTGATTTGAGGTCAATTAATGCACAAATAAATTAGTGTCAGTTTTATACAGATATATACAAAATATGTGAAAAGTATTTACAACAACACACACATTCTTTTTTGGATTTTCTGTTTAAGGATCCTATCTCCCCCTACTTTATTCCTGGTCGATCAGGTCAAATCTTGACCTTCTCTCGGGGTTTGGGTCAGCCTTTATACAATATTCCTTTTTCTATTTTCTTTTATTTATTTTTCCTTTCTTTCTTTATTTATTTATTTTAGGTTAAAATTAGTAAGAGGTTTACAATATTTACACACAGGTGCAAGTTAGTAAGAATATGGAGTTAATGTTATATGCATGTGTTTTATAAGGGATTTTAAGCTAAAATAAATGAATAAAGATGACGAATCGCAGATTCATCATCCCCATATGCTTTACCTTTGATAGTCCCTTAGCAAACACTTATTTTAAAGAATAAGTGAAGAAAAAGAAAAAGAAAGGGAAAATAAAGAAAGCAGGACAATATTGAGTATTAAAGTTATCTTCATAAAATTGTAGTTTGGAGCTCTGTCGAACCTTTAGATTATTAGTGTGTCGGAATTTCTGTGAGACTTGGAATTTTAAAATCGACAGCCTTCAAGTTCTACACATCATTGTCACAGTTTCGGCTCAGAAGTCATCTTAGATCAATCCTCTTCCCAAAGCATACCCTATGAATGTTGAATAATCGACTCATGTGTGTGAAAGGTTTTAGCTCTTCCCATCCAGAATTGTGGACTACCATGCAAATATCCTCTCCAGTAACTCGTCCTCGGGGAGTCAAGTATTTCCTTCTAATTTCTATCGCATTGTGTTCACAATCGAATTGGGGGAGAAGCTAGAAGAAGGAGAAAAGAACTGGAGGATGGACAGTGTAGTCTCCTCTCCCTGTGAAGCTGGCCGGTGTAGCCGAGTCTCCACCAAGATCTGCAGGTTTTCTTGAAGCTTGAACCTTTTTGGTCATATATTTATTTGGTAGTGACTTCTTTGTATTTATATTTTTGGTGGTTTTGCTTGGATCTTGTTGTGCCCCTACGGATATAGAATCTTTTTGTTTCCGTACATGTTTTGGGGTCTTAGAAAAAATTGTTCCTAGCCGTCCATCCCTTTTCCGAAGCTTTATTTCAACTCGTACTCTTGTCTTTAGATTTCCACGCTACCAGAAAAGAAACTCACACAGTCTTCCAACATCCCGTCTGAGTTGAGCTAAGTGCATAGTGCGAGAGAACGAATTAATTCCCTACTCCGTAGTTGTACCCAGAATGAAGAGATCAGGTTAGACACTAAGAGTCAAACGCTGCACATTGTCATGTGGAACTCAAAGAATTAAGTCAAAGACCTGAAGCTTCTAAAATCATATTTTCCGGTAAAGTTCCTCAGAGACTTGGGTGGATTAAGGTCCAACTAAGCTCCATTCTTCAATTTTATCCCAGACATAGTTTAAATGTCAATACTATCCTGAAAAATGCACATGCAAATGCAAGAAAAAATTAACAATGCAAAGAGATTTATTTTGAAAAGAAATGATGCACACGTGAAAAGAACATTTTTTTAAAACAATTTTCTAATTTTGAACTTTTTATGGGTTTTTGGAGGAAAATGCAGATGTAAAAGAAAGTTTTTTTTAATTATGCAAGTTTTTATAGATTTTTGGTTTTGTAGTTTTTTTTACGAAAAGAAAAAAGTTAGTACAAGTATATACAAAATTTTTTTATTATTTTATTTATTTATTTCTGTTTTTTGTTTTTGTTTTTGTTTTGTTTTTTTTGTGTTTTTGTTTTTGTTTTTTTGTTTTGTTTTTGTTTTTTGTTTTTTTACACACGTGGATTTTATAAAATTATAGACATAACCCCCCAAATAAGCGTATTTAAAAGTACGAGTTATGTCTAACGTATATATATACAATATATACGACGTCCCCCTATACTTAGCTCAAACTATGTCCTCATAGTGATCAGACAACGAAAAAGGAAGACATAACTCGTGCTAAGTATATAAAAGTGAAAAGAATCCTATGCTACAACGACTCAAAGAAAAGATAAAAAGAAGAGAAGTTTGTCATATCCCCCTATACTTAGGATCAAGTAATCCTAAGCATAGTAGAGTGTACAAAAAGGGGAAAACAGAAGAGAATATACAAACTCAAAAATAAAAAGACACGATATTAACAAAATCACCCCCTCTATACTTAGGGTAGAGTATACCTAAGTATAGGCAACAACAAGAGTGATGAACGGGATGAATATGAACAACACAAATCATTCACCTCCCTATAATTAGGATAAAGCACATCCTATGTATAGCATATATACACACACACAGAAAAGGGGTGAATGATAAAACAAGAGAAGAAAGAGTGAAACGAAAGGATATACAAGAGGAGTGGATGATCATGTATCAGACACAGAAGATGGAACCAAAAGATCATCATCTGATACCACAGAGATCGAATCAACGATGGACAGGAATGTATCATGATCTAGATATGGCTTCAGCAACTGTCCGTTCACAACAAATGGTTGTGCGTCAGATGACAACCCAGATATGATAATACTCCCATTGTCACGCACAACTCTCACGATGAACGGTCCTGACCACTTGCTTTTCAATTTTCTTGGAAATAACTTCAACTTAGCATCAAATAACCAAACTTTCTGATCAGGGGAGAAAGTCTTTCTTCGAATGTGTTTATCATGCCAGCGCTTGACTTTCTCCTTATACATAAGTGAGTTATCATATGTAAAGTCTCGAAATTCCAGTAATTTATTCAAATCCAACTTCTTCTTCTTTCCTGCCTTATCATAATCTAAATTGCATACACGGAGTGCCCACAAAGATTTGTGAATTAATTCCACTGGCAGGTGGAAAGGCTTTCCATATACCAATCTGTAGACAGACATACCCAAAGGAGACTTGTACGCCGTTAGAACTGAATCAAGCATCTGGGACCAATTCTTCCTATCTGGACATACAAGTTTTTGCAATATCATCTTGATCTTCTTATTTGAAATTTCTGCCAAGCCATTAGTCTGAGGGTGGTAAGGAGACACAACTCTGTGCTCAATGGTGTACTCCTTCACAACCTTCTTTACTTATCTATTAATAAAATGGCTTCTCCCATATGAAATCAATATTTTGGGAATACCGAACCATGCAATAATATAGTCCTTGAGAAAGGAACACACTGTACAACTATCTGCGGCTCGGGTGGGGATAGCCTCCACCCATCGACCAACATAATCCATGACAAGCAGGATGTACTGAAATCCCTGACTGACAGGAAATGGGCCCATGAAGTCTATGCCCCAATCATCAAAAACATCATAAATCTGTATAATCTTAGTGGCATGGTATCTTTGGAACCAACAGTTCCTCCCATTTACTGACAATCAGTACAACCTCGAACATACTCTGTAGCATCCTTAAATAATGTGGGCCACCATAGGCCACTTTGTAAAACCTTTGCTACCGTGTGTTTCCCCAAATGATGCCCACCAGATTCTACTTTGTGACAGTGCTCAAGTACAATGGTGTGTTCCTCCTGAGGAATGCACCTTCTCCAGATACAATCTACACCCTCACGAAATAGGTACGGATCCTCCCATTGGTAATAATGAATCTCTGACAGAAATCTGTCTACCTGGTACTTCGGCCAATCTTGTGGAACTTTCTTTGAGACAAGATAGTTTACAATATCAACATACCATAGGAGTGAGTCCACAGACAAAATGGTTTCATCTGGAAAGGTTTCAGAAATATGAATCATGTTCTGCTCAGAGGTCTCTATGTCTGTGATACGGGAAAGGTGATCTGCCACAACGTTTTTCATTCCAGGTTTATCTCGAATCTCTAAATCAAATTCCTGGAGAAGAAGGATCCATCTGATAAGGTGTGGTTTGGCATCCTTCTTTTCCTGTAAGTATCGTATGGCAGTGTGATCCGTGTACACAATAACGCGTGAACCGATGAGGTAAGATATGAACTTTTCTAGCCCAAATACAACTACTAACATCTCCTTCTCTGTAACTGTATAATTCCGATGTGTTTCACCCAGAGTCTTGCTAGCATAGTGTATAGAAAATGGTATCCCATCCCTTCTCTGTCCTAAAACCGCTCCAACTGCGAAATCTGATGCATCCGTCATGATCGCAAAAGGAAGAGACCAATCAGGTGGCTGTAAGACAGGAGCACTAGTAACCATTTCTTTCATCTGATTGAATGCAAGGAGAACTTTCTCATCGACTACAAAATCAGTCTCCTTACATAGAAGCTCAGTCAAAGGTCTGGCAATTTTGCTGAAGTCCTTTATGGATCGCTTATAGAATCCTACGTGTCCCAAAAATGACCTCAACTGCTTCAAATTCTGTGGTGGCTCTAACTTGGAAATCACATCGATCTTAGCCGGGTCAACCTCCATACCATGTTTGGAGATGACATGGCCCAATACAATCCCATTAGTCACCATAAAGTGACTCTTCTCCCACGAGTGCACTAGGTTTACCTCACAACAACGTTGAAGAACTCGGTCTAAATGAGCAAGACATGTGTCAAAACTATCCCGTAGACTGAGAAATCATCCATGAAGACTTCAAAAAAATTACCCACCATGTCGGCAAAAATGGCCAACATACACCTTTGAAATGTAGCGGGGGCATTACACAATCCAAAGGGCATCCGTCTAAAGGCATAAGTGCCATACGGACAAGTGAAAGTAGTTTTCTCCTGATCCTTAGGAGCGATAGCAACTTGGTTGTATCCCAAGTACCCATCCAAGAAGCAAAAGAACTCCTTCCCTGCCAACCTCTCAAAATCTGATCAATAAAGGGCAGTGGAAAGCGATCCTTCTTGGTAGCTGAGTTCAGGCATCGGTAATCTACACAGACATGCCATGAAGTAGGTACCCGGGTCGGAATCTCCTCACCGCGGTCATTCTTTACGATCATAATCCCAGATTTCTTTGGGACCACATGTAAAGGGCTGACCCATTTGGAATCCGAAATGGGATATATAAAGCCAGCATCAGACCATTTCTTTATCTCTTAGGTTCGGATTTAGACGGCGGTGACATTCACGGGAGGGTTTACAGTCATCCTCTAGGTATATATGATGCTAGCACAATACTGGATTGATCCCATGGAGATGTGAGATATTCCATCTTATGGCCTTGCGGTTTCTCTCAAGAACCTCTAGCACGTGATATTCTTGTTCAGCGGTCAATTGCGAGCTGAGGATGACCGGAAACATTGGGGGGGCGCAAGGAAGGCATATTTCAACGTTGATGGTAAAACCTTGAGCTCAGGTGGGGTCTGAATCGGCTTTGCGATAACCTCTGCTAATGTAGTGGTAGACGGTATGTGATCTGTACTCTGTAGACTATCCACCTTGGCTATTGATGGCTCAGCAAGTGAATATCTGATAGATCTTTAATTAATGATCTCTGCTCAAAAGGATTGTCTCATCAGGATGTTCAATACTCTTATCAATGAACGACTCAAATATCTCAGCAATAATCTTATAAAGATGTCTCTCATCTGTGCATAAATCAGGATATTCAACAAATGGCTCAGATATCTGGATCTCAGAACTCTGCTCAAACTTCTCATCGGTAACCATCTCAATTGGACCACCAAGGGAACTCATGTCGACTGTGCTTTCCAGAAAGTCCTTATGGAAAAGGAACTCTTGGGTATCTATAAAATCTGTGAAAAGATCTGTTTCTCTGAATTCAGCAAGAAAATCACAGTCATCTGGCTCTGATATAACTTTCTATGTATCATCTGCTGCTAGTGCCGGTGATGGTCTAGGATCAGAGATCGTCTCAATTTTCACCTTGTCACTATGAGAGTGAGTGAAAGATAATCTCTCCAGCACCATAATCAACTACTGCTTCAGTCATTTGGAGGAATGGTCAACCTAGTATGATCGGGGTACGGAGTAACGGTGCAGGTGTGTCCATATCCATGACAATAAAACCAATAGGTAATTTCATTCCCTGCACTATTACAATAACGTCCTCTAAAATGCCTCTTGGCCTCTTAATCGATCTATCAGCAAACTGAAGGATCATTCTGGTTGTTTTAAGAGGCCCTAACTAGAATTCAGTTAATAAAGAGGAAGGCATGAGATTAATGGAGGAACCACTATCGAGAAGAGTACGATCAAATTCTTGATCAAAGATATGGCAACGGATGTGAGGTGCTCCCTTGTCTTTCTTTTTAGGCTGAAGGTTACTAATTGCATGAATTGTGGACATGGTCAAGATGTGTTTCTCTATTTCCTTTCGTATGTTCTTCCTTGGTTGACGCTTTTGGGTACATGCCTCTTTCATTCCCTTTTTTACTGTATGCACATATTCCATGGCCTTAAGGAGTGGCATCTTTAAAATTATGTTCTGTAAGAGCTCAACCACTCCAGGATCGTATAGTGCTATTTTTCAATTTTTTAAATTTTTAGCTTTGAGAGCAGAAGAAAATGGCACAGAATCAGAATAAACATGTAAACGTTCATTTCCTTTATTTAAAGTAGAATCATCATGTACAAGAGGACAACAAAAATCAGTCTGTACAGTGTTGTCCAATCTTGGTGAAGGAAAAACAGAATCTAAAACAGAACGGGATGATGCTGCTGGTGAAGAGGAAGAATCTGCGACTGGTGTATTCTCCCTTGCTGATGGTGACCTGCATCTGCCCGGTGAAGGTGGTGGTGAAGGCGGTGAAGCTCCAGATGTGGGTTCTGCTATACTGGGCCTCTCGACTGCTGGTAAAGGAGATGATGTAGAAGATGATGCTCTCTCAGTGGATCGATCTCACAACCCCAACTACTGCATAGGCGGCTGCAATCTCCTACCACTCCTGAGATGAATGGCGCCAGATAAACATGTAAAATCAAGGGACATACATGTCTCAGGGGTGAGTAGGACATTGGCTACCTGCTCCTTGCGTCTGAAGTTTTGGGGATGGCTTCAACCTGTGCTGGAATCAGTGTCTTGGTGGTGGTCGGGTCGTCGATCCGTTGAGTCAGTTCATTCATGTTCTTCATAAGCAGTGTAAGTTGGTCCGGTGCTGGATTGAATGAAGGGGCATCTGGTTGCTCATTGACTGGATGTCGCTGAGGTTGATAGTACGGAGGTTGTTGGTACCCATACAGATTCTGATAAAAAGGAGGAGGAGGGGGAGAATACAACCCATAATATGCAGTTTGTTGCTGGTTAGGATGAGGGAAATACATAGACTGCTGCTGAGGCTGTCCTTGTCTCCAGTTTTGAATTCAGGTGGAGACTAATACTGAGGTTGGAACTGCTGGTGCTGGTAATGGTATTGCTGATGTCTGCCTCCCGGAAACTGGTGGGCAGGTCTCTGACCCTGCTATGAACCCAACTGGCCTTGCCCTGACGGACGTGGCTAGTTTTGCTCACGGTCGAATCAGATACCATTCACCTCCTGAATACCAGGTGGAGGTGGAGACTGTTGCTCAGGAATGTAGGATACTTCTTGTTGATACGGAACTATCTGATATGAATGCCTCTGAACCTGATCAGGTGTCTGTACATAGTAGACATGCTGAACTGTGGATGGTCCTCCGCTACTCTGCTTGGTGGAAGAAGTATGCTCCCTAGTAGAGGTATTGGTTGCTGCATTCGTACTGTGGACCGCACTGATCGAATTATAAGAAGCTCCAGATGCTTTGTTATTTCATCTAGCTTATCCAGGTTCTTTGTCCTCTACTCGATCACATGAAGCTTATCAAGTTCCTGGGATCGCTTTTCAATAATGTCCACTTTGGATAGGTGGTTTCCATTGATGGCCAGGTCAGTGTTATCCACCATATCCACTTCTTTTGTTGCCATCATATTGACATCCTTATGGCGTACTGCAGGGGCGGTGATGGGGTGCTCTGAAAAGCACGTGAAGATGAAAGAGCCGTTGAACTTTCCGTCATCTCCTAAAAAATTTGGTAAAGGACATCCTCGTCCTTATTGAAGCGACTTCCCCCACAAGTGGCATCTACTAGCTTCTGATTCTCAATGCTTAAACCCCCAAAGAAATTCCGTACAAGGCTGGTCTTTGGAATATCATGATCGGGGCATTTCTCTGTCAGATCTTTGAATCATTCCCATGCCTCCTGAATAGGCTCTTAGGGCATCTGGGAGAAATTAGCAATCAAGGATCGCATTTTGTTAAGTCATCCAAATGGATAATACTTGTTCAGAAATGCGGAACTCAACTCTTCCCATGTAGTGACAACCTTCCCCAAGTGATTTAACCAATATAAAGCTTTGCCCATCAGACTGAATGGAAAGGCGGTCATCTGCACTACCTCTAATGGGACATTTGGGTAGTGTACTGTTCCACAAATGCGATCGAACTGTTGGAGGTGTATATAAGGTTCATCATTAATATTTCCATGGAATATTAGGAGAAGAGGTAAAATAGTAGGCTTAAGCTCAAAATGCCCATGAACCGTAGGGATTTGTATCCAAGAATTTGTCTGTTCTGCCCCTGGATTATAAGCACCTTTTAGTGTAGGCTTTGCCCCAGGTTCTATATGAGGTTCTTCTCCCCCATTCCCTCCTCTAGGGTTTCTATTGTCCCCCTCTCTCCTATCTTATCTTTCCTGTCTCAGCTCGAGAATCATGTCTCTCATTCTGAAAGTTAGTCTGCTCTGCTATTTGGGCTTGAATTGTCTGGATGGAGGCTAACATGGTGTTGTTGATCTCGCTCTGCTCCGACAAGGTTCCCTTTCCCTTTGGTGGCATCAAGTGTTCGATGTCTGACTCTGAAAATATGCATGATACTCGATTAGTACTAAGACTTGATGGAGTCTTAGATATTAATTCAAGATTAAAGCCAATATCAAATAGTGGATTGATGGATGTTGTGAAGGGCAAAGTGGAAGAGGAATATTTGGGAAGTGAGTCTCTACGAATAGAAGGTGAACAACTCAGAGTGTAGAATGAGTTCGCAGAGTCTAAACGAGAAATACTCCGGTCCGACATCTTCAAAATCAATAGGCAGGATGAGAGAACACGAAGGTCAATGCAAGAGTGAAAGTGAATGAAGGCGCAAATTACACAGAAGGATCTTTATCGCTAGCAAGCAAACACAATACAAACCCTTAGTTCACCAGCTCAACTCAATGTGAAGACCGTGAAGGTTTGGTCAATTATCTTGTTAATTTTATAGTTTGGTGACAATACAATCTATCAGAGCAGTTAAAGCAAGCTGTTTGGAACCCAATGCTCTCACGAGACTGGCCTAATTGCAAAGTTAGATCTTTCCCAGCCAATATGAATTGCGGACCGTTTACCGGCTACTCGATCAATCCAATCTGTTAAGGACGTCACAGGCCACTTTACCGGCTATCGGAGAGATCCTCACTGGAGAACGACTAACCCGAGATAGTAGTCCGAAAAGAGTTCGGGCGTGGCTCTATCCTAGTGTGTAGGTCGCTCTCTCGCTCAAGCAAACCAAACAATGAGGGGGTTACTCTCCCCAAAACAATGATTTTTCCTTGTATTTTTTAGGCTTGAGTTTTCTTTAGCAGTCCTGATTTTAGCAGTTATTACTTGGTTAAAATATTTTCAAAGAATCGCCTACTGAGTGTCCAATTTCCTTTTTAACTTATGTGAGTGAAAACAAGGAAGGAGATTGGAAATGCCAATGCGCAATTAAAAACAATGATGCATGCATGGGTTAGAGATGTGTACCTTGTCGCCAGCACTCTACATGCAAGTGATCCACGCAGAATTGAAATAAACTATCCTATATGCAAATGCAAGTGAACCGTCCTAGATGATAGCTTCTATTAATGGGCAAGAATAAATTAATTTGAATAAGTTCAAATTACGATGTACTCTCTAGGCACAAAAATTGTTGTTTAGGGTGTTTGAACCTAATTAATTACCCAACTCAAGTAAATTAACTAAAGCAATCAAGAAGTAGCTCACGAATCCGCGGGAAACAAAGAAAAATTAGGCAATGAAAACAAAACCGGTGAGGTCCCCAAGTGCACCGGCACTTGGCGAAACAGACCCCGCAACAAATGAATGTCCGTTTCCAAGAGTTTAAATGGTAGAAAGAAAAACTCTCTCTTTCTCTTTTAATTTTTTTCTTCAATTCTTTCTCCTCTTCTCACGCTATCCTGCGGCTTGGTGAAGAATCAAGCCACCTCCACGTCACTTCGGTGCTTCGGCTCTCCTAGGATCGCCTCCTTCGCTCCACAGGCCCTCGCTAGAAAAATAAAAGAGAATGTGTAAGAAATACAATTATCAAATATGAGAAAAAAATGAAACAAATGCAGTGATATGAACAATGAAGTGAATGGCAAAAATGTAAACAGATATTTACAACCAAGAATAGCAGGTCAAAAGAGAAACCTAACTACCCTCGTCGTGCCTCCCCAGCAACGACGCCATCTTGTTGAGCATGGTTTTCTCGAGGATCGGAAATTAATAGTTAAACAAGTCGCTGCTATCCCCAAAAATCCTGTGACAAACAATTTTTTTATTTTTTTGCTACTTGTTAACCTATATAGCAGACATGGTTGAACTCAGGGAGGCTACAATCCCGAGGGTTATTCAATTAATCAAGAATTAATTAAGAGAAAAACATGAATGTCAAAGGATAACTATCCTTGGTTTTTGTGAAATTTTATCTTTTTAATTTTTTAATTTTTTATTTCTATTTTTTGTATATTTTCTGATTTTCAATTTTTAGTGATTTTGATTTTTGCAATTTTTTATTTTAAAAAATAACACGAAACAATATTCACAAGATCAAGAATACGCACACCAACTCTTTTGGTAATTTTTAAATTTATAAAAAATGCTCAGAAAAAAAGAGAGAAAATATTTTTGGGTTTTAAAAGTTTTGAAATGTTTTTCGGAATTTTTTTTGGAAATTTCAGATGTTTTTTTCCTAAAAATCAAACAGTGAGAAAATGCGAAATTATGCACAGCCTGAAGTAATTTACAACTTAAAATATTTTAAGTGCCCAAAACTCCTGGCAATTATTTTTACGACAAAATAGAAGCAATTATCTACAAACAGTAACTAAAATAACTATTTTTGAACTTTTATAGAATTATCTGTGATTTTTATAATATTTTTAGTATTTTTAATTTTTGGGGGTTCTATAAATAATTAATGCACAAAATTCGTATATAAATTAAAAGACAATGAAATAAACTACCTTGATTTTTTTAATTTTCAGAGTTATTTTCGAATTTTTATGAATTTTTGAATTTTAGAAAGATAAAAATGGCATGTATTTTATTTTTTAATAATATCAAATGAAGACAAAATGCAATGGAAATTTTATGCTAGATGGATATGCACATCAGGAGCATAGCATAATTTTTCAAAAAAAAATTGGACTAATAAAACTTTTATTTCAATAGAATAATCATGCAAATTTAAGAGTGTGAATAACAGGGACTAAAATGCAATATTCAATGTTTTTGCATTAAATAAGTAAACAAAATAAACAGATGGGAGAATGTGCAAATTACCCAAGAAATGCATGTAAAGCACGTGCTTGAGGAGGCAGGGATGCTTTTGCAAGTTGGAATTTTCTGGGGTCTCTGATGCAATTTTGCTGAATAAAATACTTGATTCTTTAGGGTTTCCCGTCTCTTCTTCAAATTTGAGAACTGTAGGGGCATACAAATAATTTTCCCAAATAAACTATTGCCCTAGGACTCTTTGTTCTGATGGTCTTCATTTCAACGCAAGGGCACGCACAGGGCGCCGCCCACCCTCCTTCTCCCCGCAACGTCGAAGGCGACGGTGCCTGGAGCGGTGGAGCGATAGAGGAGTGCGACGATGGTGAGCTTTTGGCAGAGGGAGGCGCTTGGTGGTCGGGCCCCCAGGTTGATGGAGGGAGGATGGCCGGTAATGGTTGAGGAGGAGGGCAGTGAGTGAGTCAGAGCTAGACCTTGGTGCAGGTAATGGCGGCTGAAGTCGACGTTGAAGGGGGGCATGAAAGTCAGCTATCAATGGAGTAGATGGTGGCACACGGCGTTGATGCAAGTCGAAGGCGACCGGAAATGGAGGGCTAGCCAGGAGGAGGGGTTGGCGGCGCCTAGGGCGGAGCGCCGATGGAGACCGAAGAAGAAGGGGGGCGGACCTGGAGGGCACCGGTCTTCGAGCAGTCATGCTAGAAGGAGGGTGCGCCGCAGATCGGATCTGGTGGCCAGCGATGGTGGCAGGGGGGTGGTGGCCCTGCTGTCGTCTCTCCCCTTTTTTATTTTATTTTATTATTATTTTTTTGTAATTTTATTTCTTTTGTAAATAGTGAATGAAAACAGTAATAATAAAAATATTCATTTTATTTAAATCTGAAATATTAAAAAAATGAGGAATGTTTTTTTATTTTTTTATGTTTATATTTTTTGTTGTTTTTTTAATGGTCCTTCAAAACAAACGTTAGAAAAAAAGAAAACAAATAGTTTTTTGGTATTATTTTTTTTATTTTATTTTATTTATTTATTTACAACTTGGAAAAATGAACGAGGATCTGGCAGAAATGAGAGACTCGAATACGATCTTCGGCCACTGTACGTGGCCGGAGTTGAGAGATCGTGGACGATAGAAATAGAATGCGGGGAGATCAAGAACGTGAGATGAAAAATCGAGTCGAAGCAGATCAAAATTGTGATGAATTTTTTTAAGATCTAGAGAAATAATATGATGATGGAATTAAAAAGCAACGAAATAGAATACGATTAACCTAAGATAAAAATAAGAAAAATGTGTATCTCACCTTAGGAGCGGAAATGGACTATGATCGCCTCGACGAAGGCCGACTCGCTGTCACTGGACGGCTCGAAGGCTGGGCCCTTTTCTCGATGAAATTTTCTCTCAGAGATCAGGCTCCTCTCCCTAAAGATTGATCGAGTTGGAATGAGGGAGAAGGAGCCATATAAATAGAAAAGATAGAGATGAAATTTGAATTTTTGAATTTTTGATTTTTTGGTGGAAGAGATAGAGATATGAAAATTAAAATGAGATAAAGATAAAAAGAGATAAAACTATTTACAAAATTATCCTTTTTTTGAATTTCATCACTTTATTTATTTGAATTAAAAAATATTATTTTTTTATTTTTTAATGGCAGTTAATTAAAAATAACAACTATATACATATACTATATACATATATGACATTATATATAAGGGTAAATGAGGAAATTAGCTTTTTTGTTTTAAAAATTTTATTTTTGTTTTTATTTTAAATAATTAGTAAGAATAATTTACAAATATATACAAATACAATATTTAAAATATACATGGGAAAATTCCACAAACCACCCCAGAAAACCAACTTTTTACTTGTAACTCTAAAAATTATGGAATTAGCAGCCATTTTAAAGATAATTTAATTTAGAATCCAATGGAAGTGAGATTGGTTCAATTTGAGTTCACATGGAGCCAGAATTGATATTTCAATTAGTGCTTAGTGGCTTTTTCCAAGTGTGGTTACTTTTATTCTGTACATGATTTAATTGTGCAATTATTTTTATTGATTAGAACACATTTTTATTTACAACTTTGGTTTTGAAAGTGATTTGGTTTGAGGTCAATTAATGCATAAATAAATTAGTTTCAGTTTTATACAGATATACACAAAATAAGTGAGAAGTATTTACAACAATACACACATATTTATTTTTTTGGATTTTTTATTTAAGGATCCTATCTCCCCATACTTTATTCCTGGTCGATCATGTCAAATCTTGACCTTCTCTCGGGGTTTGGGTCAGCTTGTATACAATCTTCCTTTTTTTAGTTTCTTTGTTTTTCCTTTCTTTCTTTCTTTATTTATTTTAGCTTAAAATTAGTAAGAAGTATATAATATTTACACACAGATGCAAGTTAGTAAGAATATGGAGTCAGTGTTATATACAGGTGTATTATAAGGGAATTTAAGCTAAAATAAATGAATAAAGATGACGAATCGCAGATTCAACAATGGTATTTCTAGACTAATGGTGCCACACATTTTCTGGCAGTCAACACAACCTTTGATATATTCAGTAGCATCTTTAAAAAGAGTTGGCTACTATAGGCCACATTAGAGCACTTTTGTTGTCGGTCGCTTTCCGTAATTGTGTCCTCCATATTCTAACTTTTGAGAATGATTTAGGACACTTGTATACTCCTCCCCGGGAATGCAACTTCACTAGATACAAGCTGCACCCTCTCTAAACAAGTAAGGATCCTCCAATTGGTAAAAATGAATCTCGGACATGAACTCGTCCACTTTTGGCTTTGGCCAATCTTGTGGAACTTCCAATGAGACAAGGTAGTTCACAATATTAGCATGCTAAGGAAGCAAGGTGACTGACAATATCGCTTCATCTGAGAAGGTATCAATAATTGGAATGATGTTCTGCTCAGGAGTATTTAACTCATTAATTCTGTAAAGGTGATCTACCATAATATTCTTGACTCTAGGTTTATCTTTCATTTCCAAATCAAACTCTTGGAGTAGATGGATTCAATAAAGTAAATGTGAGTTCGCATCATTCTTGCGTAGTAAGTATCGTATGACATAATGCTTAGTGTAGACAATAACCTTCGAAACGAGCAAATGTGACCTGAATTTTTCCTACACATACACTACCATTAGAATCTCTTTCTTTGTGACTTTTTAATTTCTCTGGGCTTCATCTAGTGTTCTGCTAACATAATGAATCGCAAACGGCCATCCATCCCATCTCTATCCCAACACAGCCCCAATAGCATAATTCGAAGCGTCTGTCATGATCTCAAATGGAAGAGACCAATTCGGTGATTGTAGTTAGGAACCTTGGTAATTATTTCTTTCAATTGATCAAAGGCCTGGAGCACTCTGTCATCTATAATGAAATCAGTGTCAATACCTATAAGCTCTATCAACGATCGGGCAATCTAGTTAAAATCTTTGATGAACCTTCGATAGAAACCGACATGACCTAGAAACCATCTAACATGCTTCCATGTAGTAAGTGGCTCAATTTTCAATAACACTTCCTTAGCATGGTCATACTCCATGCCTCGCTTGGAGAGGACGTGACCCAACATAATACCCTCAGTTACCATAAAGTATCTCTTTTCCCATGAGAGCACCAAATTGACTTGGAATCATTGATGAAGCACTCGTTCTAGATATGTCAGACATTGATCAAAATTATCTCTATAGACTTAAAAATCATCCATGAATACTCAAGAAAACTTGCCACCATGTCAGCAAATAGGTCATCATACATCTCTAACATGTAGCAGAGGTGTTACACAATTCGAGCAGCATTTGTCTGAAAGCATACATCCTAAATGGAAAGGTGAAGGTGGCCTTCTATTGGTCTTCAGGGTTACTGCAACCTGATTGTATCCAGAGTACCCATTTAAGAAACAAAAGTATTCCGTTGAAGCAAGTCTTTCAACTATTAGATCAATAAAGGGTAAAGGGAAGTGACCTTTCTTTGTGGCTAGGTTCAGGCATCTGTAATCCACATAGACGTACCAAGATATAGGTACTCTAGTCGGAATCTCCTCCCCTTTGCCGTGTGTTATGATATTGATTCCAGATTTCTTAGGGACCACAAGTAACAAACTTACCCATTTTGAGTCCGAGATGGGATAGATAAAACTTGCATTGCATCATTTTGTGATGTTGAAACTCACTGGAAGGTTTGTTGTCTTCTTTTAAATAAATGTGGTGCGAGCACAATGAAGGATTTATCCCATGAAGATTTGTAATCTTCCAGCCAATTGCCTTGCGGTTTCTTTCTATAATCACGAGCAAGCAAGATTCATAGTCATCGATTAGCTGATGATTGATAATGATCGAGAACATGTTATGCTCACCGGCAAGAAGGCATACTTCATCAATAAGGGTAATGGTTTTAGCTCTGGAGGGGTCTGAGTCATCTCTATGGTGACTTCTACAACTGTAGTCAGTGTCAGCTCTGTCGATTGTATGTCGTTTTCCTTGATTGTTTCTGGCTAAGAATGCAAGACATCAAAAATATCAGCAAGGAATCTGCTATCTCTGATGGGAATGGATGGATTTAAATTAGCTCAGTTAGCTCATCAGTAAGAACCTCATCTTCAAGGACGGGGAAATTTGACTGTGCTTTCCAGGCACTCCTCCCTGGATAGGAACTCATGGGTTTCATTATCATCCTAGAATAATGTTGTATCTTTGATTTCTGCTAGAAAATCGCAGTCGCTTGTCTATTTATGAGTCTACTCACTCTCATTTGACATAGACTCTAGAACTTTAGTACTTGGATTATTTCAATAAGGACCATATTGATGCTCGAGCGAAAGGTAATCTTTCTGGTGTCATAGTCAACCATTGCTTCGTCTATTCAAAGGAATGATCATCCTAATATTATCTGGGTATAAATCATGGATGTTGAGGTGTCCATATCTAGAACAATGAAGTCCATAGGGATCCTCATCCCTTGGATTGTGGCGATGTCATCCTCCAAAATGCCCCTTAACCGCTTCACTGATGTGTTTGCGAATTGCAGAATCATTCTTGTTTATTTCAGTGGTCCCAACCTAAATTCTTTGAGTAGTGACATAGGCATCGGAATTATGGATGATCTGTTATCAAGAAGTGTTCTTCAAACACATGGTTGAAAATCTCACATCTGATGAGAGGTGCTCCCATGTCCTCCTTTTTACTTGGGAGGTTGTTGATAACATTGATAATTGTCATGGTCAGAATGCGCTTGATTGGTTTCTTGCATCCTCTCTTGCAATGCTTAGTTGTACACACCTATTTAAGTCCTTTCTTCATCACGGGCCTGTACTCCATGGATTTTAGTAACAACATTTCTAGCACTATTTTTGCAATAACTCCACAATGATGGGATCTGACAAGTTTGTTTTCAATTTTTTTATTGTATTATATTTCAATGCATCAGGAAATGGAATGAGAATAACATAAAAAAACAAAATTTCCATTTGAAAAATTTTCTTTTGTATAAATGGATGATTAAGCATGGTACAATCATCCACAACAGACAGAAAACTTAAAGCATGAAATTAAACTATGCCCTCTTGCACAGGATCGGCTACTGGTGTTGGCATCTCCTTGGCTGCATCCACTCAGCCTTGTCTATTATTTATTGATTCTTTTTTATTTTCTTTCATTTTTGTCTTTTTGTGACGATGTTGCTTGTTCTTCCTCATCAGATCCAGAGCTCAGTATGGGATCTGTTTATGGTGATGACGATTCACCTATAGAAGCTTTATTTTTACCCTTCACTGTAGCAGTTGGATGTAGTGTCCTACCACTCCTGAGATTATCATCATTAGATAACATAAAGAATTTATAACTAACTCGACAGGTGGTGTGGCACTATGGTCTACCTACTCCTTACGATGGAAATTGTTTAGATTTGCCTCAACTTATGTAGGTTAGATTATTTTTGTGGCTATGAAGTCTCTAGATTCTGGCTCATCTCGTTTGTGTTCTTTATCAATTGAGCTAAGAATTCCAGAGCTAGATTCACTGAAGCAACCTCTAGAGATTCCACAATTGGTAGGAGTAGAGGATGCCAGTAGTGTTGATGTTGCTAATAATGTTCATAGGGATGAGGAGGATATTGTTGGTACTATTGGTATGGATATCGAGGAGAAGAGAACTAGTTCTGATATGGAACAACCAGTTACTATTGACGATATTGTTGTTTGTATGTTGGCTGCTGTTGTTGGTGTTTTGGTCTACAAGTATGACTTTGGTGCAGAGACTAGTGGGCTTGGTGTGGCTGGAAATTCTGTCCACCCTGTTGTGGGTTGAATGGCCAGACACATGTACTCTGACCCTAAGGTTGTCCTCCAGGACAAGTCAGAGCTTGTTCATTACCCCCAAGCGATATTCACTACTTGAATCTGTGGAGATGGTGAATAGAATAGTCGGTATAAACCTCGAATTCTGGATAGTACACAACCATTTGCTACTGTGGTGATGATCCCTAGTCGGGTGTTTGCATGTTATAAACATGATGAACTGCCTGGGGTGCCCCTTGATTCTACTGGTGTGAGTGTTCCTTCATCTCTGCAGAAATCTTGGTAGGTTCCTTCACAGACTAGCAAGCATTGATTGAGCTCACCAGAATCTCAAGCTGCTTCGTAATTTGCTCGGAATCCAGGATAAGTCAGGATTTCTTGCTTCAACTGGTTTCAGGCTCCAGTCTCACTCTGACCTGCGGAGCATTATATAGTGATCTGGCAGCCAGCCAACGTCAAAGAAAGAGCAGCATCGAGGCTACTTCCCATTCACTTGTAATTTGTCAAGGTCTTTTGATCGTTTCTCAATTATATCAACTTTAGAGAGAGGGTTCCTGATAATGCTGAGGTTGGAACTCATGTCTCTCTCTTCTTCATGGTATGATGTTGCATTGACATGATAGTGTAGGATCGTATGGACTTTCTAAAACACCTAGGACGGAGATAGAATGGATGTTCCTTCGTCCATCTCTTTGAAGATCTGCCGTGTGATGTCTTAGTCCTTATAGAAGTGTGATCCACCGCATGCAGCATCCACAAGCTGTTAGCTTTCTTGGTGCACACTCGCAAAGAAATTTTGGACCAAGTTGGTCTTAGGCAATTCATGATGGGGGCACTTCTCCATGAGGTGATTTAATCTTTCTCACACCTTGTGAAATGGTTTGTGGGACGTTTGGGAGAAGTTAGATATCAATGCTTGCATCTGATTCAAGCAACCCAGGGGATAGTATTTGTGAAGGAAGGCTAATTTGTGCTCCTCTCAGGTCATCATCACCTTGACCAAGTGATTAATCCAGTATAGTATCTTGTCTTGAAGGTTTAAAGGGAAGGCAGACATCTTCACTACCTCTAATGGGATGTTAGGGTAATGCATGGTGTCATGACCTGTCCCGCTAACCAGGACGTGCCGCGAAAGAGATCTTTCTTTAATAATTTTTCCCTCAAAGTACACATGTGGCAATCTCATCAAACATATCATCTTTGTATTTCAAGTTCACAACACCAAGAAGTGTATTACACCAGTTATGTTACATCTTCATACAAAACAACATATAGTACAAAAAAAACAACGAAAACCAAAAGCCACCTCCTCCTAGAGTATCAGCGATCCTTTCCCCTGCTATTTGTGATTCTTCAGATCTGTACATAATTATAATATAAAGGGATGAGTCTAAACCCATTTGTGACCTTAGACTCAGTGAAAGGATCTCAAGCTTTTTACATATAGCTAAAATCTGAAATATGAGCATCATGACGAAAATTTATGCTGAAAACTGTAAAATAGCTTGAAAGAGATTTTATGACAGAATTTACATAAAACAACATGCTAGTTTTGCAAATGAACGCTGAAATCACTTCAAAAGCAGATAAACTAAAACATAATCATCACTATCAAGCTGTTTGTACTAATCACCACTGTGGCTAATTTATTGACTCGTGAACGCTGAAACAAAGCTAAGTCATACGAGTAGACGGTCCCAAAGACCAAAAACACCCTGTATACGGCCCGAAGCCTATATGTATACAGAATGCGGACCCAAAGTCCTCTTGATACCATATCTAATGGTTTGCCATATCTAATGGTGGTTTTAGGGTCATATCTAATGACATCACCATATCTAATGGCTAGTTCATGATTTGTATAAAAGAGCTACTGTGGTGCTTATCTTCTGATTCTGATTCATTTCTTGCCACTAATAAACCGTACTTTTGCTAATTCAAGCTCATAACAGCTATTTCATGAACTTAAAACACTCTTGACATAACATACATATTCTGACAACTAGAACTTATTAAGAACTTGAAAATCGATCCATAATGCATAGTAACCGAGCAAAACATAATTCTTCACATAAAAACTCATATCTAAGTAGTGAAACTTATGTCTCGTGTTCCATCAAGAACAAAATGCTTAAACGTGTTATCATGAGAAACTCGTGAAACGACGTCAGAAATACAATCTAAAGCCCTGATTTCATCTCAATCGTATGGTACTTGAAATTCCTTCGTAAAAGCTCTAGAAAACACGATTTCATACTTGTTATCATAAATAGGCATAAAAGCTAAAGACTAGTTCTTTAAAATAGCGCTTGAGAATCCCTCCCCTGATTGTTGTCTAACTTGGGTCGAAAACGTTTCTTTAGTGAAAACCTCCTCTATAGCCATCTTAGATTTGAGTACTACGGCTTGTTGCGGACAGAACTTCGTTACGGCTTTTTAATGCGTTCTTGGTCACCGACAGAGCTTCGTCGTACTCCTATCGTGCTCCTCCAGCAACCGCGACGGCCTTGGGGCTCTAGGGTGGTGAGAGGGGCGTGGAATGAGTGAAATGGAATGGAGATGACTTGGGTATATATAGGGCTCCACCCCCTTTACATGTGTGACATGTGTCAATATGTAAGGGAGGCTCCAAGACACATGTTGCCTCTTATCCATGTATGAAGACACATGGCAACACTTGCCATTCATACCCCATGACACATGTTTAGTCATAAGAATACTTGTTGCCCATGTAAGAGATGTGGCTTATCCACGAGATAACTTGTTGCCCAAGTAAGAGGTTTAGCTTATCCACAAGATAACTTGTTGCCCAAGCAAGAGGTTTGGCTTATCCACGAGATAACTTGTTGCCCAAGCAAGAGGCTACACCATGACACGTGTTAGTCTTAGGATAATGATGATGAATACTCATTCATCACTCTTTATTCTTATATTTTAGCTACAAAAACCTTTGCAAATACATGTAGATATGTGTAAATAGGAATAATTACCAAGAGCATGCATTGTGTAAAAACCTATAATTAGCATGTTTTTGTGCAAAAATAAAAGAACAAAGATTAAAAAGAAAAAGAGGGAAATATTTAGAATAAATATTGAGCAACCTAACCCAAGGGAGGGCTCAGCATTGGCCTGACCGCATAAAAGCCAAAGTAGAGAAAAATAGGGGCTCATGAGTGTAAATATTTATGTAAATAAAATAAAGATATTTTCCTCACCAAAAATATGCTTGTAAATACTTGTATATATTTATAAATATAAAAACAAAAGAAAAAGTTAAAAATCAAAAAGAACAAAAACACCCCTTTTCATCTTGTATATAAACCACTCTTCCATATTTATCCAACCTTGTAAATAAATAAAATAAAAACAATTAAAACAAAAGCAAAATAAAAATAGCAAAATTAAAAATACATTGTACATATACCATGTATATAGATGTACATATATATATTTATTTTACCTATGTACATAAATAATAAAAATAAAATAAAATACCTTTTTATTCCTTATTTTATAATGAAAATAAATAAAATATAAAATAGGAATAAAATTGCACAAAAATAATAATTAAAAAAATCAAAAATCAAAAACCCTAATTGTGCACATATACCTATATAGTACATACTATGTTTATACCTTATTTTTATTTCCAAAAATTAATTAAAAATCACTAAAAAATAGAAAAAAATAAAAGAAAAATATTTTGTGTTTTAACTTTTTGCAAATTCGACCCCTAGCTACCCTTAATTTGCACTTGAAGATCCAGCCACGTGGCCTATTTCTATTGGGTCCTGGGGATGTTGACCGCCCGGTCAACTACCCCCCCTAGGACCACCTCCCGCGGATCTGGGTCGTGGACCCGATTTCTCAAATTTTTACCCGCTCGACCCGATCACCATTCCACCTAACCCCGGGTCCAAATCCACCATTGTGCATCCCTGATCCACGCCCGGGGTGGGTTATGGGGATCCGTGCTCCGACAAGCACGCCTGGACCTCTCTTAGCCAGACCCCTAGCGATATATAGCCGTTGCTCCACCACCCTGATGCTCCATCTTTGGCCATTTGTTTCCTCCTCCTGTGAGATCCAGAGAGTGCGTGAGAGTGACAGCTCGCGTCTGAGCCTGTTGAAGCGACGAGAGGAGGCGAGTCCATCGATTCGGCGAGCTACGCCGCCGTCGCTCCACCATCAGCTGGAGCTTGAGCCTCGGAGGGAGACGCTCCTCGAGGCGATGACCAGGAGCTTCCCCAGCTCCTCCCCAGTCTCTTCGACCACCCAAGTAACCTTGTAGGTCCTTATTTTTCGCCGACTTCCATTTACGCCCAAATCGCGCCGCCGCCGTCCATCTTTGATTCCGACCATTCCATCATCCCTTTCGATCATCGGAGTCGACCATCGCATCCGCCTCTCTCCGACGCACCTTCTTCATCCCTCCACTCAACCCATCTCGCATAGGAGCTGGGAGTCGAGCTCCTCCGTCTACCCCCTTCGCCGGAGCTCGCCATCTCGACCCATCAGCCACCGTCGCTACGCCTAACCGGGTCGAGGCAATTTGCCCTCGACCCACAAGTCTCTTGGTGGTCTTTGCAGGTGCTACCAAGCCCATCTGAGGGCTTTGGTCATTCAGGCCAGGAGACCCAGCTCCGCCGACCTCGCCCGAGCTCCTCGGAGCTCGGCTGGATCATCGGAGCCTACCGGCAGACGCGGGAGCACTCCACCATTCTTCTCCGACCTTCAGAGTGCTCCCAGGAGGAGCCTAGCGCACACCCGAGGCCGACGAGTTTCGCCGGGGACCTGTTCTTCCAGCATCCTCAGTCGTCGTTCGATTCGTCCTCCAGCTCCAGACTTCATCTGGACCGTCCATCTGGGGAGCAGCAGTCACCGCCCGATCATCAGGAGGATCGATTCCAGCCATCCGATGCGCCAGGTTTAGCCGCAGAAAGCCACAGCCGCTCGATCAGACACGTGGCTGAACCTCGAGCGTCGGATCTCATCGAGGACCCTAGCATTGGAGTCGCAGTTGATCCACACCGTAGATCCCTCCACGTGGCATCCATCCAGCCGGTCCGCATAATAAAGGGTAATTTACCCTTAGGCCCTGTCTTTTCTTTTATTTCGCTTTAGTACTGTAAATATTGAATTTAGTTGTTTAGTTTTAGGGTTATTTGCATATTGGACCCCGTACTTTATTTTAATTGCATTTATACCCCTGTGCGTTGTATGCCACGTGCTTCGTCACGTGTTTTTCTGGTCTATTTGCAACTCATGCCCATGTAGTTCTGGTTGTTATCAATGGAATGAATGTTTTAGTTTATTTGCATTTATACCCCTGTGCGTGATTTATTTCAACATGTGCGTGATATTTTGGGTATTTTGCGAATAGGCCCTTGGACTTTTGGTACCTGTTACCAATAAGTCCTCGGGACTTATTTTTATTGCATTTGGGTCCCTGAGTGCCCCAGGCACGCGCGTGGCGCGTGTTTTGCTGGGTAAATTGCACCAGACCCCCCAGGCTCGCGGGTATTTGCACTTTGGTCCCTGTGCACTGTACCCTTTTCTTATTTTTGAATGAAATAGCAAATTACCTCCAAATCCAACGAAAATTGTACACATGGCTCCTGCCATGGTGTAAAATTTTCGTGGATTTTTTAGGACATTTTTGATTTCATTTGTTATTTTTAAAAAATCAAAAACTCTTAATTTTGCTATTGTCTATCTTTAAAAACACCAAAAAAATATTAAAACTCATTTAAAAATTCCACAAAAATTAGCTACTGTTTGTTTTCCTTAATTTGATTTTCTAGCCAATTTTAGCTATTTTTCATTATCTAAAACGCCTAAAAATTGAAAAACACCTAAAATCTTACAAAAATTCTAGTAATTAAATTAAAAATCGAAAAACAATAAAATTGGTGCCTAAATTTTCCTCATTTTGTCTTCTTTACAGGAAAATTACCTCCCAGCATTTAGGGGCTCTTAGATATTTTATCTAGGCCTTTTTGGCTCGGCTGGACAGTACCATTTATTTCAGTCACTGTTTGATTTTTAGAAAATTAAATCAACATCAGAAAATTCTCAAAAATTCACCAAAAACATAAAAAAATAGAAAACACATAAAAACATTTTTGTTTGAATTTTTGGTTGATTTTTAGTGCTTTAAATAATTTGTTGAAGTGTGTGTTTCTTTGTTTTTCTTATTTTCTTAATACATTAAAAATCCAAAAAAATATAAAATAAATTAAAAACCACTAAAAATATTTTATTCTTTTATTTTATTCCTTTTTACTATTTCGTAGGCCGAGAGGCCAACCCGTGCTCCTTGAGTTCGACCCTGGTCGCTATACCAGGTTAATCCAATAGCAGGACCGCTATTTTGTGTTTTATCTATTTTATCTCTATTAGTGGTTCATTTTTCTTGATTGATCGAGTCTGAGTGATTGAGGTCGCAACGACCATCTAGACACCTGATTGCCTTAGTCACTTGGGGATTTTTCGGTCTTCAGAATGGCACCGTTGACGGGGAGCACGGCTTAGTAGTTTTTATTTTATTTTCATTTTTGTTTACGCGTCTTTTCGCGGCTCTTTCAGAGCTCGCGGCTTTTTCGCGGCTTTTGTTTATATTTTTTTTTATTTTGTTTTATTTTCTTTTTCTTTTATTTTTATTTTTGTTTTATTTTTGAGTGTTTATTTTATTTTGTATTTTTGCATATATACCCTCATTTTCAGTTTCATTTATTTTCTTTATTATTATTTGATTACTCTGGTCTGACCACTTGTCTCTGTCTCTTGCGAGGGCCCGAGGATCGCGGAGGCGACTTTCGAGGAGCCGGTGCAACCGAGGAACTTGGAGGCGGCTTCCTTCTCTACGAAGCCACAGGAGAGAGCGAGAGAGAGAGAGAGTTGAGTGGGTGAGGTTAGATTAGGTTTTATTTTTATTATTGTAATAATACAGGGACTCAGACTGGACTTGTGGACATTGCTTGAACTCTTAGCGGGTCTGTTTCACCGAGCACCGGTGTGCTCGGGGGACCCTTAGGTTTTTCGCGGCTTTTTACGCGGTTTTGTTTTCTTTTTATTTTTTCTGCCTTTTCCGGTGTTTACGCGGTTTTCATCGAGCCCCTAGCTTTAGGATTTTCTACTGCTTGTGCCGTAATTAGTAGGGTCCCCACACTTAACTATTTTGCCTGTTCCTATAGTGCGATAATTGGACTTACTAATAATCAATTAATAAAAATAATCGACTCATCTCCTTCGTAGCCTCCGTGTCGCAGCTCACCCTGTAAAGCGCTTTCTCCTACCCCTGATTTGTCGGGCAGAGGAGGGGTGGGCCAAGACCGGACTCTTTGGCTTGGAGGTCGGTGACCGATTAGACGGTTCTGCGTGTAGAAATTGCTGATCTAGGACTCGGTTTTTCCCGCTGCATCATTTAGGGTAGTTTACTTTTCTGTCTTTAAATTCTGCGCGGATCACTTGCATGTAGAGTGCTGGAGGCAAGGTACGCATTTCTGACTCAGCATGCATCATTGATTTCATCGCGCATCGCCTTTTTCGACTTCTCCCCCCTGTTTTGGACTAAATAACCAGGAGAACCGAAAAATTCGTTAGGCGTTTGTTTTCTATTTGAAAAATATTAAAAAGAAAAATCATAAAATTGAGACTGGATAAAACTATTGAACCTAAAAGACACTCACCCTAAAAATTTGTCTTGGGGAGAGCAACCCCCTCATTGTGTGGTTTGATTGCGTGAGAGAGTGACCCGCACCCTAGGTAGAGCCCTCCGGTGTTATTCCCGACTGATTACCGACTTCTCCGTGCGGGCCAGTCGGTTGGGGTAGCATCGGGTATCCTAACAGGTCACGTAAGCGCTCTGATATCTTGTGTGTTCACCTAATAAAAATTGACAAGATAATTTGACCGAACTTTCACGGTCTTCAGCTCGCGTTGCGTTGGTGAACCGGGGGTTTGCATTCTGATCATAGTTTCTCCAGATCTCATCCGCACTACTCGCCAGATCAAGATGATGGGTAGACGCTCTCTTAGGCAGCCTCTGGCTGCACCGCTTTCGGGCACGTCTACCCAGTCATCTAGGCTGGCCCGCGAGAGCCAAGACCAGCTCTCCGAGCCCGAGTACGACTCCGCCCTGTTCCCCCTCGACCCCCTTTCTTTCGGACCTGAGCGACATGAGCCTGAGGAGAGATTGATAGATTTGACAGCACCTGAGTTGGGCTCATTTGATTTTGCAGCAGACGTCATGGCCGACAGTTCAGAGGACCGCTCCAGGACTGAGCACATTGTGATGGACCAGGGAGCGATCAACTCCACCCTGATCGCCTCGTTAGAGACCGTCCAGCAGCAGCTGAGGGATCAGGGAGCATTTATGATCGACATAAGAAGCAGTGCCAGAGCATCACGCAGATGGAGCAGATGGCACAGACTCTGAGCGACATGAAGACCCAGCTCATGTGTCTCCAGGAGGCACAGACGGCTTCACAGCCCCGTCTTCAGTCGCGAGGCGACACCGGCGGCAGCAGCAGCTCGTCCCAGCGCTCCAGCACCTTTCAGCAGCCTAGACAGGTTTACCTTGTACAGGCGGAGCCGTACCAGCAGCAACAGCCCTCTTACCAGTCCCCACCATCTCCAGACATGCAGATGGTGGTATACCAGCCGGATCAGCCTCTGGCAGTACTCCCGCCAGCCCCATACGATGCAGAGCCGTTGATGGATGTCAACAGGATTTGGTATGACCGTCCCCCGCCTGGGATCCGACGAGACCATCCCGGATTCAGGTGGGGGAGTGGAGTTACCCAGCCCCAGCAGCAGACATCCGGTCAGGGAGGGCAGTATGGCCAGCAGAGAGACCACCAGCCGCAGCAGCAGCCCCCAGCACACCAGCCTTCATCCTTCGTTCCTCGTCCCTATCAGCAGCAGGGACAGTCTTGGAGACGTGAGCAGCAGGCTCACCCACCACACCAGCAGCAGCATCCTTCCTCCTACCCCTCTTACCAGCAGCACCAGTTCCAGCAGCCTCAGCACCAGAGAGGCTACCCGTCGGGCTCCCATGAGAGCCCTGCCTTGGATGACATAGCCCGCCTCCTCACGGACCAGCAGGCTACCTTTCGACGGGAGATGGACGAGTTCCGCCAGGAGATGCGGGACCTTGTGAGAGGGAAGGCCGCCATTCCTGCACAGATAGAGCCGAATCCGAACAACCTGAAGAGGAAATCTAAGCAGGTAGTTTCCACTGAGCACGCCACTCCTAGTGATCCATTTGATGATATGTCTTCGGATCTATTTGATGCTGATTTTGTTACACTTAGGAGCGGTAGAGCACCAGCAGGCGGCGCCTCATCTGAGCGGCGACTCGAGGAACTACCCAGGGCGCCAGATGAGGAGGAGGAGAGCGGTAATGAGGCCGCAGATGATGACGGTGGTACTGACGCCACCAAGGATGCTGATTCCACCGGCGGTACTGAGGCCGCCGCTTCACCAGTTCGAGGAGGTGGTACTGACGCCACCATTATAGCCGAGCCAGCCCGCGGTACTGAAACCGCGAGACGTCCAGTTGCAGAGCCAGCCCGAGGTGGTACTGAGGCCACCGGTGTTTGTTTTGATAGAGATTTTATCTTTCCTCGTGTGGATGTATCTCAGAACACTGTTGTGAATAAAGGAAAAGGTTTAGTTTCTTCTGGTCCCACTGTGGTGCTTGATGTATGTGCGGATCCGGCCGTCGAGCCGTCTAGGCCTTTTCCTAGTCCTTCATCTGCGAAGGACCCTGTGATCCCCTTCCCTAGAGCCCTTCAGATGGGGAAGGGGAAGAAAAAAGAAAAAGACCCAAAAAAGAGAGAGCAGGAGGAATTCAGCCAGAGCATGATCGACAGATTTCACATATAGCTGACCCTCCAGGAGGCTTTGCAGCACATCCCCCTTCTTCAGCGATCGTTGAGAGACAGGACCACAATCAGGAGGAGGAGGAGGAACCACACTTCAGAGATTCATGTGCTGACGAAAGCCACGTGTTTTGCGATCCAGAACCGTCTGCCAGCCAAGAGGCCAGATTCAGGGGCCCCGTATGTCAGATGCCAGATTAGTGAGCAGAGGTTCGACCGGACTCTATTAGATAGCGGATCGTCGATCAACCTACTTCCGGCAGCCCTTCTCGACTGCTTCGAGTTGGGCACTCTTCGACAGAGCAGGACAGTCCTTTAGTTTGCTGATCGATCTGTCAAGAGGCCGAAGGGGTTGTTGCGAGACGTTATCGTCACGATTCAGGGCCTGAAATTCCCCGTGGACTTCGCAGTGTTGGACATGGAGATCCCTGATTCGGTGGCCGATACCCCCATCATCCTTGGTCGTCCGTTCTTGGCCACAGCCAAGGCGGTGACTGATCATGATAGCGGGAAGGTATACTTTTGCGTCGAGGGCGAAAGTGTACAAATAGAGACGGTCGAGGACTACAGAGCCAGAGAGAGAGCACGCTCAGAGGCCAGCACAGATTCAGAGCAGCTGACAGACGTCGAGCCAGACATCCACCAGGACTGTGATTTTGTGATCACAGATGATGAGGCAGCATGGGCAGACCCTTCAGCACAGGCCATCCTCTCATTTCCAGACACCACTGATGCAGAGATGATAGCAGAGGAGAGCTTGGAGAGCACAACCCTGGTCCAGGATACCACAGAGGCAGCAGAGCCAGTTCTTGACCGCGACACGGTTTTCAGTGATGGTGGTGCTGAGGCCACCTTGTGTTGCGGTGGTACTGATGCCACCGTATTTGATACAGATCCCTCGGATTCAGAGTCTGATTGGGCAGATTGCGATGATCAGATGCCAGACCTGAGTCCACCTGAGCCTACAGATGAGGAGGAGGTAGATGCAGAGCAGATCAGAGACAGCACAGTTGAGCAGCCTTCTCCATATCCAGTTTGCGAGAGTTCGCTTTCTTTCTCCCAAGCAGATTTGGCAGACTTAGCAGCATTGACACATTTCCTTCCGCAGCCTGATTTGCCAGCGCCCAGTTGTCCAGAGCTGAAGCCGCTCCCTACTTCGCTGAAGTATCGGTTCCTTGCGGGCGAACCTGAGATGTACCCAGTCATCATCTCCGCCGATCTGACTGGAGAGCAGGAATCCCGTTTGATGGGGGTTCTTGAAAAGAACCGCAAGGCAATCGGATGGAGCGTAGCAGATCTCCATGGGATTAGTCCATCAGTGTGCTCCCACCATATCTATCTCGAGGAGGGGGCGAAGCCGTTGCGTGAGTTCCAGCGGCGGCTGAACCCTAACCTGAGAGAGGTTGTGATGAAGGAAATATCAAAATGGTGGAGTGCAGATTTTATTTATCCCATTTCCGACTCCAAGTGGGTCAGCCCCTTGCATGTGGTGCCCAAGAAGACGGGCATCACGACTGTGATCAGTGAGTCGGGAGAGGAGATTGCTACACGAGTACCCACCTCATGGAGGGTCTGTGTTGACTACAGGAGACTCAACCAGGCCACCAAGAAGGACCATTTCCCCCTGCCTTTTATTGACCAGATCATTGAGAGACTGGCAGGGAAGAGCCATTATTGCTTCCTGGATGGGTACTCGGGCTACAACCAGGTGGCCATCGCTCCTGAAGATCAGGAGAAGACCACCTTTACCTGTCCCTTCGGTACATATGCCTTTCGACGCATGCCATTTGGGCTATGCAATGCCCCTGCGACTTTTCAGAGGTGCATGCTGTCGATCTTTTCGGACATGGTAGGGGAGTGTTTGGAGGTCTTCATGGACGATTTCTCGGTCTACGGTGACGGATTCGACTCCTGTCTTGACTGCCTAGACCGAATACTCCAGCGATGTATTGAGTTCCATTTGGTTCTATCTTGGGAGAAGAGTCACTTCATGCTGACTCAAGGGACGGTGCTTGGCCATATCATCTTCAACAGGGGCATGGAGGTGGATCCGACCAAGGTTGATGTCATTAGAAAACTCGCACCACCGTCCAATTTGAGGCAGCTATGGTCATTCCTGGGGCACGTTGGATTTTATAGGAGATTTATTCAGGATTTCAGCAGGATTGCCTGGCCGTTGACTGACCTCTTGACGAAAGACACCGAGTTCCTTGTCGATGACAAGTGTCTTTCATCCTTTGCGACTCTCCAGCAGTGTGTGATTGAGGCTCCTGTCCTCCAGCCGCCTGATTGGTCTCTCCCATTCGAGATCATGACGGATGCCTCCGATTTTGCCGTAGGGGCTGTGCTGGGATAGAGGAGGGATGGAGTTCCATTTGCTATTCACTATGCTAGCCGCACATTGGATTCCGCCCAGCGGAATTACACGGTCACAGAGAAGGAGATGCTAGCCGTAGTGTTCGCCCTAGATAATTTTCGATCGTATATCATTGGATCTAGAGTGACTTTGTATACCGATCACACCGCCATCAGGTACCTCATGGCAAAGAAGGATGCCAAGGCCAGACTTACTAGATGGATCCTTCTACTCCAGGAGTTCGACATTGAGATCAAGGATAAGCCTGGAGTCAAGAATGTGGTGGCAGATCATCTCTCCCGTTTAGAGCAGCCTGAGGAGTCTGAGCAGATTGACCCCATTCGAGATACCTTCCCAGATGAGGCGATCCTTGCTATCGCCTCACTCCCGTGGTATTCCGATGTTGTGAACTTTCTCGTTGCTGGGAAAGTCCCACAAGATTGGCCCAGGCAGAGGCTTGAGACCTTCCTTGCGAAGGCCAAGTCCTACCATTGGGAGGATCCCATCCTTTACCACGAAGGAGGGGATAGCGTCTGGCGTTGGTGTATTCCTCAGGAGGAACACCATAGCATCCTCACTTACTGCCACAAGCTTGAGGCAGGAGGACATCATTCTGGGAGGAGAACGGCACAGAAAGTGCTCCAATCCGGCTTGTGGTGTCCTACCCTCTTCAAGGACTCAGACGAGTTCGTGAAGAGGTGTACTGACTGTCAGAGGATGGGCACTTGTGGACAGCGTGATATGATGCCGATGCAGCCCATTCACTTCTGTGAGGTTTTTGACGCATGGGGCATCGATTTCATGGGTCCATTCCCTAAGAGTCAGGGATTTGAGTACATTCTGTTGGCCGTGGATTATGTTAGTCGTTGGGTTGAGGCTATCCCCACCCGAGCCGTTGATGCGAGGACAGTTTGCAGATTTTTGAGGAAGCACATCCTCACGCGGTTCAGGGTTCCACGAGTTCTGATTTCTGATGGGGGGTCTCATTTCATCAACGACCAAGTGAAGGCCCTTGCTAGCGAGTTCGGTATAGACCATCGTGTTGCCACACCGTACCATCCACAGACGAATGGTCTAGCCGAGGTGTCGAACAGGGAGATCAAGACTATACTGCAGAAAGTCGTCCGCCCTGACCGAAAGGATTGGTCACAGCTTTTGGACTCGGTCTTGTGGGCATATAGGACGTCTTTCAAGACACCACTGGGCACATCTCCCTTTCGCCTCGTATATGGCAAGCCGTGCTATTTACCTGTTGAGCTGAGGCACAAGTCAATTTGGGCAGTTACAGATATTCTTATGGATCCAGATGGTATGGGAGACCAGAGGAGGGCAGAGTTAGCCGCCCTGGAGGAGCTTAAAGATACAGCTTTCTCAAACAGCCTACAGTATAAGGAGAGAGTGAAGGAGTGGCATGATTCTCATATCAGCCACAAGCATTTTGAGATTGGACAGAGAGTATGGCTGTTTGATGCGAGGCTACCTTTGTTTTCAGGGAAGCTACGGAGCAAATGGAAGGGACCCTATTTGGTCAGAAAGGTACACGACAACGGTAGCATCGATATATCTGAGTTGTTTTCTGAGAGTACCTTTCGAGTGAACGGCCAGCGGCTCAAGCCATTTTTAGATCATGAGCCGCGGGTCACGGATCTTGCCTCTATTCATTTTGCGTGAGATGTGGTCTTTGACTCACATCTAATGCATCTCACGCCTGAGTTTCACTGATCTTCCGCCTTGTATAGATCCTGATGTCCATATCACTACATTTCTTAGTCCCACATCCCTTTCTTCATCTTGTGATTATGCTATACTTAGGGTGCACTTAACCCTAAGTATAGGGGGGATGTGAGACCTTTTGGGTATGTCTTTTGTTTCTGCCTACCCCTGTTTTGCTGCCTATACTTAGGGATATTTCACCCTAAGTATAGGGGGGGTAGACCCTGTACATTCTCCACTCGGTTTTCCCTTAGTGTACAGCCTGCTATACTTAGGATTATTTAATCCTAAGTATAGGGGGAAGACCCGAGACCCTCTTGACCTTTTATTTCATTCATTCTTCTTTGTATATAGCCTTTCTTTTCACTTCCCTATACCTAGCACGAGTTATGTCTTCTTCATCGCTCTTGACTCTGAGGACATCGTTCGAGCTAAGTATAGGGGGGTGTGTATATATTTCATATATACTTTAGCCATAACTCGTACTTTGTGTGAGTGTGTTAATAAATAAAATGGCTAAAAATCACAAAAATTAAAAATTTTCATGTACATAAACATTCTTTTATTTGCACATACATAGCTAGTGTACAAATTATTTTTGTAAAAATGATTTCAAAAATCTTTTGTGTAAAGCTTGTGTAAATATTTTCTTATCAAAATTATGTATATAGTACAAAATTTTTCCAAAATGTTTTGAAAATAAAAAGTTTGCAAAAATCTCGTGTAAATGTGAGTAAATATCTTTTTGCAAAACATGCACTTCATGCATCATTCATACATGATTTCAAAACATTCTTCAAAAATTTTGCATAATTGTAAAATTTGTGTAAATAAGCATCTTTTGTACATATGTATATAGTCTTTCTAGATGATAGTTGACATTTAAACTAGCCTGGAATCAAATTGAGAAATGGAGCTTGATTAAGATCTTAATCCACCTAACTTTTAAGAGGAACCTTATAGGGCTTAGGTTTAAGGCTTTTCAGGTCCATGGTGACTTAATCCTTTGAGTCCACTAGGCTATGATCACATGTCATCTCAATAAGCCTAAGTAGAGCACTTAACAACAACACATGACTCATATAGATTATGGCTTTACTTGGACACCAGCACTATGCACCGAGCTCTTTACAGATGAGGTGGTGAGGAGGCAGTCTTCCTTGACTTGGGGTAGCATATGAGGGTAGTACTTCTAGGTGGAACCTCTCTTCTTCTTTTAGTGAAGGAAGTGCGTCTCAACTTGGTCTGGTTTCCATGAGGTCTAACGACGGGAGTTGTGGGTTGTAATAAAGCTTCAAAAGAGGGATAGTCTACTGGCTCAAGAGGAAAAACTCCTTGTATATATGTTGCACATGTATATGTTGTACAGATGCACTTGAAAAAAAAATGTGCAAAAAGAAAATAACTCCAAAAAAGTGGTGGGTCTGAGAGAAAATGATAATCCCACCGGAGTATGTATATAGAGTGCAATAAGCAAAGCTTGAGTTTCATGATCCACCTGATGTAGCTTGCAGCAGGGAGACTTGGCTACACTGGTCAAGCTCCCAAGGGTACTTGGCTACACTGGCCTTGACCCATTCTCTTCTTCCTCCTCTTCTTGAGCCGGTTGAACTTGAACTTAGAAGGGAATACCCCGCTCCTCGAGGAAAGAGTGCCAGATTGAGGTCATAGAGTTACCTTGTTCGGGAGGGTTGTCAAGTTGCCATTTCTGAGGTGGAGAGCTTAGACCTCACTTTCACAGGACAAGAAAAGATTCATGGTCTTCAGGGTTTGTGATTGATGACTTGTTCTGATCTGGAGCATTGAGGAGTCTTGGTTATAGATTAGTGGAACTTGGAGGCTGTTGACTTTTAAGCTTAAGTCTAAATAAGGTTCCGACACATTAATAATCCAAAGATCTGATCGAGCTCCATACCCCAATTTAATGAAGACAAGTTTAATAATCAACCTTAATCCATGTACATCCTCTTTCTCTTTTTCTTTCTTTCTCTTTCACTTCTTTTTCAAATAAGTGTTTGCTAAGGGACTAGCAAAGTTAAGTATAGGGGGGTGATGAATAATCATTCATCACTCTTTATTCTTATATTTTAGCTACAAAAACCTTTGCAAATACATGTAGATATATGTAAATAGGAATAATTACCAAGAGCATGCATTGTGTAAAAACCTATAATTAGCATGTTTTTGTGCAAAAATAAAAGAATAAAGATTAAAAAGAAAAAGAGGGAAATATTTAGAATAAATATTGAGCAACCTAACCCAAGGGAGGGCTCAGCATGGGCATGACCGCATAAAAGCCAAAGTAGAGAGAGATAGGGGCTCATGAGTGTAAATATTTATGTAAATAAAATAAAGATATTTTCCTCACCAAAAATATGCTTGTAAATACTTGTATATATTTATAAATATAAAAACAAAAGAAAAAGTTAAAAATCAAAAAGAACAAAAACACCCCTTTTCATCTTGTATATAAACCACTCTTCCATATTTATCCAACCTTGTAAATAAATAAAATAAAAACAATTAAAACAAAAGCAAAATAAAAATAGCAAAATTAAAAATACATTGTACATATACCATGTATATAGATGTACACATATATTTATTTTACCTATGTACATAAATAATAAAAATAAAATAAAAATACCTTTTTATTCCTTATTTTATAATGAAAATAAATAAAATATAAAATAGGAATAAAATTGCACAAAAATAATAATTAAAAAATCAAAAATCAAAAACCCTAATTGTGCACATATACCTATATAGTACATACTATGTATATACCTTATTTTTATTTCCAAAAATTAATTAAAAATCACTAAAAAATAGAAAAAAATAAAAGAAAAATATTTTGTGTTTTAACTTTTTGCAAATTCGGCCCCTAGCTACCCTTAATTTGCACTTGAAGATCCAGCCACGTGGCCTATTTCTATTGGGTCCTGGGGATGTTGACCGCCCGGTCAACTACCCCCCCCAGGACCACCTCCCGCACTTGAAGATCCAGCCACGTGGCCTATTTCTCAAATTTTTACCCGCTCGACCCGATCACCATTCCACCTAACCCCGGGTCCTAATCCACCATTGTGCATCCCTGATCCACGCCCGGGGTGGGTTATGGGGATCCGTGCTCCGACAAGCACGCCCGGACCTCTCTTAGCCGGACCCCTAGCCATATATAGCCGTTGCTCCGCCACCCTAATGCTCCATCTTTGGCCATTTGTTTCCTCCTCCTGTGAGCTCCAGAGAGTGCGTGAGAGTGACAGCTCGCGTCTGAGCCTGTTGAAGCGAGGAGAGGAGGCGAGTCCATCGATCCGGCGAGCTATGTCGCCGTCGCTCCGCCATCAGCTGGAGCTTGAGCCTCGGAGGGAGACGCTCCTCGAGGCGACGACCAGGAGCTTCCCCAGCTCCTCCCCAGTCTCTTCGACCACCCAGGTAACCTTGTAGGTCCTTAATTTTCGCCGACTTCCATTTACGCCCAAATCGCGCCGCCGCCGTCCATCTTTGATTCCGACCATTCCATCATCCCTTTCGATCATCGGAGTCGACCATCGCATCCGCCTCTCTCCGACGCACCTTCTTCACCCCTCCACTCAACCCAGCTCGCACAGGATCTGGGAGTCGAGCTCCTCCGTCTACCCCCTTCGCCGGAGCTCGCCATCTCGACCCATCAGCCACCGTCGCTACGCCTAACTGGGTCGAGGCAATTTGCCCTCGACCCGCGAGTCTCTTGGTGGTCTTTGCAGGTGCTACCAAGCCCATCTGAGGGCTTTGGTCATTCAGGCCAGGAGACCCAGCTACGCCGACCTCGCCCGAGCTCCTCGGAGCTTGACTGGATCATCGGAGCCTACCGGCAGACGCGGGAGCACTCCACCTTTCTTCTCCGACCTTCAGAGTGCTCCCAGGAGGAGCCTAGCGCACACTTGAGGCCGGCGAGTTTCGCCGGGGACCTGTTCTTCCAGCATCCTCAGTCGCCGTTCGATTCGTCCTCCAGCTCCAGACTTCATCTGGACCGTCCATCTGGGGAGCAGCAGTCACCGCCCGATCATCAGGAGGATCGATTCCAGCCATCAAATGCGCCAGGTTTAGCCGCAGAAAGCCACAACCGCTCGATCAGACTCGTGGCTGAACCTCGAGCGTCGGATCACATCGAGGACCCTAGCGTTGGAGTCGCAGTTGATCCACACCGTAGATCCCTCCACGTGGCATCCATCCAGCCGGTCCGCATAATAAAGGGTAATTTACCCTTAGCCCATGTCTTTTCTTTTATTTCGTTCTAGTCCTGTAAATATTGAATTTAGTTGTTTAGTTTTAGGGTTATTTGCATAGAGGATCCCGTACTTTATTTTCCTTGCATTTATATCCCTGTGCGTTGTATGCCACGTGCTTCATCACGTGTTTTCTGGTCTATTTGCAACTCATGCCCCTGTAGTTCTGGTTGTTATCAATGGAATGAATGTTTTAGTTTATTTGCATTTATACCCCTGTGCGTGATTTATTTCAACATGTGCGTGATATTTTGGGTATTTTGCGAATAGGCCCCTGGACTTTTGGTACCTGTTACCAATAAGTTCTCGGGACTTATTTTTATTGCATTTGGGTCCCTGAGTGCCCCAGGCACGCGCGTGGCACGTGTTTTGCTGGGTAAATTGCACCAGACCCCCAGGCTCGCGGGTATTTGCACTTTGGTCCCTGTGCACTGTACCCTTTTCTTATTTTTGAATGAAATAGCAAATTACCTCCAAATCCAACGAAAATTGGACACATGGCTCCAGCCATGGTGTAAAATTTTCGTGGGATTTTGAGGACATTTTTGATTTCATTTGTTATTTTTAAAAAATCAAAAACTCTTAATTTTGCTACTGTCTATCTTTAAAAACCCCAAAAAAATATTAAAACTCATTTAAAAATTCCACAAAAATTAGCTACTGTTTGCCTTGCTTAGTTTGATTTTCTAGCCAATCTTGGCTATTTTTCATTATCTAAAACACCTAAAAATTGAAAACACCTAAAATCTTATAAAAATTCTAGTAATTAAATTAAAAATCCAAAAACAATAAAATTGGTGCCTAAATTTTCCTCACTTTGTCTTCTTTACAGGAAAATTACCTCCCAGCCATTTAAGGGCTCTTAGATATTTTATCTAGGCCTTTTTGGCTCGGCTGGACAATACCATTTATTTCAGTCACTGTTTGATTTAGAGAAAATTAAATAAAAATCAGAAAATTCTCAAAAATTCACCAAAAACATAAAAAAATAGAAAACACATAAAAACATTTTTGTTTGAATTTTTGGTTGATTTTTAGTGCTTTAAATAATTTGTTGAAGTGTGTGTTTCTTTGTTTTTCTTATTTTCTTAATACATTAAAAATCCAAAAAAATATAAAATAAATTAAAAACCACTAAAAATATTTTGTTCTTTTATTTTATTCCTTTTTACTACTTCGTAGGTCGAGAGGCCAACCCGTGCTCCTTGAGTTCGACCCTGGTCGCTATACCAGGTTAATCCAATAGCAGGACCGCTATTTTGTGTTTTAACTGTTTTATCTCTATTAGTGGTTCATTTTTCTTGATTGATCGAGTCTGAGTGATTGAGGTCGCAACGACCATCTAGACACCTGATTGCCTTAGTCACTTGGGTATTTTCGGTCTTCAAATGACACGTGGCATATTGACGTTTTGACACTTGTCCTGACTTATAACGGCACGTGTCCTATGATTTCCTCTCCATGTGTCCTACTTTTGCTAATGACGCTTAATTATCACTAATGATGGGTAAGTAGCACTAATCATGCTTAATTAGTCTTAATGATGTGATTATGGCTAATGAGAATCTATCTATAACATTATGAGCACTATGCTAGTAGTGGCTTCTACTACTTATAAGTACTACCAAAATTCCATATTACTAGATGCGGTACTATGTTTTGATGTGCTACACAATTCAGAGAACCTTTTTGAAGTCCATTTTTATACAAGATGGTCTCTGATATAAATACAACAAGTTTCAATGAAATCATTGCATCAAGGCGAATCTATTGACTATGGTATCCGTAAAGTGTGAACACTATTAATCCAATATTTCCTTGAAATAACACTTGATAAAAACCATAGTGTACTAAACGTGTATAACACTTGCTAACATTTAAAAGCATAGTGTATAAAACACGTATTACAATTCTCCCCTAGTTGCAATAAATTTCGTCCTCGAAATTTAAGTACCTTTGCTAGCTTGAAAATAAGTGGGGATATTGAGTTCTCATTTCTTCCTCTCGTTCCCATGTGGCTTCTTCTATTGCGTGACTCCTCCATAAAACCATAACTAAAGGAATCTTCTTTGTACGAAGCTCTTGTACTTTATAATCTAGAATTTCCACAGGAACCTCCTCGTATGACAAATCTTCCTTCAATTGAATATCTTGGGGTTGTATCATATGGGTTGGATGTGGAATAAACTTCCGAAGTGTGGAGACATGAAAGACATCATGTATCCTTGCTAGTTCATATGGAAGTCGAAGACGATAGGCCGCACTTTCAATTTTCTCTATAATCTCGTAAGGGACAATGTATCTTGGGCTTAGTTTCCCTTTCTTCCCGAATCTGATTAGGCCTTTCCATGGAGATACTTTCAGAAATACATGATCTCCCACTTGAAATTCTAAGTCTCTCCTTCGTTTATCTGCATAACTTTTCTGTCTGCTTTGTGCTGCCTTCAAGCATCTCTTGACTTCCTCAACTTTTTCTATTGTGCTTTGTATTAGTTCAGGTTGAACCAATTTTCATTCTCCCACCTCACTCCAATAGATAGGTGTTCTACATGGTCTACCATACAAGGCTTCATAAGGTGCCATCCCAATACTTGCATGATAGCTATTATTGTATGCAAACTCTATAAGTGAAAGATGTCCATCCCAACTTTCTTTAAAGCTCAGTGCACAAGCTCTAAGCATGTCTTCTAGAGTCTGAATAGTCCATTCTGATTGACCATCTGTTTGAGGATGAAAGGTTGTACTAAATGCTAACTTCGTTCCCATAGCTTTATGTAAGCTTGGCCATAGCTTAGAAGTAAATCGTGGATCTCTATCAGATACAATTGACACAGGAGCCCCATGACGGCTAACTATCTCATTAACAAAGATCTTTCCCAAGCGGTCTAGACTGTATGTCATGTTAATGGTTAAGAAATGTGCAGACTTAGTTAATTTGTCTACTATGACCCATATTGCATCGTGACCTCGACGAGTCCTTGGAAATCCTGTAACAAAATACATAGTGATGTGTTCCCATTTCCATTCTGGTATTGGAAGTGGTTGTAAAGTCCCTGCAGGTCTCAAACATTCTGGTTTAGTTTGTTGGCATATAGGACATCTAGAAACATACTCTGCAATCTCTCTCTTCATGCCAGGCCACCAATAGTAGCTCTTAAGTGTTCTATGCATCTTAGTACTTCCGGGTGCATAGTATACATGGAGTTATGTGCCTCATCCAGAATATCAGTCTTTATATTGGATTTCCTCGGAATACACAATCTTACTTTAAAGAATAAGACCCCTTGACCATCTATTATATACCCGTCTTCATCTCCTCCCTTATTCTTCTCAATCAGTCTAATGTTTTCAGAATCATGGAGTTGTGCCTCCTTAATTTTATCATATAATATCGGTCTCACTTATAAGGATGCTAATAAGTCTCTAGAGCTATTAATGGTTAACTTTGCATAAAAATAAAACCTCAGTTAGATCCTTTATAAATCCTCCAAAAATGATTCTAGACATCCTCAAGACTATAACATAAATTTTCTTCTAAGTTCAAATCAAATTATGATAACTAAATTATCTTCCAATACTTATAGGTCAACTCCTAATATAATTCTTGCTCGAAGTCCTAAAACCTTTGCTCTTATACCACAAGTTGTCACGACCCGTCCCGCTAACCAGGACGTGCCGCGAAAGAGATCTTTCTTTAAAAAATTTTTCCCTCAAAGTACACATGTGGAAATCTCATCAAACATATCATCTTTGTATTTCAAGTTCACAACACCAAGAAGTGTATTACACCAGTTCTGTTTCATCTTCTGTAAAACCCCTAAACCCTTACAGGGACTAAATTGCAAAAAATTTTAAAGTCTGGGCTAAATTGCAAAAACTGTACTTACACAGTGTTCAAAAAATTCAAATGATAAGTCCGTCGTGTAGTACTCGTCGAGATCTTTCCAACGGTACCAAGAACGTCAAAATCCGATATCGGATGAGGGAGATATAGTCATTTTACTACCATGGGTCAGAAACTGAATCCTGATCCGAACTCGGATCCGTTTAACCGAAATCGGGTATAAAAGGAGGCTAAGCCCAGGCTAGGTCGACCAGACCTCTTTTCCCCTCTCCCAAGCCACCGGAACTCCGCCCCGGAGCACGCCGGAGAGCCACCGAGGCCACCGGAGTGCCCGATCGTGAAACCAAAGGCACCAACGCGAAGAGCGCGTCGCGGGGGACTCGTTCCTTGCCTCCGCAAGGTACGGATCTCCCCTCCTTGCTGCCGTTTTCCGTATTTTGCTTATTCCCTAGGGTTATTCTTGATTTGCTGTTCGGATCCGTTGAGAAGTAAGATCCTCTCGGGGAGCCTGATCTGAGGCATTTTCGCACTAGGGAAGTATCTCTGTATGCGTACATGCAGGTGAAGATTTTGGCCAGATCTCTAACTAATGGAGTGAGTTAAATGTGGCATATAATCTCTCTTATCCTTGTTTGCCTCGTTGCCCCTATATTTCATTACCTTCATCTCCCCGCTCTCCCTTTCAGTCTGTCTTCTTTGTTCTGGTCTCTTTCTCACTTGCTCATCAACAATTTATGGATCTATTGAAGGAGATTATTTTCGTAGATCTTTGATGGCGAAGTATTTTTCAATGATTGGTTTGGTGATTTATTGGTTAACCCTTGTCGTGAGTTTCCTTTGGTTCTTAACCGATCAGGATTGCTCATTAGTTGTGGACGGAAGTCAAGTTGCAGAAAACATACATATATTTCCCACCGTGATTGCACTAATAATTCAATTATTTTTCTTAAAAGAAAATGTTCCTGGACACAGTTGTTTATATTAATTTTCCATGCATCATTCACTTCTTCCAGACTTAGTATGCATGAAATATTTGCAGATGAAATCATCTATCTTTCACATTCAATTTTCTAGCGTCATCATTTTTTTTGTTCATGTTCTGCTACTGTTGTTAGATATGAACGTTAATGAAGTTCTCGTTTGTCCCGTCATTTTTGGGGATCTCCCGTCATTTGCGAACCTCTGCTGGCTCAGTTTGAATCTGAACAACACCTTATTTTACTTAATACGAACATATACACTTATTAAAGGAACCGAACTGAATGTAGGTAGGTTAGCTCGAGTTCCATTTGATTACACCTTATTACCAAATGTCGGGATGAGTTAGTGATCTGAAACAAATATGTATAGAGACACCTAGTAACCCGAAGCTATTTTTCCGTGACAAGTTACATCCCCTTACAATTAGTAACTTTAGCTCTGTCTGTTCATGAATATTTTAGGAAACAGTAATAGAATCAATCATAATGTCTGATTTCCATAATCGGATCTTATGAACTCAAAATTGATCGAATTTCTCACCTTCCCTATTTTTTTTCTAGGGCTGTGAAAGATTCCATATAATGTTCCTCTGCTATACATGCAAGGCATTCTTGTTTTGATTTTGAATTATAGCTTTGTTGATTTGCTACCCCTGTGAATTCTCTATATCTGCCCCCGTTATATTGATTTATTTTGTTGATTCTGTTTTATTCATAGAAGTCACTATACTTTCTACAACAATACACTATTTCATATGAATATTTTGCTATTTATTCGTTTGTAATCCGTATCATTTTCTGCCACAATTCAGTCACTACTCATTTCATCATTATACAGATCTGCACACATAGCTCTCTTGATATATTGATATTTTGTTGGTATGGCTTTCTTAAATATTTGTATAATTGGTTTAATAGTTTTTTTTGGTATTATGTTACTAATCTTGAATCTTGTTTTGTCATAATATCCATAGGCGTTAAGTCGCTCACGCATATTCTATTTCGTTTGATTTTTAAGATGACAATGCATCCCCTGTTGTGACTGTTCTCCCAGTGACCACACCTTTTATTGTTGCATTGATGCTTAGGTTGAACGTATGTTGCTGTGCTATAGATGCGTGGATTTTAGTTGAGCGTTTTGTAAATTGGTATTTATATCGATTGTTCTAATTGATATAGAGAAATAAACCTCCAAGGAGAAGCATGCCTCTTTGGAAACTCAGATAGAGTTTTGGACAACCGTAAATAACCCGATCGAGAGATTAATGCTGCTTTAGGTCACTGTGTGCTTTGTGCTTCTTTTGGCGTCTTAGTGATTTTTCCGCCATGGCGTCGAGTGGGTTTGCGCCTTCTGCTTTGTGCTGCGCTTTTGTTCTGTGTGTTCTCCGCCTGGCGATGAGGCCTACGGGCTCTATGTGATCCTCTTGAGATGTGTATTACTAACAGGGGGTGTGAGTTGTGACCCTAAGCAGCATTAAACTACAGTCCAAGCTCATCTTTCCTTACCGACGTGACATCTAGGTACTTATAGGTGTTGGCCCCACGTATAAGTACCCGGATTCACCTTTGTGAGGAAACACACCGAGTCTTATTAAATAAAAAGCCGTAAAACTATTTAATTAGTAACAATTGGCTAGGATCAAATGTGTTGAATCAAATCCCGCCCTTCTGTTGTGAACTCGATTGATAGAATGTGGACTTATATTATTTTTCTAGTGTTGTCCCACTCTCTTAGAAGTTATAATTTACGTACAATGCATATTGATATGTGGATTGGAACTATAACTCAAGTTGTGACAAGTCTCTTTACGTGGGATGGTAGTTCTTTGCGAGGTGACATTTGATATCGGATAAGGGTAACAAGGAAGTTGTTTATAGTTGTGGGTTCTCATAACTGTCTTGTTGTACACTTGTTGTTTACCTTTTTAGTTGTTCTTTTATATCCGTATTGGGCGCTTTGCTCATAAACCTATTGCGTGAATTCAGCAGGTTTACAGGAGAAGCAGCTGCAGCAGTAAGCGGCTATAGTTGACTTGTTGCAGCGCTCTTTTGTGGTACAATGTGGTCCTTCTGTTTGGGTTTTGTACATGTAGTTATTTTTGAGAGACAATATGATGTATCCATACATGTAGCTACATTTCTACGGAATTGTATAACCTTTTTGTGGACATGATATATGAATGGAATGAAAAAAAATGCAGTTGTTCTTTCTCTACTGTTCTCCTGCATGGTTGTTACAATTTGGTATTTCGAATGTAGAATTGTACGTTGTGAAAGTGTATTGCTGAGTATCTGGATCCCTGGGGAGGGGCGTCACAGCATGGTATCAGAGCAATGATACTCCAATACACTTCACAAATATGATTCTTATTTGGTATTCGAAGCACGGATAGTGTATGGCTCTTGAGCCTAAACAAGTCTCAGGAGATTAGTAGATTTAATTATATGTCCACATATCTCTCAAAGGTACATAAAATATTAATGTTAGGGTTCTCGTGCAGGACCATGCCGCCACGAGTTGACCCAGATGTGGCGCAGCAGTTGGCCCTGCTGGTTCAGGCCGTTCAGGGCATCCAGCAGCGCCAGGAGCAGTTAGAGCAGAGACTTCAAGAGCAGTCTGACCCTTCCTATAGACCTTCAGGGGAGGATTCTAGCGTGCATCCTATGCCATCACTATATTTAGAACAAGATGAGGATCTGGATGCTCTGCAGAAGCATCATACTACATACACTGCTTACCAAAGATCCCAAGTACCACAATTCCTTGGCACTACTACACCAATTGACGCAGAGTTGTGGATGGAGCATGTTTCCAAGGTGCTACGGATTATCCACGCTCCAGCAGATAGTTGGCTTACTTTCGCGGAATTTTCACTTGCTGGATATGCTGAGAGATGGTGGAATGCCATCAAAGAGCATCTCACAGAGCCTATTACTTGGGAGGTATTTGTGGAGGAGTTTCACGAAGAGTTATATCCAGACCATTGGGTGGAAGAGCAGAGGAGAGAGTTTGCTGAGCTGAGACAGGGCTCCATGATAGCTCAAGAGTACCTAATCCGCTATACTGAGCTTGCACGCCACTCTCCTGCCACCACAGCCTACCCACGAGAGAACTTGCAAAAGTTCATCCGTGACATGAGAGAGGAGGTACAAGACCGTTTGTCTACTTTGGATCTCACCTCTATCAAGGAGGTGACAACAAAGGTAACAAGGTGGGAGGCTACTCAGAGGAGACAACCTGTAGGACAGACACAGTCCCATACCGTACAGTACAACAGAACATCACATCGAGATTCACTCCGTCCTCGCAGAAGTCACCGTTTCCACCCATATGCGGCAACTCCAACTGCCACTGGCTCCACTTCATCTCACACCTTGGGACACGCTTTAGCTAGTCGTGGTGCAGCCTCATCCCAACCTCCAGTACACCCACAGGACCACCAATCGCAATGAGACAGTATGACTTCAGGAGGATTATTCTCACCGCGAGTTTGTTTCCATTGTCGTCAGCCTGGTCATTTCATAGCACATTGTCCCCAACGTGCTAGTGGTTCTGGTACAGCTCAGCAGACTGTGAGGCCCAACAATTTATCATATGCACATGAGTCAGTTTTCATCATAGAAGTGGAGGTTACCAGCATCCTCCGCCACAACAGACACATAGTGCAGTAGGATCCACTTCATTACCAGCACAACGAGGACAGTTGAATGTCGTCACCCAGAAGCAGGCCCCTGCCTCTGTTTCAGCTGTCCAAGGTATGGTTTCCATATAAGGAATTTTATTTCACAATTTGTTTCACCTTTTGTCAAGCTCTTATTTTGTAATGGGAACCTACAGACAGATATCATGGATAAGTTACCTCGTTTGCTCACTAGTATAGAAGTTTGAAACCCCGAGTTTGACTCTTTTTGAGATTTTTTATGGGTTTCATCCTTTTCTTTGAGATTTTTATGGATCACACGAGTACGAGACTAGTAGGATCACACACCAAGTCTCGAGGACGAGACTTTCTTTGAGATTTATATGATGTAAAACCCCGAAACCCTTACAGGGACTAAATTAAAAACATTTTTAAAGTCTGGACTAAATTGCAAAAACTGTACTTACACAGTATTCAAAAAATTCAAATGAGAAGTCCATCGTGTAGTACTCGTCGAGATCTTTCCAACGGTACCAAGAACGTCAAAATCCGATATCTGATGAGGGAGATATAGTCATTTTACTACCATGGGTCAGAAACCGAATCCGGATCCGAACTCGGATCCGTTTAACCGAAATCGGGTATAAAAGGAGGCTAAGCCCAGGCTAGGTCGACCAGACCTCTTTTTCCCTCTCCCAAGCCACCGGAAATCCGCCCCGGAGCACGCCAGAGAGCCGCCGAGGCCACCGGAGTGCCCGATCGTGAAACCAAAGGCACCAACGCGAAGAGCGCGTCGCGGGGGACTCGTTCCTTGCCTCCGCAAGGTACGGATCTCCCCTCCTTGCTGCCATTTTCCGTATTTTGCTTATTCCCTAGGGTTAGTCTTGATTTGCTGTTCGGATCCGTTGAGAAGTCAGATCCTCTCGGGGAGCCTGATCTGAGGCATTTTCACACTAGGGAAGTATCTCTGTATGCGTACATGCAGGTGAAGATTTTGGCCAGATCTCTAACTAATGGAGTGAGTTAAATGTGGCATATAATCTCTCTTATCCTTGTTTGCCTCGTTGCCCCTATATTTCATTACCTTCATCTCCCCGCTCTCCCTTTCACTCTGTCTTCTTTGTTCTGGTTTCTTTCTCACTTGCTCATCAACAACGTATTGATCTACTGAAGGAGATTATTTTTGCAGATCTTTGATGGCGAAGTATTTTTCAATGATTGGTTTGGTGATTTATTGGGATTCCATTCCATTAACCCTTGTCGTGAGTTTCCTTTGGTTCTTAAACGATCAGGATTGCTCATTAGTTGTGGACGAAAGTCAAGTTGCAGACAACATAAATATATTTCCCACCGTGATTGCACTAATAATTCAATTATTTTTCTTAAAAGAAAATGTTCCTGGACACATTTGTTTATATTAATTTTCCATGCATCATTCACTTGTTCCAGACTTAGTATGCATGAAATATTTGCAGATGAAATCATCTATCTTTCACATTCAATTTTCTAGCGTCATCATTTTTTTGTTCATGTTCTGCTACTGTTGTTAGATATGAACGTTAATGAAGTTCTCGTTTGTCCCGTCATTTTTGGGGATCTCCCGTCGTTTGCGAACCTCTGCTGGCTCAGTTTGAATCTGAACAACACCTTATTTTACTTAATACGAACATATATACTTATTAAAGGAACGGAACTGAATGTAGGTAGGTTAGCTCGAGTTCCATTTGATTACACCTTATTACCAAATGTCGGGATGAGTTAGTCATCTGAAACAAATGTGTATAGAGACACCTAGTAACCCGAAGCTATTTTTCCTTGACATGTTACATCCCCTTACAATTAGTAACTTTAGCTCTGTCTGTTCATGAATATTTTAGGAAACAGTAATAGAATCAATCATAATGTCCGATGTCCATAATTGGATCTTATGAACTCAAAATTGATCGAATTTCTCACCTTCCCTATTTTTTTTCTAGGGCTGTGAAAGATTCCATATAATGGTCCTCTGCTATACATGCAAGGCATTCTTGTTTTGATTTTGAATTATAGCTTTGTTGATTTGCTACCCCTGTGAATTCTCTACATCTGCCCCCGTTATATCGATTTATTTTGTTGCATCTGTTTTATTCATAGAAGTCACTGTACTTTCTACATAAATACACTATTTCATATGAATATTTTGCTATTTATTCGTTTGTAATCCGTATCATTTTCTGCCACAATTCAGTCACTACTCATTTCATCATTATACAGATCTGCACACATAGCTCTCTTGATATATTGATATTTTGTTGGTATGGCTTTCTTAAAGATTTGTATAATTGGTTTAATAGTTTTTTATGGTATTATGTTACTAATCTTGAATCTTGTTTTGTCTTAATATCCATAGGCGTTAAGTCGCTCACGCATATTCTATTTCGTTTGATTTTGAAGATGACAATGCAGCCCCTGTTGTGACTGTTCTCCCAGTGACCACACCTTTTATTGTTGCATTGATGCTTAGGTTGAACGTATGTTGCTGTGCTATAGATGCGTGGATTTTAGTTGTGCGTTTTGTAAACCATTGGTATTTATATTGGTTGTTCTAATTGATATAGAGAAATAAACCTCCAAGGAGAAGCATGCCTCTTTGGAAACTCAGATAGAGTTTTGGACACCGTAAATAACCCGGTCGAGAGATTAATGCTGCTTTAGGTCACTGTGTGCTTTGTGCTTCTTTTGGCGTCTTAGTGATTTTTCCGCCATGGCGTCGAGTGGGTTTGCGCCTTGTACTTTGTGCTGCGCTTTTGTTCTGTGTGTTCTCCGCCTGGCGATGAGGCCTACGGGCTCTATGTGATCCTCTTGAGATGTGTATTACTAACAGGGGGTGTGAGTTGTGACCCTAAGCAGCATTAAACTACAGTCCAAGCTCATCTTTCCTTACCGACGTGACATCTAGGTACTTATAGGTGTTGGCCCCACGTATAAGTACCCGGATTCACCTTTGTAGGAAAGACACGAGTCTTATTAAATAAAAAGCCATAAAACTATTTAATTAGTAACAATTGGCTAGGATCGAATGTGTTGAATCAAATCCCGCCCTTCTGTTGTGAACCCGATTGATAAAATGTGGACTTATATTATTTTTCTAGTGTTGTCCCACTCTCTTAGAAGTTATAATTTACGTACAATGCATATTCATATGTGGATTAGAACTATAATTCAAGTTGTGACAAGTCTCTTTACGTGGGATGGTAGTTCTTTGCGAGGTGACATTTGATATCGGATAAGGGTAACAAGGAAGTTGTTTATAGTTGTGGGTTCTCATTATTGTCTTGTTGTACACTTGTTGTTTACCTTTTTAGTTGTTCTTTTATATCCATATTGGGCGCTTTGCTCATAAACCTATTGCGTGAATTCGGCAGGTTTACAGGAGAAGCAGCCGCAGCAGTAAGCGGCTATAGTTGACTTGTTGCAACGCTCTTTTGTGGTACAATGTGGTCCTTCTGTTTGGGTTTTGTACATGTAGTTATTTTTGAGAGACAATATGATGTATCCATACAAGTAGCTACATTTCTATGGCATTGTATAACCTTTTTGTGGACATGATATATGAATGGAATGAAAAAAAAATGCAGTTGTTCTTTCTCTACTGTTCTCCTGCATGGTTGTTACAACTTGGTATTTCGAATGTAGAATTGTATGTTGTGAAAGTGTATTGCTGAGTATCTGGATCCTTGGGGAGGGGCGTCACATCTTCATACAAAACAACATACAGTACAAAAAAAACAACGAAAACCAAAAGCCACCTCCTCCTAGAGTATCAGCGATCCTTTCCCCTGCTATTTGTGATTCTTCTGATCTGTACATAATTATAATATAAAGGGATGAGTCTAAACCCATTTGTGAGCTTAGACCCAGTGAAAGGATCTCAAGCTTTTTATATATAGCTAAAATCTGAAATATGAGCATCATGTTGAAAATTAATGCTGAAAACTGTGAAATAGCTTGAAAGAGATTTTATGACAGAATTTACATAAAACAACATGCTAGTTTTGCAAATGAACGCTGAAATCACTTCAAAAACAGATAAACTGAAACATAATCATCACTATCAAGTTGTTTGTACTAATCACCACTGTGGTTAATTTATTGACTCATGAACGCTGAAACAAAGCTAAGTCATACGCGCAGACGGTCCCAAAGACCAAAACCACCCTGCATACGGCCCGAAGCCTATATGTATACAGAATGCGGACCCAAAGTCCTCTTGATACCATATCTAATGGTTTGCCAAATCTAATGGCGGTTTCAGGGTCATATCTAATGACATCACCATATCTAATGGCTAGTTCATGATTTGTATAAAAGAGCTACTGTGGTGCTTATCTTCTAATTCTGATTCATTTCTTGCCACTAATAAACCGTACTTTTGCTAATTCAAGCTCATAACAACTAATTCATGAACTTAAAACACTCTTGACATAACATACATATTCTGACAACTAGAACTTATTAAGAACTTGAAAATCGATCCATAATGCATAGTAACCGTGCAAAACATAATTCTTCACATAAAAACTCATATCCAAGTAGTGAAACTTATGTCTCGTGTTCCATCAAGAACAAAATGCTTAACAACGTGTTATCATGATAAAACTCGTGAAACGACGTCTGAAATACAATCTAAAGCCCTGATTTCATCTCAACCGTATGGTACTTGAAATTCCTTCGTAAAAGATCTAGAAAACACGATTTCATACTTGTTATCATAAACATGCATAAAAGCTAAAGACTAGTGCTTTAAAATAGCGCTTGAGAATCCCTCCCCTGATTGTTGTCTAACTTGGGTCTAAAACGTTTCTTTAGTGAAAACCTCCTCTATAGCCGTCTTAGATTTGAGTACTACGACTTGATGCGGACAGAACTTCGTTACGGCTTTTTAATGCGTTCTTGGTCACCGACAGAGCTTCGCCGTACTCCTATCGTGCTCCTCCAGCAACCTCGACAGCCTTGGGGCTCTAGGGTGGTGAGAGGGGCGTGGAATGAGTGAAATGGAATGGGGAGGTCTTGCGTATATATAGGGCTCCACCCCCTTTACATGTGTGACATGTGTCAATATGTAAGGGAGGCTCCAAGACACATGTTGCCTCTTATCCATGTATGAAGACACATGGCAACACTTGCCATTCATACCCCATGACACATGTCTTAGTCATAAGAATACTTGTTGCCCAAGTAAGAGGTGTGGCTTATCCACGAGATAACTTGTTGCCCAAGTAAGAGGTTTGGCTTATCCACGATATAAGTTGTTGCCCAAGCAAGAGGTTTGGCTTATCCACGAGATAACTTGTTGCCCAAGCAAGAGGCTACACCATGACATGTGTTAGTCTTAGGATAATGACACATGGCACTATTGAGGTTTTGACAATTGTCCTGACTATATAACGACACGTGTCCCATGATTTCCTCTCCGTGTGTCCTACTTTTGCTAATGACGCTTAATTATCACTAATGATGGGTAATTAGCACTAATCATGCTTAATTAGTCTTAGTGATGTGATTATGGCTAATGAGTATAAATATATAACATTATGGGCACTATGCTAGTAGTGGCTTCTACTACTTATAAGTACTACCGAAATTCCGGATTACTAGATGTGGTACTATTTTTTGATGTGCTACACAATTCAGAGAACCTTTTTGAAGTCCATTTTTATACAAGATGGTCTCTGATATAAACACAACAAGTTTCAATGAAATCATTGCATCAAGGCGAACTATTGACTATGGTATCCATAAAGTGTGAACACTATCAATCCAATATTTCCTTGAAATAACACTTGATAAAAAACATAGTGTACTAAATGCGCATAACACTTGATAACATTCAAAAGCATAGTGTATAAAACGTGTATTACACATGGCGCTATAGATCTCGTTGAACTATTGCAGATGTATATAGGGCTCCTCATTGGTGTTGCCATGAAAGATCGACAAGAGAGGGAGCAATGATGGCTTCAACTCAAAGTGTATGTTGATCGTAGGTATTTTGATCCACTCAGTAGCTAGTCAGCATCAGGGTTGTAAGTCTCTTTTAGAGTAGGCTTCGGCTGCCCTCCTCTCTCCCCTACTCCTCAATGGTTTCCTACAGACTGCTCATCTTCATTCCCACTATGGTATTCTTCATCCTCTCCTCCTCAAATTTCTCTGTGCCTCCTTAACTCATTGAGTATTTCCCTGAATGCTACTTTGACGAGAGCTTGATCCGTCAATGTTGCAAGATGGCTTGAACTGAGGCTAGCAACTGTATGTTGACGACATTCTGATCTATTGTATCATCCGAATGCGAACCTTTATCACGTCTCTCTGGAGCCATCTCAAGATCCAAGTGTAACTCGAGCTCCTGATAGGGTGTTGAATATGAATTGGGAAATAGAACATGATCAATCATCAGAAAAGAAAAGTGCAAGTTCAAGATGAGAAGCGATCTCGAACAATGAATTTATTGGAGGGGAAAATAGAGACAAGAGTTGTCTTGATCTTAGAATTGAATGAAGATCGAGGAGTCCGGAGAGAAGTCCACGAGATCCAGACTAGTTATTGAGATGTACGCACCCAGGACTCGATTTTGGTATCACAAAATCTGAGAAAAGCCATCTTGGATGCGACGTCTTGAGAGACAAAGGAAGTAATGATGTGTTAGTAGATGAAGGTGAAAATTTCAACAGGAATTGAGAAGAGAAGGCTCAAAAAATATGAATGTAGAAAGAGAAGTGAGAAAAGAGATGTGAGACAAAAAGACATAAAGGTGCGGTATTTTTTTATCCTGGCCTACTTTAAACTGCTCGACCGAACCTCAAAACAAGGTTAGATTCACCAACTAGCCATAATGAGCTGTAAGAGTTCGACGATTATCTTGTCAATTTTATTTGTTTGTATCAAGCAATCTTATCAAATTTAGTCTGTAGAGTCTATTCCTATAGGCGAGTTATGAATCTCAGATTCATCACTCTAAAAATGATGAATTAAGCTCAAACCCAAAAATTCATTAGCATTTCTTCATTTATTTTGCATATTAACATTCATGCATGTATTGATAATAATTGCATTCTATCACTCATTATTGCACAAAATAAGAAACCAAGAATCCAAGCCTAATTTACCTGTAAAATAATCTAACTTCCCTAAATTTTATTTAATTCATACGAACTCCAAAAGACCTGAAACCACGTCCATTGTATACATATTACTAACAAGAATAAATGAAAATACAAAAAAATCACTAACCTAAATAAGTGGACCAAAACCCAAACCCTAATTCCAGAATTTTTGGACTAAAACCTCGATATCTTCCTCATCCAGTGTTTGATTTTATCCTACTGACTTATGAACCAATGTACATTCAATTACCTTCAAAACAAGATCAAGTTCTAGTGAATCGGAGCTCATATGTGAAAGTTCGATTTTGGGCCTATTTTGTACATTTTGTATTTTACATGATTTTGACCTATTATTTTATGTACATAAATAACTCATTTTATTTTAGTTATTTGTCATTTATTTTCTTTGATAATAGTTTTATTAAAATGCACAAAAATCCAAATCCAAAATGAGCTTGAAATCAAAGAAACTAATAGAGTCTGAGTCTTCACCAACATTCTGTACAAAAATTGTTGTTCTCGCATGTAATGTTATTTCTTCTTTTTATTACATTAATAAAAATCCAAAAAAAATAGATTAATGTGTAAATATTTATCTTTTATTTTATCATATTTTTTTCCGAAATTTTATCTAGTTTATAAATAAAAATTTATAAAACACAAAATTCTACAAAGAATACCTAAAAATATCACTTTGTGCAAGTGACCGATTTTGGTTTTGTCTCTTCAAAGAAGGAGTAAATCTCATCAAGACGAACAACTTTTGTGAAGAAAATGTTTTGATCTGAGGTCGTTTGCTATTTCTTTTTAATTTATCTTTGTATTTTTTATTTTCGATTTTTCTAGTGTGACACGTGGGGCAGCTCTTGGAGCTGCCACGTGTCACCTATTTTTGCCCTTTTTATATATTTATTTTTGTTTTAAAAAAATTAATTAAATTAAAAATAAAAAACAAAATAAAAAATGCCATGTGGCACCCATCTTGCCGTCCGATCTTGGTCGATCGGACGGTCGCTGCCTCTCTTCTTCCTCCCCCACTTTCCCAAATTGGCACCGCCGCCCCTACCCTCCTTCGTGAATTCCACCATCGTCGGCCGCCTCCCCCAATCATTCACTGTATCTCGACCAACCCTCATCAAATCACCACCTCGCCAATCAAACTCAACCTTCCTTCTTGGTCCCTCATCAACCTCCCATAAGATCCTCATCCCGACCACCTTCCTTCAATGGCCAAACGCCAATCTTTTCCTTCCCGCGAATCTTGCCCGAGCACCGCCTTCCTTCTCCGACATCCACACCCTGCTATATAAGATCAACGCCGCTCCCTCGAATATCCTTCATCCATTGTTAGCACCCAGCAAGAAGACGAGACTGGTGGTGATGGCCCAGCCTCATTCTTCTGACGGCGAGATCTGAGGAATCATCCTCATTGCAGCATGGATGTGCCTGTGGGTCCTTGCTCCAGCGTGCAACGCTATAGAGCCTCCGCCTCCTCCACCGAGACCTCCGCCTCTGTCCACCAACGTTGATGCCTTTGCCTGCAGTTCCTTTGATGCCCCCCCTTTGACTTCATCATCATCGACGAATGCCTCCGACGTCAATACGCAGCACCTCCACCGACGAACCTCTCCCTTGGGACTCGACTTCTGTGCTAGAGCTCTTCGTCAACCTATCGCTCCTCCGCACTTAGCCGCATTGCCTCCACCGACTTCGCCACTCCTCACCGCAAGCCAACTGGGAACAATATCCGAGGCCCTCCCCACGTGCATCGCACATGTGTGGTGGGAACTTTGCAGAGTTCACCCCCACAAGTTAAACAATTTCCAAAAGAACCCCCCTCACGTGAACTTCACGTGCGCGAGGGGGATATTTACGCCAAAAGCCCTTGTTGAATCGCCAAATCACCAACTGCCCCTGCCACTCCAAGGGTCGCGTGCCTGGCACGTGACCGCTTAGGTTTTTTGCAATAAACCCCTGCGGGGTTTTGGTAATTTCTTTTAAGTCCCTTCACTACATTATTTTCTTTTATATTTTTGCAATTATACCCGAGTGTTCCCCCTTGCATTAGATCTCTACATGACACTATTTTTATTATTCAAATATAGCACTGTGTTCTTCAAATAATTCTCTACATTATGGCATGCTTCTGAGATTTTTCTAGATTATGGTTAATTATTAATTAATTATCTCGTGGAAAATTGCGTATTTTACCCATCTTGTGCCTCAAAATTCATAAGTAATTAACCATATTTCTGGAAATTGCCAGAAATTCACGGATTCTAGAATTAGTTGTATTTTACATCGTGCAAAAATAATTGCATTTCATGCATGTTGTGCCCTATAAAAATCATTTTGCATATTTTAATCTTTAATTTTTAATAGGTATTAAATCTTGTATTTTTTAGGTTTAGGATTTTTTTTAGATCAATCACTTAGTGATAGATCTTAGGTAATTTTATCCTATAAAAATACATAGGTTTAGTATTTATTATAATTAATTATTGAAATTCAATTGTTTGCATTCATAAATTCATAAAATATATATCTTGCATCTAAAAAATCCAAAAAATATAGTGCATTTATTTCAGCGTTATTTACATCTTGGGCAAATTTCAAAATTTTCGGACATCATTTGATTGCTTTTTACATTTTAGTCACTAAAATTGGCCTCATTTGCATTTTGCATCCCAAAATTGCATTAAAAATACCAAAAAATACCATCTCGAAAATCGCATATGAACTTTGATACACAAAATTCTAGGTTGTTCCTTTTCCTCCTTGAGTTTGACCTTGGGACTTACCCAAGTAAAATAAACATAAATCATGCTGATTAAAAATTGAATAAATTATAGTGGTTATTTCTTGATTTATTCTGAATTCCTGCCTACAACGAAACGACATAATTACAATGACATATTAATAATTCAAGCAAATTAAAACATTATTTTCACGACTTGTCAGATGGCATCGTTGCTGGGGGGAGGCAAACTGCTTAGATTTTATCTAAGCAATTTTTGTATTCGGTTTTCCATATTCGGGTAGTCTGATCACCGAATATATACTATATATTTTCCATTTTTCCTTTTATGCACTTATTTTATTTCGATTGATTTTCCTTATTTTATTTTTTATTAGTTTTTGTGTTACTCTCTTATACACACTTTCTCTTATTTTTCTTGCAAGGTACCTGATGTATATGGAGGGGTTTCTCACAAAAACCGACGCATCTTCACCGATGTTTGAAAAACTGCAAATAAAATTAAGATCAAATCGAGTCTTAAGAGAGCGTAGAGTCAAGGATTTATTTTTCTGCAATTTTAATTTTTGTAATTAATTGCTCATTTATAGTGGTGTCCGTTTGGATTCTCGCATGTGTAAAAAGACCTCAAACTTTTTCTACGGTGTGTCATGGCATGTTTCACTCTCTGGTGAGGGTGGGGTCCGACTTGAGTGGCTCGTAGGTTAGACCTGCATAGACAGCTATTAGAGCTTCTAGAATTTTTTATTGTGCTCATAGATACTAGGACTACACTTAACATTAATTGAGACACACATTAGATCGTTCAAATTAGTCAAATTTAAAATCAATTCTTCCCAACTAATAGAACTTTCTGCTAGGTGTGGTTTCATCGGCTTGCATTCATTTAGAATAAATTTTAAATTCTTGTATTGCATCCCACAAGGAGATTGTAAGGAATCACTGTAAGTCTTCTGTCTAAGCATACATCATTGTTTCACGTGCTTCAGCTTTTCCTGAATTTCTCCCTCCTATTTTGTCACATAATTTTAAAGGAAATTGGGATTTGACGGTAGACGTGTATTTGTTCTCACCTAATTTTTCAGTGATCACCTAATTAAAATTAGGACTGCTAAATATAACCGACTTTAATTAACCCATAAAATCAAGAATTTTTGCGGGAGAGCAACCCTGACCTTAGATTCATGTATTTTTCTGAGTAAGCGACACACGACACTTAAGGCTAGAGTCCAAATCCGAATTTTCATAGTGACTACTGATTCTATAAGAATGAGCAGCTACTTCTCAGTGAGGATCAACGGGTAGCCGGTAGACGGTTCAGATTTCCTTAGCAGAGTGGGTGATTTAAAGGATATTGTGTAAGGCTCCATCCTTGAGTAACACGGGTAGTCGTTTTACAGTCCGTACTTACACTCATACTGGCTGAAAGTGGATGCAACTAGTCGTAATAATTCAGGCCAGTCTTTAAGAAAATCTTCGGCACCTAACATCTCGCTAATTTTTTTTCCAAGATTGAATTTATCACCAACTAAAATTGAAAAGATAATTTGCTAAACTCTTGCAGCTTCATTGTGTGAGTTGTTGAACCTGGGGTTTGATTTGTGTTTGCATTGGTATGCGTGAACATATTTTGAATATCAAAAACCCGCACACTTGTGCCGTCACCCTCCTTGATAATTTTTTTTGTGTATATCCTGTGCACTTGCATCGAGATCAACCATGTCTATTCATCATCAACCTCCTTTGATAAATATAGGACAATGGTCGGAGTACCCATCTGATCTATGTTATGAAAATGAATTTGTCTCGGTTAAGTCCAAATCATCTAAACTCTCTTCTTTCAAGAATCCTCCAATATTTGCGGAAGACTTTCACTCTCGGATAAATCTGACCCCCTCGATAAATTCCAAGCCATTCTACCCGAATCATCCGATCAAAGTCACCACAACATCATATTTTTCACCTCCACCACATGATAAACTGCCATCCTAGACTAAACCATCTTATTCCTGGTTTCTCACTTTAACTAATGAACTATTTAAAAATCAAATTACTTTTGAGACTCATGACTGGCCGAGACACCAAACCCAACCACCTTCATACTTTCCTCACGATCTTGTTGGGACCGGTCCACACCTTACAGAAATACATTCAGACTGGACCTTAGGGAAGAATATGATGGTCCGTTCGCACTATATGGAGAGGCCCGCACCAAATGATCAACCATATTGGATTGACCCTAATGATCAAATCCCTATTGACCAACCTGAATACCACTCCTTTGATCATCCTACACATGCAAAGGACCAGAATGATGATATCGACACATATGAACCCTGTATGACTCCATTGTTTGGGGATATGATCAATCATAACCATGGAATTAGACTCTACTCAAACCAACATTGCATTCCTGAGTCACGATATGCTGAGTATGAGACCTACAGATTCCCGCAAAATCCTCCCATTGAGAAGACTCCTTCCATAATTTTTGAGGAAAAATTTCCAGAAAATAACAATCATATATTGTATATTCCAATAGAATCTCCTCTCAGCTCGTACATGAAAATGGAAGATGAAATGACTGGATCTCAAATTCAAAAATGAGAACACAAACCGACTACTCCCATGATTGATCATGAAAAGTTTTTGGAGGATGATATTTCGAAGATAAATAAGAGGTATGAATTAATGGAGGATAAATTTAGAAAGTTCACCGACCGAGTAATTTCATTCTATGGTAGCTCGGATATAAAAATAGATGATGAAAAGATTGGATCTCCTGTTGAACATTCTTAGGATATTCAGAAACCTAGAGACTATGATCACCCTGGGGACGATACTGACAGCAACACCTCTACTTACTACTCCCCAAGAGACAACTCTGAATCTGACTCTACATATCTAAGATCCTCCTCTTCTGGGGAACACAACTCATTTACGTACCACATTGAAAACACCAAAAAATTGAAAAACTAGAAAATTTCATGAAAATTGAAACTGAAGAAGATTTGAAGAATTTGGATCCTACTCTAAGGGAAGCACTAGAGAAATGACTGATTTTTGAGCTTCCCTTGATACAAGCCATTGATCACTTCCCCGACCTTAAAGGATTGTAATGAGCAAATTAATGATGAAAAAGTCGGGTAAGATAAGAACAAAGACTGAAAGACATATCTTGTCAATGGCCACCTCCTTGGTGTTGAGGAGAAAAACCAAGAGTCGCACAGTGAAGCGGTTGCCCAGATTTGATTGTGGAATCAAAGACACAACATTCACACATGCTCGCATCGATGATGACTCACCAAGCAATATCCTCCCGACCTCTATATTTTACAAGCTTAAACTCGGACCTATCAAGAAGATAAGAGAGATCGTTCAACTGGTTGATCGATCGATAAAGCGGCCGAGAGGAACCACTTCAGTCATCGTTACATCCCAAGGTGCTCCGCTCAAAATGGACTTCACGATCATTGATACTGAGCATCAAGAAGAATTCACCCAGTCTCCAATCATTCTCGAAAAGCCATTCTTAGCATTGGCTAAGGCAATTATTGAGTGCATGACTCAAGAAATCAATTTCATAGCATTGGAAGCACTTCGATCTCACCCAGTCTTTGAGGAATCACGATATTCTGAGGCGACCCACGAAGCCATCAACAGCTATAACCTCCAAACGGTAGAAGAGCCCTACCCCACTGCTACACTTGAGATAACGATTGTTGAAGAGAATATTGGTCTACAGACTCATCTCACTGTTCCACCATGGGAAATGACTTCTCATATGATCCTGAGACATATGCATGGATGCATCCTGAATCAGTCGATATCTCCTCTGATCACTTTGGTCAAATCAACCTGACACAGGAATGCACCAACATCAAGTCAATTGAGAAAGAATGTGGAGAGACTCTCCCCATTATTCCATATCCTGATGCTCTCACCATGGGAAAGGGTTTCCATTATGATCTTGAGACATATACATGGATGAATCCTGAGTTAGTTGAAATCTTCTCTGACCACCTTGACCAATTCAATCCAACTCAGGAGTGCGCCAACATTAGGATGACATGAAACAAAATGGTTCCTCCTTCATCTAAAAAGAAAGTCATGTTCGACTTTCTAGAAGAGGAAACATCTGATGATTCCTCATCAGGTCTTAAAAGAGTAATCTAAATGAGTCAGGTCTGTTTGGCAGTCCTAAAACCCTATTTACGCATAGATACAAATTTCAATTCCCGTTGGACGACTCCTGTTCCTCACTATTATTCATCTAAAGACGATTCTCCTGGTCTCAATAAATATAATGGAATAATTTCTTACCAACTAACTGAGATTGGTGCTTCTAAATATTCATCATCTGAGGACGAATCGCTTGATCCCAAAAAGGAACAAATTCTGAGAAAACAACTGAAGCAACTAAAGAACCAAGAATTTCTAGAGTGCCTCCACTTTCAAATACTATTTCTCTGAGGATAACTTCGATGGTGGTTACCTTTCATTTGATTCAAACGCTTTATCTACCCTCCAACATGATTTTTCTGAGGATAACACTGACAATGGTTGGGAATCATATGCTTCATCTTCTCCATATCATTGATCTCCCACCACAGGCTCACAAAAAGATTGACCAAAAACCGCCTTAATCATCGGCTACCCTCTCTCCCTCCCGACCCCATTGGTCCCCTTGTACATCTTCTTCCTCTACTTAGGCCAAGGCCTAAGTATAGGGGGGGTCCAATGCCATATGTACATACCATTCTCCCCATCTCACGATCGCCTCATTTCCACACTTCTTCTATACTTAGGGTGACCAGAGCCTATGTATAGGGGGAACCAATGCCCATTTGTATATACTCTCATTCACATCTCCCGACGGCCTCATTTTCCGCTCTTATTATATACTAAGACAATTCACAGTCTAAGTATAGGGGGTGGGCCAACTTCTATCTTCTTCTTTTTTCACTCTCTTACGCTTAGCTCGAGCTTTGTCTTCTTTATGCTTCTTGTGCTATGATGACAGAACACTGGCAAAGTATAGGGGGTGTGTATATATACTATGGGTATATTTTACCCATAGCTTGTACTTTCACGTAAGTCTATATGTATTTATAGGGTAGGTAACTAACGTGGAAAAAAAAATAAAAACAAAAGAAGTTTTGTTACAAACACTGAATGTGTCAAACCAAAAATTTTTGAAAAAAAACAATTTCTTATTCATTTCTGCATTAAAAAATCCCGGCATTAAAAAAATTGTGTATGCAATTCACACACCTGTATTTCATCCAGCATACATGCATTTGCATTTGTGAAAAGTAATTGGGTTATGAACCGAGTTATGAGCAGAAACCGAAAGTGGTCTAGACTTGACCTTAATTTACCTAATTTTCAAAGGAATTTCACCGAGAAAAAGGATTTTATAAGCTTCGGGTCTTTGCCTTGATTCTTCGAGTTCAACATGACAATGTGCAGCGTTTGACTCTTAGTGTCTAATATGGTCTCTTCATTCTGGGTACAACTCTGGAATAGGGAATTAATTTGTACTCTCACACTATGCACTTAGCTCAACTCAGACGGGATGTTGGAAGACTGTGTGAGTTTCTTTTCTGGTAGTGTGGACATTTAAAGACCGGAGAAGGGGTTGAAATAAAGCTTAGGAAAAGGAATGGATGGCTGGGCATAATTTTTTCTAAGACCTCAAAACATATACGGAAAAAAAGATTCCATATATGTAGGAGCACAACAAGATCCATGCAGAACTACCAAAAATCCAAATTCAAAGAAGCCACTAGCAAATAAATATTTGACCAAAAAAGGTCCAAGCTTCAAGAAAACCTGCAGATCTTGGTGGAGACTTGGCTAAATCGGTCGGCTTCACAATGAGAGGTGACTACATTGACCACCCTCCAGTTCTTTTCTCCTTCTTCTAGTTTCTCCCTCCATTTGATTGTGAACACAACGCGACAGACCTTAGAAGGATATACCTGACTCCCCGAGGTCAAGTTATTGGAAAGGAGGTTTGCATGGTAGTCTGGCATTCTGGATGGGAAGCCAAAACCTTTCACACAAATGAGTCAATTATTCAAGGTTCATGGGGTATGCTTTGGGAGGAGGATTAATCTAAGATGACTTCTGAGCCGAAACTGTGACAATGATGTGTAGAACTTGAAGGCTGTTGATTTTTGAATTCTAAGTCTCACAGAAGTTCTGCCAAACTAATAATCTAAAGGTTGGGTCTAGTTTCATTTTCACCTTATGCTCAGTGTCTTGGTATAGAACTCAATCTCATTTCACCACATTGCATTTCTTTAGGTGCTCAAGGACGAGCATGGTTTAAGTATAGGGGGATGATGAATCTCAGATTTATCACTCTAAAAATGATGAATTAAGCTCAAATACCTAAACTTCATTAGCATTTCTTCATTTTTTTGCATAATTAGAATTCATGCATATATTGATAAAAAATGCATTTTATCACTCATTATTGCACAAAATAAGAAGCCAAAAATCCAAGCCCCAATTGACCTGTAAAATAGCCTAACTTCTTTGATTTTTAATTAATCCATGCTAACTCTAAAAGTCCTGTAACCACATCCATTGTGTACATATTACTAACAAGAATAATGGAAAACACAAAAAAAATCACTAACCTAAATAAGTGGACCAAAAATCCAAACCCTAATTCCAGGATTCTCATACTAAAACCTCCATATCTACTTCACCCAGTATCCGATTTGATCCTACTCACTTTTGAACCAATGTACATTCAATTGCCTTCAAAACAAGACCAAGTTCAAGTGATCGAAGCTCATAAGTGAAAGTTGGGTTTGTGCCTCTTCTATACATTTTGTACCTGATTTTGACCTATTATTTTATGTACATAATTAACTCATTTTATTTTATTACTTTGTCTCTATTGTCTTCGATAAAAGTTTTATTAAAATGTGTAAAAATCCAAATCCAAAATGAACTTGAAATCAAAGAAACTAATAGAGTCCGAGTCTTCCCCAATAATCTGTACAAAAAATGTTATTTTCGCATGTTATTTTATTTCTTCTTTTTCAAAATTCATAAAAATCCAAAAAATAGATTAATGTGTAAATATTTTTCTTTGATTTTATCATATTTTTTCGGATTTTTATCTGGTTTAAAAATAACAAAAAATTATAAAACCCAAAAATCAAGGTAGTCTATATACATAGAATACCCCAAAAATATTACTTTGTGCAAATGATCTATATTGGTTTTGGGTTCTTCATAAAAGTTGTAGATCTCATCGAGACAAACAACATTTATGAAGAACATTTTTTGATCTGAGGTCGTTTGCTTTTTCTTTTTGATTTATCTTTGTATTTTTTATTTTTGATTTTTTTAGAGGTGACACGTGGCAGCTTCTAGAGCCACCACGTGTCACCCATTTTGGCCCTTTTATATACTTATTTTCATTTTAAAAAAATAATTAATTAAAAATAAAAAAATTATTTGTCACGTGGCGCCCATCTGGCCGTCCGATCTCGTCGATCGGACGGTCGATGCCTCTCTTCTTTCTCCCCCACATTCCCAAATCAGCACCGCCGCCCCTGCCCTCCGTGAATTCCACCATCACCGGTCGCCTCCCTCGATCAATCACTAGATCTCGGCCACCTCTCGTCCAATCACCTCCTTGCCAATCAAACTCAGCCTTCCTTCTTGGTCCCTTGTCGACATCCAGTAAGATCCTCATCCCGACCACCTTCCTACCATGGACAAATGCCAATCTTTTCCTTCTTGCAAATCTCGCCCGAGCATTACCTTCCATCTCCGACATCCACACCCTCCTATATAAGAGCAACACCGCTCCCTCAAAGATCCTTCATCCATAGTTAGCACCTAGCAAGAAGATGAGACTAGTGGTGATAGCCCGGCCTCCGTCTCCCAGCGGCAAGATCCGAGGAATCATCCTCATTGAAGCGTGGATGTGCCCACAGCTCCTTGCTCCGGCATGCAACACCGTAGAGCCTCCGCCTCTTCCACTAACACCTTCGCCTCTGTCCACCAATGCCGACGCCACTGCCTGCATTTCCGCTAATACCCCCCTTCGACTTCACCGTCATCACCGAACGCCTCCAACATCAGGACGCAGTGCCTCCACTGATGAACCTCTCCCTAGGGCCTTGACTTCTGTGTCATACCTCGTCGTCAAACTATTGCTCCTCTACACTCAACCGTAGCACCTCCACCAACTCCGTCCCTCCCCGTCGCAAGCCAACCGAGCACAGGACCCGAGGCCCTCCCAACGTGCAACCCCACATGTGTGGAGGGAACTTTGTAGAGTTCACCCTCACAAGTTCAACAATCTCCAGAAGAACCCCCCTCACGTGAACTTCACGTGTGCGAGGGGGATATTTGCGTCAAAATCCCCCGCCGAATCGCCAAATCACCAACCGCCCCTACCGCTCCAAGTGTCACGTGCGTGGCATGTGACCGCTTGGGTTTTTTGCAGTAAACCCCTCCGGGGTTTAGGTAAATACTTTTAAGTCCCTTCACTGCATTATTTTATTTTATATTATTGCAATTATACCCATGTGTTCCCCCTTTGTATTAGACCTCTACATGACACTATTTTTATTATTAAAAAGTAGTATTGTGTTCTTCAATTATATTATGGCATGCTTTGTGTGATTTTTCTAGATTGTAGATAAATATTAATTAATATTCTTGCGGAAAATTACGTATTTCGCCCATCTTGTGCCTCAAAATTCATAAGTAATTAACCATAAACTGAAAATTGTTAAAAATTCATGGATTGTAGAATTAGTAGTCATGTACATCGTGCCCAAAAAGAATTGCATTTGCATACATGGTTTGCCCTATAAAAATCATTTTGCATATTTCAATCTTTAATTTTTAATAGATATTAAATCTTGTATTCTAAGGGTTTAGGATATTTTTGTGATCAACCACTTAATGGTAGATCTTGAATAATTTTATCATTTGAAAATATTTAGGTTTAATATTTGTTATAATTAATTATTGAAATTCACTTTGTTTGCATTCATAAATTAATAAAATATTTATCCTGCATCAAAAAAATTCCAAAAAAAAATTACAGTGCATTTATTTCAGCATTATTTACATCTTGGCTAAATTTCATAATTTTTGGACATTGTTTAATTGATTTTTACATTTTAGTCCCTAAAATTGGCCTCATTTGCATTTTGCATCCCAAAATTTCATTAAAAATACGAAAAAATACCGCCTCGAAAATCATGTACGAACTTTGATAGACAAAATTCGAGTTTGTTCCTTTGGCTCCTTGAGTTCAATCTTGGGACTTGCCCAAGTAAAATAAACATAAATCGTGTCGATTAAAAATTGAATAAATTATTGTGGTTATTTCTTTATCGATTCTGAATTCCCGCCTACAATGAAATGGCGTAATTACAATGACCCATTAATAATTCACGTAAATTAAGACAAGGTTTTCGTGACTCGGAAGCAAGTGAGTACTGACTCCACAATTGTCGTGTAGTCTCCACTTCCTTTGTAACTAGTAGTATGTACTTTTAAAGGCTGTTGTTATCAAATCTGGAAAACTACTTAGCCAAAGAAGTAGAGGAGGAAGCTGATAGGTGAAACCAATACTTCGAAACCGAGTTTGTAAGTAGACAAGGCCCTACTCAGTCACATAGCAATGAGACAAACACCCCCGCGAGGGGATGGCCAATAATCGATACTTCAACTAGGTCTATAAGCAGGCAAAGCCCTACTAGCCCATATACAATAGAAGCGCCAATAATTCATGAATCCAAGCGATACACAAGGCACTCAAGCTAGGATTTGGGCTCTAATCCTTAAGGATCATGCCTCGCTCAATCTGGAAGGTACATGTATACAATGAGGGTGTTGCAAACCCAATACAATGATGTTTGATTAATTAGTTTTATTTAGGCCAAGGTTGTCCTAACAGTCCCTTTTTTTTATTTTCACTCTTTTTAGTATTTTTTCATGCAAAAGGCATATTTTATCAATTCTTTGCTTGTCCTATGTGATCGAAATAACAGGGAGGAGATGGAAAAACAATGTAAGTCGGAAAATGATGATGCAGGGCTTAGTTAGAAGATTACAGTGCTTCACAGCTCTGTCTGTGTGGAATGGAAAAAATATGTAATTTACCCTCGCTAATTATAAGGAATTACCGATTAAATTATATGTTGTAGGCAGACAATCATGATTAATCAAAATTACCACAAATTAATTAAGTAATTAATGCGAGCGATCAATTTACATTTTACTTGGACAAGCCCAAGGTCGAACTCAGGGAGGCAGCTATCTCCTTAGGTTGATTAAAAGGAGATCTAGAACCTAGGTTTTCATAGAAGCACTTTTTAGTTTTTTACGCAATTAAAAATATCATGTAAATTAGGGCTAGTTTAAGGACTAAAATGCAAATTTTGATCAAATCAAGCCCAAACATTCCAAAACTTGGTCAGAATGTGGAAAATAATGAAATTAATGCACTATAATTTTTTGGAAGGATTTAGTTAACATTCAAGCAAGGTATGAAAACAGAAAGTCTAGAGTTTTTGATGCAAAATGAATTTACTATGAATTAAAATGCATACGAGTTGATTTTTTGCACATTAATTTTAATAAATAGATTATTTTTCAGAAATAAATTATCTCATATAAGTCTATGTGAGAGATACCAGGAAAACTAAGAGATCCTAAAAATAATTGATCTATGACCTATTAAAAATTAATTACTCAAATTACCATTTATTTTATTACAACCTCGATATGCGTACAATTGCAATGATTTTTTGTCACATTATAAAACAAATTTAAATCTACCTACTCTAAATTTTGGGATTTTTAGAGCAATGATTAATTTAATATTAATTCCAGATCGCGTAGTGGGCAAAATATATAATTTTTCATGAAAATAATTATATTAAATCAACCGTAACTCATAAAAATCAAAACAAACATCCAAAATTACAAGCATAAAGTGTTCTACAATGTGCAACTTCTAAAATGATAAAATGATGCCCGAATGGTGGTTAAAATTGACACTCCACCACAGGGGTATGAATGCAATATACATGAACTAAAATTAAACTAAATGCATGCTAATGAGAGACTTAAAGGCAGTTACCAGAAACTGGGGGTCTACATGTAATTTATCCACTTGGCACGTGCCTCGCACATGCTTTAGCAAGAGGGGAATAACATGCAAATGCTGGAAGCTGGAGGGCTATCCTTGCAAATTTCCTAATATATACATGTGTGCCTCACGTGCCAAAGGAGGCGGGGGTATTCCTGGGATTTGTTGAGGATGGGAGCGTCTGCCTACAAATTTCCCCTCCCTCACATGCCTTGCACGTAAGGTGAAGAGTTTGAAGCGGTGGCACGTGAGTCTAAGGGACATGTAGTCTGAGGGCATCTAGCTAAGGGGCCGGGTTGCGAGGGACCGATATGGTTGGAGGAGGTGGTCACTGGAGACTCTCGATAGCTAGGTGCGGTGGTCGATGTGGTGGGCGGAGGGTGGCCGTAGATATCTTGAGGGGGGTCGGTGGCGTATCGATGAAGGTGCCCACCTGCAATACAGAGGAGCTCACTGGCAGGTGGAGCTGCTAGCAGACAGAGTGATGGAGTTGTGTATCGCTAGAGGCTCACGCCTAGAGGAGCGGGCTCGTCTATGGAGGCAGGTCGAGATGAGGCAAGCGACTGGAAGGAGGTTCTTTGCTCCCAAGGACGGTGCGGCTGCTCTTGGGCTAGGGAGGATGATGCAGATGATAGTCATGGGCATGCATCAACCGCGACAGAGAGTAGACCTAGAGAGTGAGCGAGGCAGACTCGATGTTGATGGCAAGCATGCAGACCAAGGTGCGCATGTAGAGGGTGAACATGCGGTGTTGCAAAAGATAGATGTCGTACGATGGTGAGCACGGTGGCTGGTTGATGATGAATAGAATGTTGATCGGTGAAATCGCGAGAGAGATAGAAGAGACGAATAAAAGAATAGAAAGAAAGGAAAGGCAAAGAACGAAGGAGGAAGAGTAGAGGAGAAGAACTAAGAGGAGGAAGAAGAAGAACATGGAGAAGAAAGGTGACTACCTGGTTATGGTGTACGGATGCCTGGGATGTGAAGATGGAAGCTTCACAGGTTGTTGCTCGAAGCACAGTAGAGCTTAAGCTTCACAACAACTTGAAGGTGTTGTAGTGAAATTCTGAGGAACCTCGGATCGTGTAGGAGAGAAGGATCGATCATTGTTGTCATCAGAGAAGCTCGAGGGAGCTCTCGATCTCTCACAGAACTTGGCGGATCATGACCGATGTGAGGGGTGGTCACCTATATGAAGGTGGTTAGGCAAGAGTGGGTCATGGAGGATGAGGCTGTAGGTCCTATGGGGGAGGTTGGAAGCACGGGCGACGTGGGTCGTGCAACAGTCGTGCGAAACAGAGGGGCAATTGTGCGAGGAGATGGGAATAGAGGGAGGCGTAGGCACACGAAGTGCGAGAGGGAGAGGTGGAGGACTGAGGGCACGGGAGATGGTTTGGTCAACCGCGAGAGAACGACGACCGCAGAGGAGGTCATTGGTGGACGGGGTCTACATCGCCTGGAAGGGTGGCGGCCAATGGGGGTAGATGGGCGCAAAAGAGAGGAGGAAGAGATAGGGTTGCCACATTGTGCGCATTGGGGTGGCTACGTAGCATGATAAAATTTAAAATTTTAAAAATTGAAAAAAATAAGAAAATTGAAAACTGAAAAATATAAATAAAAATAAATAAGTAAATAAATAAAATAAAAATAATTAAATAATCAAATAATAATAACAAATAATTAAATAAATAAAAAAATAATAATAATAATGATAATACATAATATAATAATGATGATAATAAAATAAAGAAAATAAATAAATAAAATAAATAGATAACGGAATTAGAAAATAAATATATAATAAAAAAATAAATTAAATTTTAAAAGAAAATAATAAGGAAAATAGGGTGACACGTGGCAGCTCCAGGAGCAACCACATATCACTCCCAAAATTTTGAAAATGAAATTCAATGAAAAATAAAAAAGAAATCACAAAAGAGGTCAAATCAAAAAGTACTCAACATGAAAGTTGCTCGTCTCAACGAGATCTACAACTTTCATGAAAGACGTAAAACCATTGTACAAAAAGTATTTTGGTTTTATCCTATAGATATAAAAAACTGTATTTTTTTGCGGGTTTTTTTTATCATTTTTGAATAAGATAAAAACTAAAATAAAATGCAATAAAATATAAAATAAATATTTACAACTTAATCTATTTTTTATTTTTAATAATATATAAAATAAAGAAAATAAAATAAAGTAATGGGGACATATGTACAATATATAATAAGGGGTTTAAAACCCATGTTTCATATATGAACTCTGATTCTTTTGAGTTTGGTCTTGTTTTGAAGGAAATTGAACGTAGATTAATTCAAAAGTAAGTAGGGTCCATAGGAGACTGTATGGGAGAGAGAATCATGTTTAAAGGTTTGTAGTCTTAAACTAGGGTTTGGATTTTATTGGTTAATTTTATAATTTAGTAATTTTTTGATATTTTCCATTTATTAGCGTTAATAATATATACACTATAGAGTTGGTTTTATTCAATTTATATTAGTGGAAAATAGATAAAATTAGAGGCAAATATGGTAATATACATTTGATATTTACAAGGAAATCTAGCTTCTTATTTAATGCAAATATGCATGCTAAAATGTATAAATTAATTTTAAGTGCATGAGGGGTAAAAATGTAGAATAAATGGAAAAATGCAGCTAATTACTCAGGAGCGAAGCTCTATTTTCAACTTTTAGAGTGATGAATCACAGGTTCATCAGGATGCAAGTCAGAAATTTTAAAACTATACTAGATGCAATGACATAAGGAAATTGCCTTAAGACATGAGCTTCTATTATCGTGAAGAACTTATTCAATTTGACTAAATCCAAGCGTGAAACTGTAGGCACAAGAATGATATTTGGGCTTTGGTCCTAATTAACCTAATAGCCACTCATAGATCCTAACGTCTCATTCCACAATACATAAAATAAAAATAAAGGAAAAAACCCAAATTACAGAAAACAACTAAAAAGAAGAGGGAAATAGGGAGAAATAGAAGACGATGAAATCGCAGAAAAACCGGTCAAGTCCCCCAGGTGAACAATCACTTGATGAAATGGACTTGTGAAAGTCCAGGTGTACAAATGTTCGGGTCCTATTTTATTACAAATTAATTGAATAATTCTCTCTCATATAAAATTAAACTAAAGCTTTACTAAGACAAGTCTACTCGGCTTTTTGTCTCTGTTGCTCTACTATTGTTGACCAAAGAACTACCAATCTCTTTGGCTCTTAGGTGCATTGAATCTCAAAAAAAATCCTCCCTTGATAAGAAGGCCCTCACAGAAAATTCAAACAAGAATATGGTCATAACATTCTTAGATAGAAATAGAATACGAAGAGAAATAGACAATAAAGTTAATAACAGCATAACAAGCTAAGCAGACTACTTTATGCTCTACAAGTTGATGCTCCTCAGCAACAATGCCATTTGAAAGACGTGCAAAATAGAGTACCAAAGGCAGGTTTTGGAGGGACTGCGATGTCCGACAAATCGGATCCAACAATCATTATATTGGTCGATCTCTCAGCGTAGTAGGCACCCAATCCAAGCATAACAATTTCAACAACAAACAATAATGATTAAGTAATTTAAAGAAGTGAGCTAAAATTTATTATACCCTACTAAGATGTGCTTAGTAGACAAGTAGTAGGAATCGAAACACAAGAATCACAGGAGGCAGAGCAAAAGTGAATAGCCTACTAATGGCTTTTGTTTTTGATTTTTGAATTTTTAAATGTTTTTGTTGGTTTTATTTTATATGTTTTTTATGTTTTTGGTTTTGCACATTTTTAATTTTGATCTTAGAAATAAAATATAGATGAAATATATATATATATGCTATATAGAAAAGGAATAGAAAAGAGATATTTTGGATTTAAAAATAAATCAAACAAACTCAAAAATTCAGAAATAAAATATTTTTTGGTTTTATAAAATTTTCTATTTTTTGTTGATTTTTTGATAATTCTTTAGAATTTTTATTCATTTTGAAATGAGGAAATACATAAAATAAATAAAATAGAAAATACATGAACTTGAAATGGGCTTAATAAATATCTATCAAATCAGATTGACCCCAATTTCAATTTCCCTAAGTACTAGATAATATAAAAATATTCAGAAACTTAGAACATATTTTGTTATTTTTCTTTAATTTTAAAGATTTTTCATAATTTTTCTATGTTTTATAATTTTTAGGATTTTTATTAATATTTTGCAAAAATATTTGGTCATAAAATAAAAGATACCATAATAAAAAAATACTATTTTTTGGAATTTTCAAAACATTTTGTAATTGTTATGGATTTTAAATGCTAAACAATAGAAAATGCAATGTTTTTGAATTTAAAAAATAGGTAAACAATTTCACTTGCCTTACGAAAAATATGTGTGATAAAATATGGTTCCAGTCACTTAAAATAATTCTCCTATAAATTTTAGATGCAAAATGATATTTTTAATAATTGAAATACTAGTACAAATTAAATCAGTAATACAGAGAACTGGTTGCAATAATAAAGAGTTTTGGACCATTTAATAACACCTTAATAAAATCCTAGGGCAATCATGCAATTTTTGCATAATAAAAATATAATGTACACAAGCAAGGGTATAAATGCAAATAAATAGAACAATACGTCAAGTATGCAATTTATCCAAATTTATTTATATTGATATTCAAAGTTTTATGATCAAATAATAACACATAACTCAGAGGGCATCCACGCAAAATACATGCCCCCTCACACACATGCACTTGAGGTGACGCAAAATTGGACAAAAGTATAAGAAAAAAGAATCTAGGGGTCCTTAGTGCAAATATTACAAGAACAGTACAAGATATTTTTGGAATTTTAAGCAAAGATCCACAAAATCAAACAAAATAAACTACGAGATTATGCTACGGGTGCATCTATGAATAAAAAAGACAAAGAAAAAGAGAGCTCACATGCTTGGAATGGCCAGAAGCAGAATCACCTGGAGAAGGTCTCTAATGATGGTTAGACACTTTCTCCTCTCCTCTGCTCTGCAAATCGGGAGGCTTCTCTCACTGTCAATGAGGGCAAGCTTGGTTGATGATTTTTAGGGAGAAAAAAATGTGTAGAAAGTTTCAAAGTTGGGCAGAGAAGATACGTTATATAGGCTGACTAAGAGGCCTTCTTCTCCTAGGGTTTTTGATCGAATTGAGGGTTGACCAACATCAATCATTGATGCACGTGAAAGATCAGTGGTAGGTGAAGAAATGGAAAGATGGAATCGAGCAAAGAGGAAGGCTAGATCGAGTTGGAAAAATTGTCAAAAATGAGGAAAGAGTACAACACGGACTGGTCCAAGAGAGGCGGGGGGAGTTGATCGGGGTTAACCAATGTTGCCTCCTAATTCATCCATGTCGGTTGCTAAAGGACAAAACATAAATAAAGATTGAAAGGAAAGGAAAAAATGGAAATTGATTTATTAAATAAAACTCAAAACATGAAAGTTCTTTCTTATTTTATGTACTATTTTATGTAATTTAATTTATTTTATCAGATTATTTATTGTAGATTAATTTTTCAAGTGTAATTATATGTATTTATACCTATGTGTTATTTATTTATTTATTTTGTATTTTAAATATTATTATGCATACATAAATTATATATTTATAATGTATTTAAATACATATTTTTGAAATTTAATTTTATTTTTATGAATTTATTTGTATACTTACATAAATAGATTTACGCATATTATAAGTACGGTATACCTATGTATTTTATTCTATTATTTATTTTAATGCATTTTTTATGATTTTATTTTCTGATTATATTATTAATATATTTTATATAATATCTACAAGTATTTAAAAATATTAAAAGAGTAAAAATATAAAGAATAAATCAGTGGAGTAAAATTTATAGATATATAGTACAATGGGACCCAAAAGCCAACTTCTGCATCTTAACTCTATTTTTAATGAAACCACATTCATTAGATAGATAATTTTATTTTAAGAACAATAAAGGTGAGTGTGTGAATTTTGAGTTCATATGGAGGAGACATGGGTCTACGAAGTTTTGTTTACAACTTTTTTCATCTGTGTATCTAACGAACGCTCTTACCGTCACGACTAAAATGTGTCGGTTGTAGCAACCGTGGAAGAGAAGAGCGCTATCAAACAAAATGATAGAGAAAAAATAGAGAAAAGATAAAAGATGAATAAAAGGATTAAAGTCACTCTCTATTTTTGTTCACTACATGTTAAGTAGGTAAGTGTCCATGGGCCGAACACAATGAGGTAGAAAGTATAATTTGATTTTGAGATTGAATATTTTTATTATTTATTTTTCTTCTTAGAAAAAAAATATTTTATTGATTTTATCTTTTTATTGTTTTTCATTGGTTTTATTTCTACAATTTTTTTATTTTATTTTTTGTAATTTTTATTTGATTTTCAAAAATGATTAATTTTGGAGAAAATAGTGAAACTATAAAATAGGTGGAATATATGGTTATGTACTATTCAAATATAATGGAGACAAAAGGAAAAGAAAATGATTTTTTATTTTCAGAAAGTGAAGAAAATATATTTTTCAAACCATATACTATATAGTATATGGATGAGTTGTAATAGATATGGTACAATATAGTAGAGCGTGGATGAAAAAAATCGAGCAACAAGCTCGAAAACACACAAGAAGAATAAAAAATCAAGATGATATTCAAGAAATTAAAATAAGATAATGAAGCGATGAAAATCCGTGAAAATGTGTCAAAATCATGCTAGGGTAGTTGAGAAGCTACCCTAGAATAATCAACAAGAAATACGATATTTAGAGAGTCCAAATAATGTCTACAGTACATATGTACAATTGTAAAGAAAAAGAAATAAAGTTTGCAGAACAATCCCTATTCAGGGACAAAAAAAGAAAAATATAGTTGTCTTGCAATCCCTTCTAAAACATAAGTATATATTAATAAATCTATATTCTTACTAACCTGTATCTTGGTGTAAATAATGTATATTTATCAATTTTTACCTAAAATAAATAAATAAAGGAAAAATAAAGAAAATAAAAGTCTTTATATATGAAATAGATACAAACTGAGTCGAACCCCAAGAGAAGGTCAATACTTGACATGATTGACTAGGAATAAAGTAGGGGGATATAGGGTCTTCAATCAGAAAATCCAAAAAAATAAGAAATATTTTGTAAATACTTTTCATTCTTTATTTTGAATATATTATATATATATTCGTATAAAAATTACACTATTTTATTTGTCCATAAATTGATCTCAAATTAAATATTTTTCTAGACGGAAGTTGTAAACAAAAATATTTTCTAAATAATAAAAATAATTGCAAAATAAAATCATGTATAGAATAAAAGTAACCATATTCCTAAAAAGTAGTAAAGCGATAATTGAAAGGCCAATTTCAGATCCATATGAAGTCAATTGAATAAAGATTACTTCCATCATATTCAATATTAAATTATCTTTAAAATGGCAGTAGTTTCATAATTTTTTGAGTTACAGTTTGAAAGATGGTTTTCTGGAGTGGTTTTTGCAATTTTACCACTTGTTTATTGTATTTATTTATTCATATTTATTTTTATACATAATGTGTTTTAAAGTAATGGTCAATATTCTTAATAATAATTTAAAATAATAATAAAAATAAAAAACACAACATAAAACATGAAATAACATAATTTCCTTATTTAACTATGTGTATAATGTGCTATATGTATATATATTATTTCATCTATCATTAAAGTATATAATTAAATTATTGACATATATTATTTTAATTAATATACTTCAAAATTATTTAATTATTTTTTTTATTCAATTAATCATTATTTCTACCATTAACAACTTTCCCTTTATTCCCTCCCCATTGATTCATTTTTTAAAATTCGATTTTTTCCTATTTATTTGACTCCCCCTCCCTCATTCTGAGGGGATCAATCCTTTGGAGAGGAGCTTATTCTCCAAGAGCAATCTTGTGGTGGAAAGGTGTCTAGCCTCGGGATGTCCAGTGACAGCGAGTCGGTCTTCGTCGAGGCCATCACAGCTCCATCCATTCCCATTGGTGAGATCCACTTTATTTTTCGTCATTCGTCTACATAATTTTAGATTTAATTTTTTGATTTCATTGTTCAATTTTAGATCATAAATCTTAATTAATCATCGCGCTTGATTCTGATATGATTCCGACCACTACCTCATTTTTTGATCTCCCTAAACATTTTCACATTCTATCTCCCACGATCTCTCACCTCCGACCACGTACGGTGGCTGGAGACACGGTTCCAATCCATCACCACCAAGAGAACCTCCTCGCCCACTGATCCCTGTTTGATTTTTTTGGTCCGAGTTGTCATGTTTGAGTCGTTGTCATTTTATTTTATTGCATGTATAGGAACTTCAGAAAAACAATATATATACAAAAATATTTTTGGGTGGCAACACCGCCTTCGTCGTTGCCTCCGTTGCAGCTTAGCCCTTAGCATGGAGGAACCTCCATCGTTGTCGTCATCATCCTTCTCCGCTCGGAGCGGATCTTCACCGCCACCTGTGAGATACACCACCACCTCAAACAGCATCACATCACCATCATTGCCATCCTTGAATCTCAACCTTCATCATTGAGCACTGCCTGAAGGAGCTCGACCTATGAGCTACACCGACATCGCCACCATGCCCTCGACGAAGACCATGTCGTCGCCTCGTCGTAGCACCGTACTGCCCTCTACCTAGAACAGGCCCTCCACTGACCACTGACACGTTGCCACCTGCCGATCGCCTGAGCTCAAACCTCCATGGCCACAGATCTTGATCGCGACGTCTCAACACCACCTGAACTGCCATCGAACACCGCATCACCACCGCCCTTGATTTAGGGTTGAATCCCCAAGAGCCTCCATCGCCACCCTTTTGTCTTGAGGAAGAAGGAACGAAGAAGTCCACCGCTTAATAATTTATTCAGCCAAATTGCATATCACCCCCTTAACTTTCCAAATTTACAAATTCAATCCCGCCAGTTCAAGCACGTGCAGCGAATGTTTTCCCTGGGTAATTTGCAACTTTATTCCAATAATTTTATTTCTTATTATTTTTAATGAAAAATTGAATAACTCCTTTTATGACCCAATATTCCAGACTTATATTTGCTTGATTTATTAACAAAATAAATGTTTTTCATGCTCAATAAATTCTAGAAAAATCATTTTATGTTCCTGGTGCTTGTTTCTTCATAGTAATTTTTTTGCAATGTGAATTTCTCTTATTTGATATTATAAAAAATAAAAAACATCGCACTTTCATTGTTTGAAATTAGAAAATTCATAAAAATTGGATTATTGTGTTAACATTTCTAAAAATTTCAGAGTAGTTTTCTTTCTATGTATTCTAATTTTTATCCAAACTTCTTGCATAAAGTATTTTTAAATTACAAAAATTGTAAAATTCTAAAAATATTATAACAATCATTGAAAATTGTAGAAAACCCCAAAATAGTTATTTCTCTTCCTGTTTGTAGATAATTTCTTCTAATTTTTTAGAAAAAATAACCTCTAGAGTTTTTGAATTCAATTTATATTTTAAATTTACAAAGCCTCCATGTTTGTTACCTCTTTGACTTTTCTCCTATTTTTACCCATTTTAAAAATCTTGAAAATTGTTAAAAAAAATCTGGAAAAATAACAAAAACATTAAAATATTGTCAAAAAAATCCAAAAATAATTGTCTTATTTTTCTGTACATATTTGATATCTTTGAAAAATCCAAAAAGTGTGCATTGTTGTGTTGATTCATTTCTCCTATTTTATATTTCATAGTTTCTTTAAATATATCTTTTGCAAAAATATAAAAAAATTATATATAAAATCAGAAAACTAAATAAAAATAAAATAAAAAAAACAAAAACCAAGCATAGTGCGTATTGAGATTCCTTTATTCTTTACATTGATTTTTCAATCATTAGAATAACCCTCAGGAATTTTGTAGCCTCTCTGAGTTCGATCCTGTTGCTATACAGGTAAATTAAATAGCAATTTTCTCTTGCTATGTTTTCATTATTTTTGGCTCAAGAAGTAAATAAAATTTTTGTTTGACGATTCTTTGGGTTGCAATGACCTTTATGAATAATTCATCAAATTAAAACCCAAGAAAATTGTAGTCAACAAATGACATCGTTGCCGGGGAGGCATGGGGAGGGTAGTTAGGTTTTTCATATGACCTACTATTATTGGTTGTAAATTATTGTTTATATTCTTCTGCATTCTTTCATTGTTCATATTCATTGAGTTTATTCAAATTCATTTTTCTTGCTCATATTTTTTTACTTGTGTCTCTTACACATTCTTTCTTTCCTCTTTCTTGCGAGGGACCAACAAGCGAGGGCGGTGTTCTTAGGAGCGCTGACTCACCTAAGCTAAGCGGAGGTGTCTTGACTCTTATCGAAGTTGCAAGAGAGCATAAAAGGAGGAGAAGAAGATTTAGAGGAGAACATTAATTGGAGCATAGATAGTTGTAAATAGACTTTGGTATTTTTATTTCATACAAAAAGGACATTCATTTGTTACGGGGTTTGTTCGCCAAGGTGCTGGTGCACTTGGGAGACCTCACCTGTTTTGTTTTTCATCAGTTTATTTTTATTTGTTTCATAAAGTTTTCTACGCTGAGCCACTATTGCTTTAATTAATTTGCTTGAGCCAGGTAATTAATTACATCTAAAACCCTAAAAAGAATTTATATACCTATAAAGTATAGTGTATTGGACATTATCAAATTAACTGGCTCTTGCTCGCTAATAGAAGCTATTGTTAGGACGGTTCCCTTGCAGCATTTAGGATAATTTTATTCTTGTATTTCAATTCTGTGTGGATTACCATGCATGTAGAGTGCTAGCGACAAGGTACACATCTTTAACCCCTGCATGCATCATTGTATTTAATCATGCATTGGATTTTCAGATTTCCTCCCTTGTTTTCACTCACATAAATTAAAAAGGAAATTGGACACTCGATAGGTGATTCATTGAAAATATTCAAACCAAATGATAATTGTTTAAAACCAGGGCTACTAAAGAAAACTCGACCTAAAAATAAACGTCAAGGAAATATACTTTTTTTGGGGGAGAGTAACCCCCTCATTGTTTAATTTTAATTACAAATGAGAGAGGAACGAACACTAGGATAGAGCTACGCTAGAATTTTCATATAGACCACTGGTTCTATAAAAACAATTAGCTACTTCTCAGTAAGGAAATGTGGATAGCCGGTAAACGGTCTGAATTTCCTTAGTAGAGAGGACACTGTGTAAGGCCCCGTCCTCAAGTAATGGGTAGCCATATTTTTACGGTTCCTACTTACTTCCATACCAGTTGAAAGTAGGTGCAACTAGTCATAAGAACGGGGCCAGTCTGTAGGGGAATACAGGCACCTAACAGCTCGTTAACTCTTTCCAATATTGTATTCTCACCAAACTCTTAAAATTGACAAGATAATAGACTGAACCTTCACGGTCTTCACATTGCGTTGAGTTGGTGAATTGGGGGTTTCTATTGTGTATTGATTGCTAGTGCTAGAGATCCTTCCACGCAATTTGTGTCTTCCACTCATTTTCTCTCTTGCATTGACCTTCATGCTCTTGCATCCTACCGATTTATTTCAAAGATGTTGGATCGGAGTATATCTCATTCAAACCTTACGAACTCATTCCACACTCTGATCCGCTCACCTTCTATTCGAGGAGACTCACTTCCCGAATATTCCTCTTTCTCCACTTCACCTCATCCATCAACCCACTGTTTGAGATTGGCTCTAATCTCGACTAGTATCTGAGACTCCATCATTTCTGAGGACTACTGGAGTGTTATGCACATTTTAAGAGTCAAACACCAGATATTTTATGCCACCAAAGGGAAAGGGAACCATGTTGGAGCAGAACAAGATCAACAGCACTATGTTAGCCTCTATATAAGCCATCCGAGCATAGTTGACAGAGAAGGCTGACATATAGGTCGGACTAGAAGATATGATTCTAGAACTGAGGAACCATCGAGATGACAGGAGGGAGGATAATAGAAATCCTAAAGGTGGGAATGAGGGAGAAGACCCTTTTATAGAACCTGTGGCTAAGCTTACATTAAAGGATGCTTATAATCTAGGGTCAGGACAGATAAATTCTTGGATTCAAATCCCTGCGATTCATGGGCACTTCGAGCTTAAGACAACTATTTTTCCTCTTCTCATATATTCCACGGAAATATTGATAAAGAACCTCATGTACACCTCCAACAGTTCGATCGCATTTGTGGAACAATACACTACTCGAATATCCAATTAGAGGTACTGAAGATGATGGCCTCCCCGTTCAATGTGATGGACAAAGCTTTGTATTGGATAAATCACTTGGGATGGGTTGTCATCACTACTTGGGAAGAGTTAAGGTCTGCATTCCTGAACAAATATTACCTACTTGGACGAGTCAACCAAATGCGATCCTTGATTTTTAACTTCTCCCAAATGTCCCATGAGCCTATTTACGAGTCGTGGGAAAGATTCAAAGCTTAATAAAGAAGTTCCCCGATCACGATTTTCCAAAGACAAGCCTTGTGCAAAATTTCTTTGGGGGTTTAAGCATAGAAAATCAGACACGGATAAATTCCGCTTGTTGGGAGGGTCACTTTAACAAGGACGAGGATGTCCTTTATCAAATTTTTGAGGGTATGGTGGAGAGCTCAACAACTCTTTCTTCTTCACTGTCTTTTCAGAAGCATCCAATCACATGCCCTTCAGTACCCCACAAGGCTGTCAATGTGACGACATCACATGAAGTAGATAGGGTGGACAACTCTGACCTGACCATCATTGGAACCACCTATCCAAAGTGGACATCATTGAGAAATGGTCCAAGGAGCTTGAGAAGCCTCAAGTGATCGAATAAAGGACGAAGATACTAGACAAGCTGAATGAGATAACAAGGCACCTGGAGCTTCTTGTGAGTACGATCAACGCAGTCCACATAGTGAGTGAAGCAACTGACACCTCTACTAGGAAGCAGACTTCTTCCACCCAGCAGAGTAGCGGAGGACCATCCACAATTCAACACGTCTACTATGTGCAGACCCCTGATCAGATCCAACAGCATTCACAACAGATAGTCTCGTACCAACATGAAGTAACCTACATTCCTGAGCAGCGGTCTCCACATCCACCTGTCATTCAGGATGTCAACGACATCTAGTTTGATCGTGGGTGAAACCAGCCCCGTCCATCAGGGCAAGGCTAGTTGGGTTCACAACAGGATCAGAGACCCACCCACCAATTTCATGGAGGCAGACAACAACAGTTCCAACCTCACTATCATTCTCCACTACAGTTCCAAATCTAGAGACAAGGCCAGCCACATTAGCAGTCTGTATATTTTCCTTTTCCCTAACCAACAGCAGACTGCATTTTATGGATAGTATCCACATCCTCCTCCTCCTCATTATCAGCATCAGTATGGTTGCCAACGGCCTCCACATTACCACTCTCAATGACAACCAATCATTGAGCACCCTGAGGCCCCTTTGGTGAATCCAACACTGGATCAACTTTCACAACTCATGAAGAACATGAACGAACTGACTCAAAGGATTGATGACCTGACCACCACCAAGAAATTGATCCCATCATAGGTCGAAGCCAACCCCAACAATTTCAGATGCTAGGAGCAGGTAGCCAATATCCCACCCACACCCGAGACAGGTATGACCTTTATATTACATGTTTATCTAATGCCATATATCTCATGAGAGGTTGAAGATTGCAGTCGCTTACGCACCAGTTGGGTTTGGGAGATCGAACCACTAAGAGAACACCATCTTCCACATCATCTCCTTCACGAGCAGTCGAGATGCCCAGTGTAGCGACACCTGAGTCTGAGGTATCACCATCTTCACCACCACCTTCACCATCACAAGGCATATGTAGTTCACTAGCAGCGAGGGAGAACATACCAGAAGTAAATTCTTCCTCTTCACTAGTAGTAGCATCCCATTCTGTTTTTCCTTCACCTAATTTGGACAACATTGTATAGACTGATTTTAGTTGTCCTTTTGCAATCCACTTTGAATAATGGAAACAAACAATTGAATGTCTCTTCTGATTCTGTTCCAATTCCTTCTGCTCTTAAATCTAAAAAAATCAAAAATTAAAAATAGCCCTATCTGATCATGGAGTGGTAGAGATCTTACATAACATCTCTTTAGAGATGCCACTCCTTAAGTTCGTGGAATACATGCCTACAGTTAAAAAGGGAATGAAAGAGGCATGTACACAAAAGCGTCAACCAAGGGCAAAGTAGACGAAAGAAAACATAAAAACACATCTTGACCATGGTCACAGTTCATGCCATCAACAATATCCCAGGCAAAAAGAAAGACAAGGGAGAACCTCACATCTATTGCCATATCTTTGATCAAGAATTTGATCATACTCTTCTCGATAGCAGTTCCTTCATTAATCTCATCCCATCCTCTCAACTCACTGAGTTTGGGTTAGGATCTCTTAAAACGACCAAGATGATCCTTCAGTTTACAAATAGATTGATTAAGAGGCTAAGGGGCATCTTAGAGGACGTTATTATAATGGTGCAAGGAATGAAATTCCATGTTGATTTTATTGTCATGGATATGGACACACCTGCACCATTACTCCATACCCCAATCATACTAGGTCAACCATTCATCCGAATAGCCGAAGCAGTAGTTGATTATGGTACTGGAGAGATCATCTTTCACTCTCGTAGTGACAAGGTGAAAATAGAGATGATCCCTTATCCTAGACCATCACCGCTATCAGTTGTAGATGAGAGAAAGAGAGATACACCAAAGCTAGAGGACTGTGATTTTCTTACTGAATTCTGAGAGACAGATCTTTTCACTGATTTCATAGATACCCAGGAGTTCCTTTCCCACAAGGAACCTCTGGAAAGCACAGTCGACATGAGTTCCCTTGTTAATCCAACTGAGTTATTTGCTTATGGGCAATTAGAGCTGATTTCTGAGGATCAATCTGAGTTTTTGGAGGTACATTATGATATTCCTTTGACACATTTTTCTGAGATTACTGATGACATGTCTCCTTCTGAGAGTTCTAAGGTACAGATATCTGATCCATTCATTAAATTCTTGAGTTATGCACAGATGAGAGACATCTTTCTGAGATTATTGTAGAGATATCGGAATCGATAGTTGATGAAAATTTTGAACATCCTGATGAGACCCTCCTTTCTGAGCAGAGAACATTCATTGTAGATCTATCGGAGAGTTTACTTGCTGAGCCTTAGTAGTCACGGTGGACAGTTCACAGAATACATATCGCATACCATCTATTAGTGTAGTAGCAGAGGTTATTGTAGAGCCGATTCAGACACCACCTGAGCTCAAGGCATTACTTTAAACATTGAAATATGCCTTCCTTATGGGTCCCCCCAGATGTTTCCGGTCAGCCTTAGCTCATAATTGACTGTTGAATAAGAATCTCACGTACTATAGGTTCTTGAGAGAAACCTCAAGGCTATAGTATGGAATATTTCGTATCTCCATGGGATTGACCCATAGGATGGAATATATACCTATTGGATGATTGTACACCCTCCCGTGAATGTCAGCGCCATCTAAATACAAATCTAAGGGAGGCTGTCATGATACAGATCAGAAAATGGTGTGATGTTGGTTTTATATATCCCATTTCGAATTCCAAGTGGGACAGCCCTTTACATGTGGTCCCGAAGAAATCCGGTATTACTATCATAAAGAAGTACCGTGGTGAGGAGATTCTGACCCGGGTACTTACTTCATGACGTGTCTGTATTGATTACAGCCATCAGAACTCAGTTACCAAGAAAGATCACTTTTCGTTACCCTTTAGTGATCAGATTATTGAGAGGTTGGTAGGGAAAGAGTTCTTTTATTTCTTGGATGGGTACTCGAAATATAATTAAGTTGCTATTGCTCTTGAGGATTAAGAGAAAACTACTTTCACTTGTCTGTTTGGCACCTATGCCTTTAGACGGATGCCCTTTGGATTCCATAACACCCCCGCTACATTCTAAAGGTGATTGTTGGTCATTTTTGCCGACATGGTGGGTAGTTTCCTTGAGGTCTTCATGGACAATTTCTCGATCTACGGGGATAGTTTTGACACATGTCTTTCTCATTTAAACCAAGTTCTTGAATGTTGTTGTGAGGTAAACCTAGTGCTCTCATGGGAGAAGAGTCACATTATGGTGACTAATGGGATTGTATTGGGTCATGTCATCTCCAAACATGGTGTGGAGGTTGTGATATCCAAGCTTGAGCCACAACATAACTTTAAGCAGTTGTGGTCGTTTCTGGGACACGTAGGATTCTATAGGCGATTCATAGCGGACTTCAGCAAGATTGCCAGACCTTTGACTGAGCTTCTATGCAAGGAGAGTGAGTTTGTGATCGATGAGAAAGTCCTCCTTGCATTCAATGAGATGAAAAAATGGTTACTAGTGCTCCTATCCTACAATCACCTGATTGGTTTCTCCCTTTCAAGATCACGACGAACGCCTCAGATTCGTAGTTGGAGTTATTTTAGGATAGAGATGGGATGGGATACCAGTTGCTGTACACTATGTTAGCAAGACTCTGGATGAAGCATAGTGAAATTATACAGTCACAGAGAAGGAGATGTTAGCAGTTGTGTTTAGGCTACAAAAGCTCAGATCTTACCTCCTCGGTTCCCACATTATTGTGTACATGGATCACACTACCATACGATACTTACATGCAAAGAAGGATGCCAAACCATGCCTTATCATATGGATCCTTCTTCTCCGGGAGTTTGATTTAGAGATTTGAGATAAACCTGGAGTTAAAAATGTTGTGGCAGATCACCTTTCCCGTGTCACGGATGCAGAGACCTCTAACAAGAACATGACCACTATTTATAAAACCTTTCCAGTTGACGCCATTTTATCTGTGGGCTCACTTCCTTGGTATGTTGATATTGCGAACTATCTTATCTCCAAGAAAGTTCCACAAGATTGGCTGAAGTATAAGGTAGACATATTTCTATCAGAGATTGATTATTACCAATGGGAGGATCTGTACCTATTTTGCGAGGGTACGGATTGTATCCGGAGAAGGTGCATTCCTCAAGAAGAACACACCAGCGAACTTGAGCACTGTCACAATCTAGAATCGGGTGGGCATCATTCGGTGAAGCATACGACAGTAAAGGTTTTACAGAGTGGCCTATAGTGGCCCATAATTTTTAAGGATGCTACAGAGTATGCTCGAGGTTGTGCTGATTATTAGAAGATGGGAGAAACCGTTAGTTCCGAAGATGCCATGCCCCTAAGATACATACAGCTTTCTGATTTTTTAATGCTTGGGGCATTGACTTCATGGACCCATTTTCTGCCAGTCAGAGATTTCAGTATATCTTGCTCGTCGTGGATTATATTAGTCGATGGGTGGAGACTATCCCCACACGAATAGTCGCACAGTGTGTTCCTTTCTCAAGGATTACATTATTGTGTAGTTCGGGATTCCCAAAATACTGATTTTAGTTGGGGAGATATTTCATTAATAGAGAAGTAGAGAAGCTTGTGAAGGAGTATGCCATTGAGCACATAGTTGTGTCTCCTTACCACCCACAGACTAATGGCTCGACAGAAATTTCAAATAGGGAGATCAAGATGATATTGCAAAATCTTGTAAGTCCGGATAGGAAGAACCGGTCCCACATGATGTATTCAGTTCTATGGGCTTATCATACGGCATACAAGTCTCCTTTGGGTATGTCTCCCTACAGACTGGTGTATGGAAAGCCTTGTCACCTACCAGTAGAACTAATTCGTAAATCTTTATGGGCACTCCATGTATGCAATCTTTATTATGAGATGGCAGGAAAGAACAAGAAGTTGGATTTGAATAAATTACTGGAATTTCGAGACTTTGCATATGATAACTTACTCATGTATAAAGAGAAATTCAAGCATTAGCATGATAAATACATTCGAAGGAAGACTTTCTCCCTTGATCAGAAAGTTTGGTTATTTGATGCTAAGTTGAAGTTGTTTCCAAGAATATTTAAAAGCAAATGGTTAAGATAGTTCATTGGGAGAGTTGTGTATGACAATGGTAGTATTGCCGTATCTTGGTTGTCATCTGACGCAAAGCCATTTGTTGTGAACGGACAGTTGCTAAAGCCATATCTAGATCATGATACATTCATTCCCATAGTTGATTCTATATCCGTGGAATCAAACATTGATCCTTTGATTCCATCTTTTGTGTCTGATAGATGAGCTGACCACCTCTTGTATATCCTTCATTTTATTCTTTCTACTTCTGTTTATCATTCACCCCTTTCCGTGTGTGTATATATGCTATACTTAGGATGAGCTTTATCCTAAGTATAGGGGGTGAATGATTTGGGTTGTTCATCACTCATGTTGTTGCTTATACTTAGGGATACTCTACCCTAAGTATAAGGGGAGTGATGTTATTCATATTGTCTCTTTTGTGTTTTTATTTTTCTATTCTTCTGATCTCTTACTTGTCCCCCAACTTGTTGATATTCCATACATAGGGCTATTCTACCCTAAGTATAGGTGGCAAGTCAAGCCGTTGAGTCTGTCAATTCTTTTCATCGGTTTTTCCCTTTTGTACAATTTTCTATACTTAGGATTAATTAATCCTAAGAATAGGGGGGGATCACCAACTTCTATTCATTTTTTGAGTCGTTGGTGTATAGATTCTTTTTCAGTTTTCTATACTTAGCACGAGTTATATCTTCCTTTTTAAGCTCTTTAATCACTATAAGGACATAGTTGGAGCTAAGTATAGAGGGTGTCGTATATATTGTATATATACTTTAGCCATAACTTGTACTTTTTTAATTAAAATGGCAATACAAATGTGATTGGGAAGTATATAAATGCGTAAAATCCACGTGTGTATATATACTTTGGTCACCTTCCATCTTGTACATAAATGTCTAAAATATGTATCCTCTTGTAAAAATATGGTATAAATTTTTTATATACATGTATATATTTTACTAACCCTTTTTCTCATAAAAACTTATTGCTTTGTATATATTGCTAGCATTTGCATATGCATTTTTTTAGACTAGTATTGACATTTAAACCGAGTATTGAATAAAATTGAAGAACGGATCTTAGTTGGACCTTAATCCACTTAATTTCAGAGGAACCTTACAAGAATTAGAGTTAGGACTTTTCAGGTCCTAGCGACTTAATTCTTGAGTCCATAAGATTGTGTTCACATATCATCTTGAGTAGTCTAAGAAGAATATTTAAAAACACACACATGATTCTTCTAGACCTTGGCTTATCTTGGACAAGCACTCTACGCGTAGCTCTTCATGGAGAAGGTGGTGAAGAGGCATAATCTTTTGGCTTGGGGTAGCACATGGGTATGTAACAACTAGTGGGAATATCCGTCTTCCTTTGGGGAGGGTAGTGCATCTCAACCTGATCTAGTAGCATTGAGGTTTAAAGATAGGATGCTGTGGGGTTGCAATAATGCTTCAAACGAGGGATATTCTACTAGCTCAAGAGGAAAAATTCCTTTTGTACATGTTGCACCTTGTATATATTTAAAAAAAGTGCAGATCTCCAAAAATGGACAGGCCTGATTGAAAAGTAAAATGCATGTCGGGGTGTAAATACAAGTATAGACAAATAAGGTAGGTAGCTACACTGGATGACTTGACTACAGGTCATGCATCCAAGGATAGGTAGCTACACTGTTTACTGTCCATTCTTTTCTCCGTCTCCTCTTCTTGAATTGGTTGTACTTGAACTTAAGAAGGGAATATCCCTGCTCCTCGAGGAAAGAGTTGCTAGACCAAGGGACTAGAGTTTCCTAATCGTGAGAGGTTGTTTCTCTGCTACTTTTAAGAGGGGGAGCTATATTCACTTACACCGTGCAAGTAAAGATTCATAGTCATAAGAATTTATGTATATATACTTGTTCTGACCTGACTGTTGAGGCAACCTGAATAGGAGTCTTGTAGAACTTGAACGATGTTAGGATTTTAATCTATTTCCCATTAAGGTTCCGCCACACTAATAATCCAAAGGTCTGACAGAGCTCCATAATACAACTTTATGAAGATAAGTTTAATACTCAATATTATCATAATTTCTTTATTTTTCCTTTCTTTTTCCTTTATTCGCTTATTGTTTAAGATAAGTGTTTGCCAAGGGACTAGCAATGGTAAAGCATAGGGGGGTGATGAATATGCATTTCATCATCTTTATTAGGGGTGTAAGAAAATTCTCAAGTTCAATATTCACTCAGGTTCGGCTCGCTAAAAGTTCGATTCAGATTCGGTTCGAAAATAAACGAACTGAACCTAAACACAAGTTTAGGCTCGATTAAATAAAGGAATCGAACTAAAAAATCACTGGTTCACTCAGGTTCGATTCATTAAAAGCTTGATAAACATATACATATACATATTTATAAATCCTTATCCGTAGAAGTGAACCTTATTTTGAGATAAGTGGATTTTGTCCTAGGATAAGTGGATTTTATCTAGAGATAACCCGATATTTATGGGATAAGTAGGTTTTATTTCGGTATAAAGAATCCAAAATTAAATAGTCACATCATGTTTGCTACATCCATTATCTACGTGTTTAGTACTTTTCCCTTCTTTATCTTCAAATCAACAGAACAAGTATAAACCTTACTTATCGAATATCTCCACATTATTCTTATTCCTTATCTCTATCTGGATAGATGTAAAAATAAATTATAATTATAATTTTTTCAAAGAGATGAATCCTTATTAATCTATTTTTTTCTAAAGATCAAGATGAGTTGGATAAAGAAAAATCTAAATGAATGTTTATTCTAATTGTAGACACACATATATATATTTCTATTTCTCTTCTTTTCACTCCAGAATTCTTAAGTTTGATATTCGCTTAGGTTTGATTCGTTTAGAAAGAGGTTCGATTCGGATTCAATTCGAAAATAAACGAACAAAACCTGAACGCAAGTTTAGGCTCGATTAAATAGGCAAATCGAACCTAAAAAATATAGGTTCGCTCAGGTTCGGTCCATTTACACCTGTAATCTTTATTCATTTATTTTGGCTTAAAATCCCTTCTAAAACACATGAATATATTAATAAATCTATATTCTTACTAACCTGTATCTTGATCTAAATATTATATATTTATAACTTTTAAGCTAAAATAAATAAATAAATAAAGGAAAAATAAATAAAATAAAAGTATGTATCTATGTAATAGATACAGATTGATCCGAACCCTGAGAGAAGGTCAAGACTTGACCTGATCGAGCATGAATAAAGAAGGATGAGATATGGTCTTTAATCAGAAAATCCAAAGAAAGAAAAAATGTTTTGTAAATACTTTTCACTCTTTATTTTTAATTTATTTTGTGTATATTTGTATAAAACTTACACTATTTTATTTGTCCATAATTAACCACAAATTAAGTAATTTTCTAAACAGAAGTTGTAAATAAAAATGTTTTCTAAATAATAAAAAATAATTGCAAAGAAAATCATGTACAGAATCAAAGTAACCGAATTCGGAAAAAGTTTTAAAGCGATAATTGAAAGGCCAATTCTATATTCATATGAACTCGAATTGAATCAAACTCATTCCATCTATTTTAAATTAAAGGGATAATTACACCCATAACCCTGAGTAATTTCACAATAACATTCATAACCCTGCATAATCGCGAATTACATGACAAACCCTGAGTAATGCTTAACTCTTACATGACATACCCATGTGTCATGTTCCGTTTGGGATGAGCGTTATGTTTGACGGATTCCGTTAGAAAAATACAAATATATCCCTAATATCCTTTCTTATTTACAAACCATGCCATCCTTCTCCCTCCCCCATCACCCGCGGGCTGAGTTTCTCCTCCGCCGCGAGCTTCCTCCCTGCGGCTCATCACTTGCTCCCGTGCAGTGAGCTCCGACTACAACCCCCCAATCTGTGTGCGCGCCGTGCTTCCTCCCTACATCAGGTTCATCCGCGTGAACTTCTGCTCTCCTGAAGACCCTGCCCGTCGAGCTTCTCCTGAAGCCCATGGTCGCCCCCTGCTGTCGTAAGCGAGCCCAGAATTGCACTCGCCCATCCCCAAGCAAGCCCCGCCACCCCCATCCCCCTCCCCCGCCCCACCTCATCTTGGGCAGCTGCCCCCACCCCCGCTCCCTGGCCAGCTGCCCCCACCCCCGCTCCCTGGCCAGCTGCCCCCATCCCCACCCTCGGCTCCCTAGGCAGCCCAGGCTGACGTTTCATAGGCACCCCACCTTCCAGTGCATCGCAACCCCCCCCCCCAAACACCAATCAAGCCTGGCCGGAGAGCCGACCACCCACCTTCCAGTCCATCTAACAAACCCCCGTCCCCCCGCCCAACTCCCTCTCGCTCATCGGCCACCTCCTCCAGAAGCCCCTCCACCGCACCCTCTCCTACCTCTCCCTCCTACACGGCCCCGTCCTCCTCCTCCGCTTCGGCTCCTGTCCTGTCCTCCACGTTTACTCCCTCTCCTCCGCCCTCCTATGTCTCATCTCCCTCGACCTCCCCTTCGCCTTCCGCCCCCTCCTCACTGCCGGCCATCACCTCGGCTACAACTACGCCATGTTCGCCTTCTCCCCCTACGGTCCCCACTGGCGCAACCTCCGACGCATCGCCACCGTCCACCTCCTCTCCGCCCGACACCTCGATTCCCTCTCCTACGTTCGGTCCGAGGAGCTCGCGCGCTTCGCAGGCCATCTTCCGAGGGGCGATCTGCAGCGCGTGGAGATGTGCCCAAGGCTCTTCGGATTCGTGATGAATGTGATGATGAGGATGGTTCTAGGGAAGAGGTGCCGTCGCGACGAGGGGGAGAGGGAGGAGTTGAGGAAGCTGGTGGAGGAAACGTTCAACATCCAGAGGGAGATGAGGAATATTATTTTTCCAGGCTGGCTACCCACCTTCCATTTCCCGGCACTCCTGGCAGAGAGCCCTTCTTCGGCATCATGAAAGCGTTGGGGTTGGCTCAAGAGAAAGAAGCAATATATCAAAAATAATTTAGATTAATTCCAGCCATTAGATCATTGCTTGGTTAGATTAACCCAATCATTTGGTAGAGTTAACGAAGTAAAGTAACAGAAGGTTATAGGTGTAAGACGGCAGACTTATTCAGGGTCCTGAGCGTAATTCATGATTATGCAGGGTTACGAATGTTATTGCGAAATTACTCAGGGTTATGGGTGTAATTATCCCTAAGGGGTTTCATAATTTTTGGAGCTATGTTTTGAAAGATGGTTTTCTGGCATAGTTTTTGCAACTTCACCCCTTATTTATTATATTTATTTATTCATATTTATTTTTATACATGTATTTTTAATAATTGTAAATATTTTTAATATTTTTTAAAAAAAATAAAAATATAAAATATAATATAAAATATAAAATTACATAATTTCCTTATTTAACCATGTGTATAATGTACTATATGTATATATGTTATTTAATCTATCATTAAAGTATCTAATTAAATTATCGACATATATTATTTTAATTAATATATTTCGAAATTATTTAATTCATTTATTTATTCAATTAAGCATTAGTTCCCCCATTAACATCTTACTTTATTCCCTCCCCAATAATTCATTTTTTAAATTCAATTTTTTCCTATTTATTTGGCTCCTCTTCCTACATTTCGAGGTGATGAATACTTTGGAGAGGAGTCTATTATCCAAGAGCAATCTTGTGATGGAAAGGCGCCGAGCCTTCGAGCCGTCCGATGATAGCGAGTCGGTCTCCATCTAGGCCATTACGACATTCGTCCAATCCCATTGGTGAGATCAACTTTATTTTTTGTCATTCTTCTAGATAATTTTTTATTTAAATTTTTTTGATTTCAATGTTTAATTTTAGATCGTAGTTCATAATCAATCATCGCATTTAATTTTGATCTGATTTCGATCACCACCTAATTTTTGATCTTCATAAACATTTTCATGTTTTATTTCCCACGATCTCTCACCTTTCGCCACATACGGTGGCTGGAGACACGGTTGCAATCCATCATCACCGGCAGAACCTCCTCACCCACTGATCCTTGTTTGATTATTTTGGACCGAGCCATCATGCTCGAGTCATTGTCATTTTACTTTATTGCAGGTAAAACACAATATATATATGCAAAAAAATTGGGCGGCAGTAACGTCGCCGCCATTGCCTCCGCTGCAACTTAGCCCTTCGCCTGGAGGAACTTCCATCGTCGTCATTGCCCTCCTCCGCTCGGAGCGGATCTTCAACGCCACCTGCGAGAAGCACCACTGCCTCTAATAGCACCACATCCGCATCACCGCCAACCTCGAAGTACCACCTTCATTACTGAGTATTGCCTGAAGGAGCTCAACCATCGAGCTCTACCGCCATCACCATCGTACCTTTGACGAAGACCACGTCGTCGCCTCATCATAGCACCGCTCCGCCCTCTGCCTGGAGCGGCCCCTCCGCCAACCATAGACACGCCGTTTCTTGTCGATCGTCTGAGCTCGAACCTCCATCGCCGCAGATCTCGACTACGTCATCTCGACACCGCCCGGACCACCATCGACCACTGCACGTTGCCATCCTCGATTTGGGGCAGAATCCCCAAGAGATGTCGCTTCCCTTCTGTCTTGAGGATGAAGAATAGAAGAAGTCTACCGCTTAAAACCCTAAGCGGCGCACTGCTTTTCACGTGCGCCCGCTTAGTTTATTCAGCCAAATTGCATATAACCCCATGGACTTTCTGAATATGCAAATTCATCCTCGCCAGTTCAAGCACGTGCAATGCATGTTTTCACTGGGAAATTTGCAAATTTATTCCAACAATTTTATATCTTGTTATATTATAATGCAAAAATATTGAATAACTGCTTTTAAGACCTTGTATTCCAGACTTATATTTGCTTGTTTCATTGATTAAAAAATGTTCTTCAAGCTCAATAATTTCTATAAAAATCATTCTACGTTATAGGATCTTGTTTCTTCATATTATAATTTTTGCATTGCAAATTTCTCTAATTTATTATTATTAAAAATCAAAATATCGCATTTTTCACTGTTTGAAATTAACAAATTCATAAGAAATTGAAAATTGCGTCAAAAGTCAAAAAAATAGAGTAGTTTTCATTTTGTGTATTCTAATTTTTGCTCAAATTTCATGCAAAAAATATTTTTAAATTCCAAAAAATAGTAAAACTCTAAATAACTTATAAAAATCATAGAAAACTATAGAAAATCCTAAAATAGTGATTTCACTTCCTATTTTCAGATAATTTCTTCTATATTTTAGGAAAAATAAACTTCAGAATTTTTGAATTCATTTATATTTTTAATTTGCAAAAACTTCTTGTTTGTTCCATGTTTGACTTTTCTTCTTTTTTTCATTTTTTTAAAATCTTCAAAGTTGTTAAAAATTATGGAACAATGACAAAAACATTAAAATATTGTCAAAAAACCAAAAATAATTTTGTCTTAATTTTCTTTACATATTTGATATCTTTGAAAAATCCAAAAAGAGTGCATTGTCTTGTTGTATCATTTCACCTCTTTTATATTCCATAGTTTCTTTAAAAAAAGTTTATACAAAAATGTAATATATATATACCATAAAACAAAATACAAATAAATAAAAAAAATATCCATAAAAAGTTTATTTCAAAAAATAAAAACTTAAGCATAGTGTGCATTGAGATTCCTTTATTCTTTGCATTGATTATTCAATTATTAGAATACCCTCGGGAATTTTGTAGCCACCCTGAGTTCGATCCTGTTGCCATACAGATAAGATAAATAGCAATTTTCTCTTTTTACATTTTCAATTATTTTTTGCTTGAGAAGTAAATAAAATTTTTTTGACAATTCTTTGGGTTGCAACGACCTTTGTGAATAATTCATCTAAATAAACCCAGGAAAAATGTAATCAATAAGTCCCTGTACGGGGACCTATTTATAATTTCTGAAAGTTTTGGGGCATGTGAAGGTTTTTGAAACTTGACTGGGCTTCTTGCATAATTTTTGCACTAACTCAGAATATACGGTTGTGATTAGATCATGTCGTTGTAATAATTGGTCTTTCAATTATCACTTTACAGCTTTTTCTAAATGTGGTTACTGTTATTCTGTACATGATTTTATTTTGTAATTATTTTATTATTTAGAAAACATTTCTTTTTACAACTTCCATTAAGAAAATTATTTAATTTGAGGTTAATTTAATAATAAATAAAATAATGTAGTTTTTATACAAATATACAAAGAATAAATGAAAAGTATTTACAAAATATTTTTTGGATTTTCTAATTAAAATCCATATCTCAACCTACTTTATTCCTGGTTGATCAGGTCAATCATGACCTTCTCTCAGGGTTTGGGTCAGCTTGTATTCATTGCATATATACAGTCTTTCATTTCTTTATTTTTCCTTTATTTCTTTATTCATTTATTTTAGGTTAAATAGTATTAAATGTGCAATATTTACATACAAATGCATGTTAGTAAGAATATGGATTTAGTAATACATACATGTGTTTTAAAAGGTATTTTAAGCTAAAATAAATGAATAAAGATGATGAAATGCATATTCATCATCCCCATATGCTTTACCTTTGCTAGTCTCTTAGTAAACACTTATTTGAAAGAATAAGTAAAGAAAAGAAAAGAAAAGAAAAAATAAAAAAATTAGTACAATATTGAGTGTTAAACTTATCTACATAAAGTTTTAGTATGGAGATATGTCAGACCTTTGGATTATTAGTGTGGTGGAACCTTAATGGTAAATGGATTTAAAACCAAACGATCTATTAGTTCCACAAGAATCTTATTCAAGTCTCCTCAACAGTCAGGTCAGAACAAGTCTACATACACAAATTCTTATGACTGTGAATCTTTACTTGTACAGTGTAAGTGAAATATAGCTCCTCATCTCAAAAATAGCAAAGAAACAACCTCTCTCAACAAGGTAACTCTAGTCCCCCGGTCTAGCAACTCTTTCCTCGAGGAGTGGGGATATTCCCTTCTAAGTTCAAGTACAACCAGCTCAAGAAGAGGAGATGGAAAAAATAATGGACAGTAACCAATGTATCTGCCTATTCTTCGATGCATGACCAGTGTAACCAAGTCATCCAACTGCAAGCTTACAAAAATTTTACTTTGAAGCTCTTATTATTATATTTTTTCTATACTTGTATATACACTTCGGTAGACATTTTACTTTTCAATCAGGCATGTCCACTTTTAGTGATTCTGCATTTTGTTCTTTGAAAATATAAACAAGGTGCATCATGTACATAAGGAGATTTTCCTCTTGAGATAGTAGGCTATCCCTCTTTTGAAGCATTATTGCAACCCCACAGCATTCTATCTTTAGACCTCAATGCTACTAGATCAGGTTGAGATGCACTACCCTCCCTAGAGGAAGGCGGATATTACCATTAATTGTTACATACTCGTGTGCTACCCCAAGCCAAAAGATTATGCCTCCTCACTACCTCCTCCATGAAGAGCTACGTGATGAATATGCATTTCATCATCTTTATTCAGTTATTTTAGCTTAAAATCCCTTATAAAACACATGTATATAATACTAACTCCAAATTCTTTTCAACTTGCATCTGTAAGTAAATATTGTACATATATTGTTATTTTTTCCAAAAAAAATAATGAAATAAAGTAAAAATAAAGAAAATAAAAAAAAGAGAAGAAAAGATTGTATATATATATAATAGATACAAGCTGACCTGAACCTCGAGAGAAGGTCAATACTTGACCTGATCGACTAGGAATAAAGTAGGGGGAGATAGGATCCTTAATCATAAAATTGAAAAAAAATGTTTTGTAAATACTTTTCGGTGTATATTTGTATAAAACTTATACTATTTTATATGTAAATAAATTGACCTCAAATTAAATAATTTCCAAAATAAAAGTTGTAAATAAAAAAGTTTTCTAAATAAAAATAATTGAAAAATAAAATCATGTACAAAATAAAAGCAACCACATTTGGAAAAAGTCGTATAGCGATAATTGAAAGACCAATCCCGGCTCCATATGAACTTAAATTGAATCAAACTCACTTCCAATGTATGTTAAATTAAATTATCTTTAAAATGATTGTAGTTTCATAATTTTTGGAGTTGCAAATTTGAAAGATGATTTTCTGGGGTGGTTTGTGCAATTTCACCATTTATTTATCACATATATTTATTATATTTGTAAATAATTGTAAATACTTTTTAGAATTATTTAAAACAAAATTAAAATTAAAATTAAATTAAAAAATAAACTAATTTCCTTATTTAACTATGTATATAATATACCATATGTAAATAGTATATGTATATAGTTAGTTCCCTTAAATAACCCTCACAAAAAAATAAATAATTCACATTTATTATTTAATTTAATAAAGTGACAAAAATAAATAAATAAATAAATAAATTATGTAAATATTTTTAACGCTAACTTCCTTTCTTATCTTTATCTCATTTCAAATTTTCTTTATCTTTATATTCATTCAAATTTTTGAAATTCAAATTCAATTCTTTTCTTATTAATATGTCTCCTCCCTCATTTTTATTTGATCAATATTTGGTGAGAGGAGCCTAATCTCCAAGAGCTTCTTGTTGTAGAAAAGCGCCTAACCTCCAACCTTCCGGTGACAGCGAGTCGGCCTTTGTCGAGGCCATTACGGCATTTTTCGCTCCCACGGTGAGATCCACATTTTTTTATTTCTTAATCTCTCTTCTAGATAATTTTAGGTTACATTTTCGTCTTTATTTCACTATTCATTTTTAATTATAGATTTTAGATTTTCATTCCTAATTTTTCATCATGAATCGATCCATCTCACATAGACTTCATGCCATTTTTCTCAATCCTGTCGCTTCACGTTCTTCCTCACATGACCTTTCAACTCCGTTCACGCACAGTGGTCGGAGACACGGTTCGGATCTTCCATCACAACCGTCAAATATGTCATCCACTCACATTTAAGTATTTGATTTTAGACCGAGCCATTGTGCTCGTGTAGTTTTTTATCTATATTTTATTTGCTAGAATAAAAAAATTAATTACAAATAAATACAGTTGTTGCCCTTTCAAAAAAATATTAAAAATTAAAAAAAATGAAAATATATAAAAAATTTACAGTTTCTATGTTTACAATATAAAAATAAAATAGCAACAACGTGGCAGGCGCCGCCCTCCCCACCCACTGGCGGCGCCTGCTGCTCCTCCGTTGTGGCTCGCCTTTCAGCCATCCGAGTAGAACCACCGCAGCCAGCCACCGTCGCAAGGCTTGTGTCGCCTCTCCATCTTCTTCCAATGCCGAGCCACCGCCATCCTCGCAGCCAAGCATCTCCAGCCTGTCGTTCATCTGACCTCCATTAAGACCTGCCACATCAGAGATCTACTCCCTACCTCCTGGAGAAGCGCTAATCACCTTCACGACCATCACCTTGTCACGCCATCGTCCACCTCACATCGTTAGCCACCCCTCCACCACTGTCGCCTCCGACCAGACCCGTAGCCACCCGCAGCTCGCCATCGACGTCATTCATCGCCTCCTCCGCTCGACTCCCTTTTCCACCGATTGGAGCACCAACCCTCTGCTCGAAGCCGCGTCCTTTTGCATCGTGAACTATACTACCAGGTGCTCCACCCACGTGAGGAGCACCTCTACCGATCACTCATACAACACTGTTGTCGCTCCCCAGTTGCTTGGCAACAAAAAAGAAGGGATGGTGTCCCCTTTCCCTTGGCGTGAAGATCAAGAACAAAAGAACCCCTGAACCCTAAGGCTGAACAAAGCCCCCGGATGTTTCAAAAATCACAAATCAGCCACTGCTCTAGATCTAGTCGCGTGGGTCACGTGCTTCTCATTGGGTAATTTACGAATTTCCCCTACATTTAGTTTCTACTATATTTCCAATTCCAGAACATAAAACATTTGCTTTTCAGGCCTTGTTATCCAGGCAATTATTTTACATGTTCTTGTGGTTGAAATAAATATTTTTAATGCTCAATAAAATCTGGGAAATTCATGTTATATTCCTGATGGGTTCCTATTTATGGAGTAAAAATTTCATTGCATTTTTTTTTCATTTGTTATTATTAAAAAAAATACATGGCATTTTTCCTTTTTTTAAATTTGAAAAATCATAAAAATTTAAATATTGCGTAAAAAATTCAAAAAATCAAGTTAGTTTTCTTTTTGTGTATTTTTATTTTCTATCCATTTTTCACACATTAATTATTTTTAAAACCCAAAAAATTGTAAAATACTCAAAATGTAAAAAAATCTTATAAAATGTAAAAGAATCCCAAAAATGTGATTTCACTTTTTTTTTGTAGATAATTCATTCTAGTTTTTAGGAAAAATAATTATAGCAACTTTTATTTCATTTTATATTTTTATATTGCAAAATAATCCTATTTACGCACTATTTGAATTTTTATCTAATTTTATTCATTTTAAAGATCCTAAAAAAATATAAAATATCTGAAAAATTACAAAAATAGTAAAAAATATCGAAAATACAAAAATATCTTATTTAAACATTTTTAACATTTTTATCATAATTGAACAATCTAAAAAATTACATTTCTTTTATGTATAAATTTGTTTTGAAAATAATATTTTTGAAAATTAAAAATTTGCAAAATTAAAATTCATTAAAATTTTAAAATCTGGAAAATAGGAATAACAAATTTAAATAAAAAAATTAAAAAGATAAAAAAATTCATAGAAACCAAGATAATTAGCATTTGAGATTCACTTTTTCCTTTTAATTGATTCTTTCTATTATTTGAATAACCCTTAGGAATTGTAGCCTCCTTGAGTTCGATCCTATTTCTATACAAGTTAATTAAATAGCAAAAATTTTCTTGCTACATATTTCTTTTGTAATTAATTCAGCTTGAGAAAAAAAATTTTGTTGACACTTGATTGGGATGCGATGACTTGTTCATAATTCAATTAAATAAAAAACTGAGAAAAGTGAGATAACAAAATGGTGCCGTTGTCGGGGAGGCACAGTGAGGGGAGTTAGGTTTCTCTCTTAACCTGCTATTCTTGGTTGTAAATATTTGTTTATATTTTTCCATATTTATTCCATTGTTCATATTCACTGAATATAATTCATTTTTCTTGCTCGTATTTTATAATGGTGTTTCTTACACAATCTTTCTTTCCTTTTTCTAGTGAGGGTCCATGGAGCAAAAGAGGTGATCCTAGGAGAGCCCAAGCACCCAAGCCAAGCGAAGGCGGCTTGATTCATCTCGAAGCCATAGAAGAGCATGAGAGGAGGAGAATAAGATCTGAAGGAGACCAAACAAAAAACATTTTAGACTTTCTTTTATTTATTTCAAGCATTTGTACTCTTGTAAACTGACATTCATTTGTTATGGGGTATGTTTCGCCAAGTGTCGATGCACTTGGGGGACCGTTTTGTTTTCATCACTTTTTTTATTTGTTTAACGCAAATTTCATGAGCAATCTATTGATTGCTTTAATTAATTTGCTTTCACCAGGTAATTAATTAGATCCAAAAACCCTAAACAAGTTATTCTGTACCAATAGAATAGATCATAATTGGACTTAGTCAAATTTAACTGTTCTTGCCCATCAATAGAAGCTATTATTAGGACGGTACACATGCATCATATAGGTTAGTTTATTTTTTTGTATTTAAATTTTGCACAGATAACCCTGTTTGTAGAGTGCTGGCGACAAGGTACGCATCTCTACCCCCTGCATGCATCATTGTTTTCAATTGTGCATTAGCATTACGGTTCTCCTTCCTTGTTTTTATTCACATAAGTTAAAAAGGAAATTGGATACTCGGTAGGCGATTTATTGAAAATATTCAAACCGAATGGCAACTGCCTAAAATGTGTGTCTGCTAAAGAAAACTCGACCCTAAAATAAACGTAAGGAAAAACCATTGTCTTGGGGCGAGTAATCCATTCATTGTATTCGTTTTAAATTACTCACGTATACACTAAGGTTAGTGCCCAAATCCCATAGGTCAACCTATGTGTTTGTATAATTTTTGTCATTCTCACCTAACTCTAAAACAAACAAGATTAAGAGATCGAGCTTTCACGGTCTTCACCGAGTTGAGTAGGTGAATTGAGGGGTGTGTGTGGCTTTGTGTATATTGTTTGTGATTTCTTATGTGCATACTCGATCCTTCCGCGCATTTACGCCTTTCTCTTTGCATAGCTTGAGTTGACTATCGTGTTACTCTGATCCCCGTCTTTTATTTCGGAGATGTCTCACTGGAGTGATTTTAATCCGACCATCGTGGATCCCTTGCACCCTCCAGCCGGTCCACCTCCCTTTTTCCAAGAGGACTTTCCTCCTAATTTTTGTGCATATCCGCCTAACCCATATTTCAAGAATCAGACTTTGATTTTCACCCATCCTCATTCCACTCACCTAAACCTGGGATTTTGGAGTCACCTTTCATGTTGTCCACACTTGAGACCTCGAATCAGATGATGGAGCATATGAATTCGAGGATTAACAATATATTTAACATAAATAAGAGCAAGATTGCTCAACTATTTGCATATATGGATTCTCTTGAGGATGAATATGAGAGCTTACAATCGCCCAAAAAATAAAAAATGAGAAAATTTTAGAAATCCAAAAAATATCGGGATACACATTATTGATTCTTTTTGTGAGGAAAGGGAACCCATGCCAGACTATTTACCCACACAGTCATTCACCACATGTCCCACGTTTGACCCTGAGGATGCCACTATACATACTGCTCTTGGCAATCCTCACGTAGATGTTGATTCTGATCTCCTCCCTTGTATGAAGGAGGTCCAAAAATTCAAAAAAATGTTGATTGAACCTGAAGTGGTGGCCACCCTTCATGAGATCATAAAAAACCCACTTCACCAGGACATGACCCATTTATGTGCTCCTCAATACAAGAAGAGAAAGCAGAGGAGCAGTTTTGAGCGTCACATCTTGACCATAGCCACTTCCCATGCCATCTCTCACTGTCCATATTCTAAGAAAGGGAACACTGCTACACCTCTTGTGAGTTGCTACATCTCTGACTATTTTTGTCATAACACTCTCATTGACAGTGGTGCAGCAATCAATATAATACCCTTCCCTATGTTACCGTCTCTTCATCTTGGACCTCTCAGCAAAACCGAGATAATAGTTCAAATTGTTGATGGATATATCAAGAGGCCGAAGGGTATTCTAGAAAATGCTGTCATTCTTATTCAGGTCATGAACTTCACTTCTTATTTCGTAGTATTTCCCATAGAGACCTCCACCCCTGTGGAGCACCTTGCAATCATCCTGGGTCGGCCTTTCCTTGCCTCAACGAGAGCCGTTATTGATTATGGATCAGGAGAGATTCGCTTCCATTCTGATGTAGGGAGTGATGTGTTGATCACTACACCCATTACTAACCAGAGACCTGCATCCCATGAGAGCGTGACTGTGTTAGCCAACCCCAAGGACTTTGAGCTTGATGATAATATTAGAGATTTTTGTTGTATGTTGGATGATACTGAGACCCAAGAATTCCTCTTCAAGGAAGAAGACTCGGAAAGCATAGACCTTGGAGTTCCTCCTTCTGGTATGTGGCGATGCATTGATGAGATCCACGGGATTAACACAATAGACACCCTAGAGAGGAAGGCAGACTTTGAGACTAGATAGGGCGGACATGATTGGACTACTTTCATTGATGAGTCTGTTCCTATTCACCTTGATTGAGATGAGACAGATAAGGTCAAATTTGATTTGATTGCTTTTATAAAGGAATTCAGGCCTTTGATAAAGATGATGATCCAGTAGAGGCTCGCCGGGTTGGAATTGATCTTACTTTTTCTGATAATGAGTTTGAGCCTTTTTACCTTGATATTTGCAAGAATTCCCATGCAGGACATGACCACACTACTTCCACAGACTGGTTCACGCCTAAACACTCTGAGACCGTTGAGGATACATTTCTGATCAATCTTGATCAGTTTATGTCTAATATTGACCCCAATATCGACCTACACCTTGTCAGATCCATTCCTCAGCGATCTCGCAAGAAGGTCCGCTCTCAATCTTCTTAACCTTTGTACGTCCACTCCTATTGTATATTCGCTTTTGTTTACCTCCCTACATCTACTATATCGCTCATCAACCCCATTTCGTGTGTGCCTAACATAGGATGTACTTTGTCCTAACTGTAGGGGGTGGATGAGCCGAGTGTTGTTCATATTTGTACTGTTCATCACTCTTGCCATTGCTTATACTTAGGGGTACTCTACCCTAAGTATAGGGGGAGTGATGTTGTTCATATCATCTCTCTGTGTTTTTATTCTTCTGATCTCTCGATTATCCCTCGACTAGTGGATATTCTATACTTAGGGCTATTCTACCCTAAGTATAGGGGGAAAGTCAAGCATTGAGTTCATACATTCTCTTTCTCAGTTCCCCTCAGTTGTACAGTCTCCTCTACATAGGATTATTTGATCCTAAGTTAAGATGGGATTACCGACTTCTATTCTTTTCATTGAGTCATTGTAGCATAGGAGTCTTTTCATTTTTCTCTACTTAGCCCGAGTTATGTCTTCTATTGCCGCTTTTGATCACTATGAGGACATAGTTTGAGCTAAGTATAGGGGGTATCGTATATATTTTATATATACTTTAGATATAACTCATACTTTTAAAGATGATTATTTTTGGTATACGTATATAAATTCGTAAAATCTATGTGTGTATATAGACTTCGGTCACCTTTCATATTAAAAAAAACAATAAAAACAACTAACAAAAAATCAAACAAAAAAACAAACAAAAAAACAAAAATAAAAACAAACAAAAAAACAAAAAACGAAACAAAAACAAAACAAAAACAAAACAAAAATAAAACAAAAAAACCTCTTATTAAAATTATTTCATGTATACACTTGTATATATTTTACAAACCTCTTTTCCCTTAAAATAAGCTCTAAAAACTACAAAACCAAAAGTTTATATAAATTTATTTAATTAAAATTTCAAAAAAAAAACTTTTTTTACATGTGCATCATTTTTCTTTTCAAAAATCCATAAGAAAATTGTTTAAAAAATGCTTTCTTTTCTTTGCATTGTATATATTTCTTGCATTTGTATGTGCATTTTTCAGGATAGTATCGACATTTAAACTAAGTCTGGAATAAAATTGATGAATGGATCTTAGTTGGGCTTTAATCCACTTAATTTCAGAGGAACCTTATAAGAACTAGAGTTAAGAAATTTCAAGTCCTAGTGACTTAATTGTTTGAGTCATAAGACTATGTTCATATGTCAACTTGATTAGTCTAAGTAGAATATTTAACAACACATGCATGAATCTTTCAGATCATGGCTTATCTTGGACAAGCACTCTACACGTAGCTCTTCATGGAGGAGGTAGTGAGGAGGCAGAATCTCTTGGCTTGGAGTAGCATACGAGGGTAGTACATCTAGGTGGAACCTCTCGTCTTCCTCTAGGGAAGGTAGTGCATCTCAACTTTATCTAGTAGCATTGAGGTCTAAAGAGAGGATGTTGTGCGGTTGAAATAATGCTTCAAAAGAGAGATAATCTACTAACTCAAGAGGAAAAACTCCTTATGTACATGCTGTACCTTGTATATATTTTCAAAAAAAGATAAAAAATGCAGAATCTCCAAAAGTGGACAGGCTTGATTAAAAAGTAAAATGTCTGTCGGATTGTATATACAAGTATAAAAAAACAATAATAAGAGCTTCAATGTCAAATTTTTGTAAGCTGGAAGCTGGATGATTTAACTACAGTGGTCATGCATCCAAGGATAGGTAGCTACACTGATTACCGTCCATTATTTTCTCCATCCCATCTTCTTGAGATGGTTGTACTTAAACTTAGAAGGGAATATCCCCACTCCTCGAGGATAGAGTTGCTAGATCGAGGGACTAGAGTTACCTTGTTGAGGGAGATTGTTGCTTTGCTACTTTTTAGATGGGGAGCTATATTTCACTTACACCGTACAAGTAAAGATTCATAGTCATAAGAATTTGTGTATATAGACTTGTTCTGACCTGACTGTTGATGACCTAAATAACAGTCTTGTGGAACTTGAAGAGTGTTAGGTTTTAAATCCATTTCTCATTAAGGTTCTGCCACATTAACAATCCAAAGGTCTGACAGATCTCCATACTACAATTTTATGAAGATAAGTTTAATACTCAATATTGTCCTAATTTCTTTATTTTTCCTTTTGTTTTCTTTTATTCACTTGTTCTTTCAAATAAGTGTTTGCTAGGGGACTAGAAAATGTAAAGCATAGGGGGATGATGATCATTTTTATTCATTTACTTTAGCTTAAAATCCCTTATAAAACACGAGTATATTATATTAACTCCATATTCTTACCAACTTGCATCTGTATGTAAATAGTGTACATATATTAATATTTTAACCTAAAATATAGAAAAAAAGAAATAAAGAAAAATAAAGAAAAAAAGGAAAGAAAAGACTATATATATGTAATAGATATATATATGTAATAGATATAGGCTGATCTGAATCATGAGAGAAGGTTAAGACTTGACCTGATCGACCAGGAATAAAGTAGGGGGAAATAGGGTCCTTAATCAGAAAATCCAAAAAATGGTTTGTAAATACTTTTCTGTGTATATTTATATAAAACTTGCATAATTTTATTTATACATCAATTAACCTCAAATTAAATAATTTTCAAAACAAAAATTGTTAATAAAAATGTTTTCTAAATAATAAAAATAATTGCAAAATTAAATCATGTACAGAATAAAAGCAACCACATCCGAAAAAAACCTTAAAGTGATAATTGAAAGACCAATTCTGACTCCATGTGAACTCAAATTGAATCAAACTCATTTCTATTGAATTCTAAATTAAATTATCTTTAAAATGGCTATGGTTTCATAATTTTTGGATTTACGGTTGAAAGACTTTTTTCAAAGGTGGTTTGTGCAATTTCACCATTTCTTTATTATATATAGTTATTATATTTGTAAATAATTGTAAATACTTTTAAATAATTATTATTTAAAATAAAAATAAATATAAATATAAACATTTAAAATAAAAAATTTAATTTCCTTATTTAACTATGTATATAATTTACCATTTGTATATAGTATATGTATATAGTTAATTCCTTTAAATAACCCTCACAAAAAATAAATAAGTAAAATTTATTATTTAACTTAATAAAGTGACGAAATAAATAAATAAATAAATTATATAATTAAATTTAACACTAACTTCCTTTCTTATCTTTATCTCATTTCAAATTTTCTTTATCTTTATCTTCATTCAAATTTTTGAAATTCAAATTCAATTCTTTTCCTATTAATATGGCTCCTCCTCCCTCATTTTAATTTGATCAATCTTTGGTGAGAGGAGCCTAATCTCCAAGAACTTCTTGTTGTAGAAAGGTGCCTAGCCTCTGACCTTCCAATGAAAGCGAGTCGGCATTCATCGAGGCCATTACGGCATTTTCCACTCCCACAGTGAGATCCACATCCGTTTATTTTTTAATCTCCCATCTAGATAATTTTAGGTTTAATTTTCATCTTTATTTCATTGCTCATTTTTTATTCTAGATCTTAGATTTTCATTCCTAGTTTTTCATCACGAATCGATCCATCTTATTCATATGCTCCATTGCGTTCTTTTCTCGATCTCGTCGCTTCACGTTCTACCTCACACGTCCTTTCAACTCCGTTCATGCACGGAGGCCGGAGACACAGTTCGAATCTTTCATCACAACCACTAGATCTGTCATCCACTCACATTTCCGTATTTGATTTTAGACCGAGCAATTGTGTTCGTATTGGTTTTTATCTATATTTTATTTGCTGAAATAAAAAAATTAATTACAAAAAAATATAATTTGCCTTTTCAAAAAATATTAAAAAAATTAAAATATATATAATTTTACAGTTTCATTTTTTACAAAAAAAATGAGCAGCAACAGGACAGACGTCGCCCTCCCCCCCGCTGGCGGCGCATGTCGTGGCTCACCTTTCATCCATCCGAGCAGAACAACCGTAGCCAGCTGCTGCCATGGGGCGTGTGTCACCCTTCCATTTTCTTCCAACATCGAGCCACCGCCATCCTCGCAGACAAGCATCTCTAACCTGTCGTTCGTTTGATCAACGTCAAGGCCCGACACATCACAGATCTGCTCCCAACCTCTGGGAGAAGCACCGACCACCTTTACGACCATTGCCTTATCACGACACCGTCCACTGTGAATCGCTGATCGCCCCTCCACCACCATCACCTCCCACCAAACCCGCAGCTACCTGCGGCTTGCCATCGACGTCGTTTGCTGCCTCCTCCGCTCGACTCCCTTTTTCATCGATTGGAGCCCCAAACCTCTGCTCGAAGCTGCGTCCTTCTGCATCGTTATCTAGACCGTCGGCGCGCTCCACCCACGTGAGGAGCACCTCCACCGATTTCCCGTACATCAATGTTGTCGCTCCCCTATTGCTTGGGAACGAAGAAGAAGGGACCATGTCCCCATTCCCTTGGTGTGAAGATCAAGAACAAAAGAACCCCCGAACCCTAAGGTAGTATAATAATATCTTTTGGTCAAATTTTAATAAAGCCCCTAGAAGTTTCAAAAATCGCAAATTAGCCCTTGATCTAGATCAGGTCATGTGTGTCACATGCTTTTCATTAGGTAATTTACGAGTTTCCCCTCATTTAACTTCTATTATATTTTCAATTCTAGAACATAAAACATTTGCTTTTCTGTCCTTGTTATCTAGACAATTATTTTGCATGTTCTTCTTGTTGAAATAAATGTTTTTATTGCTCAATAAAATTTGGAAAATTCATGTTATATTCCTGATGTGTTCCTCTCTATTGTGTAAAAATTCCATTTCATTTTTTCACTTGTTATTATTAAAAAATCAAAGACTCTGTTGAATCATAAAGGATGGTGCTTGGATAAAGAGTTAGATTGAGGACTCGTCATGCACAGTCAAATGATTATTAAGAGATGATCGCTAGCCTGAGTAAGAGATGGCAATCCTTTCTCTCATGGGTTGATATCTGCTCTACCTGTTGATGCAGGTCCTCTGCATATTAATAAAGATTAAGAGGTGTTAGATAAGGTAGGTCAAAGAGTTTACTTAACGAGGTTGAGATAACCAAAGACTTATGTCGTATGTTGTCACGATATAGGCATACATCCTCTAACAAGAGAAAGATGTGTTACTATATGTCTTAGTATGTACATTTGGCAGACTGATAGGTTGATGGCATGATCAAGGTCTATACACCAGCGTGCTCATGTGCATACAAGGGTATATAATTAACACGGTCTCTCAAAGGGATCATACAGGTTAATTTGCTGAACTTGATGACATGAGCTAACTCATGATATGTTGGGAAGAATAAAATTCCATGCAAGGCCATCTCATTTTGGAAGCTTGACTAAATTTGTAGGTTTTATATGGGCTTTTGGAAAGTATATGATCTACACCTGGGTAAGATATATGCTTTTGGAAAATATATGATCAATACCAACTCCCAATAGTGAAAAGAGAAACTTAATGATAAAACCCTGAAGGAGACAGCCTGAAAGAGATCTAAAACTTCGAGTTTACTATGGGTCTTCCAGTATGCAGGATGTACATGTATTAGGAATACCTGAGGGTGATGTGATCATAAATGATTCTATAACCATGACGCTTCCATTCCGAGGAGTGATGAAACACGTCTGGATTTTAGTGACTCCTCTCAATAGAGAAGTGATCTAATCTTGATCCAAGTGTTGGACAGTGATCTGAATATGATTCAGATGCAATGAGAAGATTGGATGTACAACTTTGATTTAATCAACCCTCTAGGGGAGGTTCAAAGAATACCTTATGGGGAAAGGAATATCATTCCTATCTCACTCCTAATACACCTAAATTCAATAGAGTTATATGGAGATATAATTGGATCATGTGTGACATGATTTGATCATTGAAGAATCGTAGCATAATTACCTCTTAATTTCTAGATATATATGTAATAGAGATTACAATATATATCATTAAAAGGTTCCATGTAAATTTAATCCCTGAATATCCTCATAAGCTATGTTTTGGAACCTAGACTGGTGTTGTACACTTGAGGATTTAGGGTTGCATGGTCCATAACATTGTCATGGATGCAAGTAAGCTAGAATCTAGCATTAGAGAGTGTTGCTTCATTAGGTAAAATAAAGGACGTTATTGGATACCTACTTTATGACCTAGAGATTCTTAAAAGATTTCATATATGAGAATGTAATTCCTAGAAGATGACTCTATTGAGAATCAAGATTAAAAAGAAGTGAAGGAACTAATTTAATCTTGAGAAGATAATGAGGCTCCTAGAATCAGAAACTAAAAGGAAAATTAAAGATAAAACACTCATACCTCTTCATATTTGTTTAAGGATGAATTCCACATGTCAGTTAAGTCTGACAATGATCTGACTTCATATGATGAAGCTTTTGAGGATCATGACATGGAAAGATGGATGTTATCAACTTTATATACAAGTGTTGTATATGGACCATCGAGGATCCACCTACAAAGGTAAGACTTGTTAGGAGTAAATTGATCTTCAAGAGAAAGAGGGAACCTTATGAGAAGTACATACCTTCAATGTATGGTTCGTATCCATAAGATACACATGAAAAGAATATGTCGCTTGCATGATACTTGCTCTTCAATTATGATGCTTAAATCCATCAGAATATTGCTAACTATATCTATACAATTTGACTATGACATCTTCAAGATGGATGTCAATATTGCATTCCTCTATGAATACCTCTCTGAGGGTATTCATATGAAGTAGCCGTAGGTCTTCATAGTTGAGGAAGGCAAGATGTGCAAGCTAAAGGAATTCCATCTATGGACTCAAATAAGCTTCATGTAGTTGCAACATTAGATTTCTTGAAATTATAAATGTTATGATTTCAGATAGAGTCTTGATGAGCCATGTGATGCTTAGAGGGAGTGCCATTGTGTTCATAATGCTAAATGTAGATAATATCCTAATAATTTAGAATGATATAAGGATAATAATAAGTGTTTTATAGTCAGGTTATTCCATCCCTTGAGATAAGATCTCAAGGATACCTCTCAGATCTTAGATTTGAGTTGTTCAGAAGCAAAGAGAAGACGGTATTGGGACCGTCACATTAGTGGTACACCTTGGACATACTCCATTTTGAGGAAAACTCCCAGGAAGGCATCTTTCCCTTAAGATATGGTACTGACCTATCTAATGGGATATCACCTGAAAGAGTTGAGGATGTGAATACCAAAAACTACATTCCCAAGTGCGTCAGCTATGGGATGCTCAGTGTGTGTTAGATGTTTACAAAAGTCAGATGTCTGCCATGCAGTGAAAGTAGTAAGCTGTTACTAATCCTACTATGGAGATAAAAACTTAATTGCAGTAATAAAATATCCTCAAAGATGAGAAGAATTTTGAGATAGTGATCTCAATGTCTTATCTTCAAGAACTTAAGACTTAAAAGATACTGAACTAAAAGGTCTTAACTGCATATACCATAGGAGATACAGATATCTAAGAATAACAATATTCTCACAAGGATAATAGAAATTACATACTGATTATAACGATTATTGAGTTGTAGTGTCAAAGACACTATAACTTCTTTAACAAGATTGAGTATAGGTTGCATAAGATGCAACATTCACATTGTATGCAAGCACTATTGCTCGGATATATACAAGTACCGTAAATGGATTTAGCGTAGTCTTTTGGGAACAGAGTGATTGATCGGCTTACCTAGATATTTTATTAAATAGCATATGATTGTCACACGAGTGTGGGTTTAAAGATTATCCCATTAATAACTCTTTGGGCCAGTGGAAGATTATTAGACATGCGAGCCCATGGCGAGACTTTATGCAATAGATGTTATTGCAAATATCATTCCTTGATCTGAAATGAAGAATACTTAATTTGTATATTAGGTCCCTATGTATAATTAGGGTTATGTACCATGGCCATCTTAATGATCGAGCGAATGTTGATTCAATTGTTGAATCATAAAGGTTGGTGCTTGGATAAAGAGTTAGATTGAGGACTCGTCATGCACTGTCAAATGATTATTAAGAGATGATCGCTAGCCAGAGTAAGAGATGGCAATCCTTTCTCTCATGGGTTGATATCTGCTCTACCTCTTGATGCAGGTCCTCTGCATATGAATAGAGATTAAGAGGTGTTAGATAAGGTAGGTCAAAGAGTTTACTTAACGAGGTTGAGATAAAGAAAGACTTATGTCGTATGTTGTCACGATATAGGCATACATCATCTAACCAGAGACAAATGTGTTACTATATGTCTTAGTATGTACATTTGGCAGACTGATAGGTTGATGGCCTGATCAAAATCTATACACCAGCGTGCTCGTGTGCATAAAAGGGCATATAATTAACACGGTCTCTCAAAGGGATCATACAGGTTAATTTACTGAACTTGATGACATGTGCTAACTCATGATATATTGGGAAGAATAAAATTCCATGCATGGCCATCTCATTTTGGAAGCTTGACTAAATTTGTCGGTTTTATATGGGCTTTTGGAAAGTATATGGTCAACATCTGGGTAAGTTATATGCTTTTGGAAAATATATGATCAATACCAACTCCCAACAGTGAAAAGAGAAACTTAATGATAAAACCCTGAAGGAGACAGCCTTAAAGAGATCTAAAACTTCGAGTTTACTATGGGTCTTCCAGTATGCAGGATGTACATGTATTAGGAATACCTGAGGGTGATGTGATCATAAATGATTCTATAACCATGACTCTTCCATTCTGAGGAGTGATGAAACACGTCTGTATTTTAGTGACTCCTCTCAATAGAGAAGTGATCTAATCATGATCCAAGTGTTGGACAGTGATCTGAATATGATTCATATGCAATAAGAAGATTGGATCTACAACTTTGATTTAATCAACCCTCTAGGGGAGGTTCAAAGAATACCTTATGGGGAAAGGAATATCATTCCTATCTCACTCCTAATACACCTAAATTCAACAGAGTTATATGGAGATACAATTGGATCATGTGTGACATGATTTGATCATTGATGAATCTTAGCATAATTACCTCTTAATTTCTAGATATATATGTAATAGAGACTACAATATATATCATTTAAAGGTTCCATGTAAATCTAAACCTGAATATCCTCATAAGTTATGTTTTGGAACCTAGCCTGGTGTTGTACACTTGAGGATTTAGGGTTGCATGGTCCATATCGTTGTCATGGATGCAAGTAAGCTAGAATCTAGCATTAGAGAGTGCTGCTTCATTAGGAAAAATAAAGGACATTATTGGATACCTACTTTATGACCTTGAGATTCTTAAAAGATTTCACATCTGAGAATGTAATTCTTAGAAGATTACTCTATTGAGAATCAAGATTAAAAAGAAGTGAAGGAACTCATTTAATCTTGAGAAGATAATGAGGCTCCTAGAATCGGAAACTAAAAGGACAATTAAAGATGAAACACTCATACCTCTTCATATTTGTTTAAGGATGGATTCCACATGTCAGTTAAGTCTGACAATTATCTGACTTCATATGATGAAGCTTTTGATGATCATGACATGGAAAGATGGACGTTATCAACTTTATATACAAGTGTTGTATATGGACCATCGAGGATCCACCTACAAGGGTAAGACTTGTTAGGTGTAAATTGATCTTCAAGAGAAAGAGGGAACCTTATGAGAAGTACATACCTTCAATGTACGGTTCGTATCCATAAGATACACATGAAAAGAAGATGTCGCTTGCATGAGACTTGCTCTTCAATTACGATGCTTAAATCTATCAGAATATTGCTAACAATATCTACACAATTTGACTATGACATCTTCAAGATGGATGTCAATATTGCATTCCTCTATGAATACCTCTCTGAGGATATTCATATGAAGTAGCCTTAGGTCTTAATAGTTGAGGAAGGCAAGATGTGCAAGCTAAAGGAATTCCATTTATGGACTCAAATAAGCTTCATGTAGTTGCAACATTAGATTTCATGAAATTATAAATGTTATGATTTCAGATAGAGTCTTGATGAGCCATGTGATGCTTAGTGGGAGTGCCATTGTGTTCATAATGCTAAATGTAGGTAATTTCCTAATAATTTAGAATGATATAAGGATAATAATAAGTGTTTTATAGTCAGGTTATTCCATACCTTGAGATAAGATCTCAAGGATACCTCTCAGATCTTAGTTTTGAGTTGTTCAGAAGCAAAGAGAAGACGGTATTGTGACCGTCACATTAGTGGTACACCTTGGATATACTCCATTTTGAGGAAAACTCTTAGGAAGGCATCTTTCCCTTAAGATATGGTATTGACCTATCTAATGGGATATCACCTGAAGGAGTTGAGGATGCGAATACCAAAAACTACATTCCCAAGTGCGTCAGCTAGGGGCAGCTCAGTGTGTGTTAGATGTTTACAAAAGTCAGATGTCTGCCATGCAGTGAAAGTAGTAAGCTTTTACTAATCCTACTATGGAGATAAAACACTTAATTGCAGTAATAACAATATCCTCAAAGATGAGAAGAATTTTGAGATAGTGATCTCTAAGTCTTATCTTCATGAACTTAAGACTTAAAAGATAGTGAACTAAATGGTCTTAACTGCATATACCATAGGAGATAGAGATATCTAAGAATAATCGTATTCTCATAAGGATAATAGAAATTACATACTGATTATAACGATTATTGAGTTGTAGTGTCAAAGACACTATAACTTCTTTAACAATATTGAGTATTGGTTGCATAAGATGCAACATTCGCATTGTATGCAAGCACTGTTACTCGGATATATACAAGTACCGTAAATGGATTTTGGCGTAGTCTTGTGGGAACAGAGTGATTGATCGTCTTACCTAGATATTTTTCTAAATAGCAGATGATTGTCACACGAGTGTGGGTTTAAAGATTATCCCATTAATAACTCTTTGGGCTTGTGGGAGATTGTTAGACATGCGAGCCCATGGCGAGACTTTATGCAATAAATGTTATTGCAAATATCATTCCTTGATCTGAAATGAAGAATACTTAATTTGTATATTAGGTCCCTATGTACAATTAGGGTTATGTACCATGGCCATCTTAATGATCGAACAAATGTTGATTCAGTTGTTGAATCATAAAGGCAGGTGCTTGGATAAAGAGTTAGATTGAGGACTCGTCATGCACTGTCAAATGATTATTAAGGTATGATCTCTAGCCTAAGTAAGAGATGGCAATCCTTTCTCTCATGGGTTGATATCTGCTCTACCTCTTGATGCAGGTCCTCTTCATATGAATAGAGATTAAGAGGTGTTAGATAAGGTAGGTCAAAGAGTTTACTTAACGAGGTTGAGATAACCAAAGACTTATGTCGTATGTTGTCACGATATAGGCCTACATCCTCTAACCAGAGACAAATGTGTTAATATATGTCTTAGTATGTACATTTGGCTGACTGATAGGTTGATGGACTGATCAAGGTCTATATACCAGCGTGCTCCTGTGCATACAAGGGAATATAATTAACACGGTCTCTCAAAGGGATCATAAAGGTTAATTTACTGAACTTGATGACATGAGCTAACTCATGATATATTGGGAAGAATACAATTCCATGCATGGCCATCTCATTTTGGAAGCTTGACTAAATTTGTAGGTTTTATATGGGATTTTGGAAAGTATATGATCAACACCTGGGTAAGATATATGCTTTTGGAAAATATATGATCAATACCAACTCCCAACAGTGAAAAGAGAAACTTAATGATAAAACCCTAAAGGAGACAACCTGAAAGAGATCTAAAACTTCGAGTTTACTATGGGTCTTCCAGTATGCAGGATGTACATGTACTAGGAATACATGAGGGTGATGTGATAATAAATGATTCTATAACCATGACGCTTCCATTCTGAGGAGTGATGAAACACGTCTGGATTTTAGTGACTCCTCTTAATAGAGAAGTGATATAATCTTGATCCAAGTGTTGGACAGTGAACTGAATATTATTCAGATGCAATGAGAAGATTGGATCTACAACTTTGATTTAATCAAACCTTTAGCAGAGGTTCAAAGAATACCTTATGGGGAAAGGAATATCATTCCTATCTCACTCCTAATACACCTAAATTCAATAGAGTTATATGGAGATACAATTGGATCATGTGTGACATGATTTAATCATTGATGAATCTTAGCATAATTACCTCTTAATTTCTAGATATATATGTAATAGAGACTACAATATATATCATTAAAAGGTTCCATGTAAATCTAAACCTGAATATCCTCAGAAGCTACGTTTTGGAACCTAGACTGGTGTTGTACACTTGAGGATTTAGGGTTGTATGGTCCATAACATTGTCATGGATGCAAGTAAGCTAGAATCTAGCATTAGAGAGTGTTGCTTCATTAGGAAAAATAAAGGACGTTATTGGATACCTACTTTATGACCTTGAGATTCTTAAAGATTTCATATCTGAGAATGTAATTCTTAGAAGATGACTATATTGAGAATCAATATTAAAAAGAAGTGAAGGAACACATTTAATTTTGAGAAGATAATAAGGCTCCTGGAATCGGAAACTAAAAGGACAATTAAAGATGAAACACTTATACCTCTTCATATTTGTTTAAGGATGGATTCCACATGTCAGTTAAGTCTGACAATGATCTGACTTCATATGATGAAGCTATTGAGGATCATGACATGGAAAGATGGATGTTATCAACTTTATATACAAGTGTTGTATATGGACCATCGAGGATCCACCTACAAGGGTAAGACTTGTTAGGTGTAAATTGATCTTTAAGAGAAAGAGGGAACATTATGAGAAGTGCATACCTTCAATGTACGTTTCGTATCCATAAGAAACACATGAAAAGAAGATGTCGCTTGCATGAGACTTGCTCTTCAATTACGATGCTTAAATCTATTAGAATATTGCTAACTATATCTACACAATTTGACTATGACATCTTCAAGATGGATGTCAATATTGCATTCCTCTATGAATACCTCTCTGAGGATATTTATATGAAGTAGCCTTAGGTCTTCATAGTTGAGGAAGGCAATATGTGCAAGCTAAAGGAATTCCATCTATGGACTCAAATAAGCTTCATGTAGTTGCAACATTAGATTTGATGAAATTATAAATGTTATGATTTCAGATAGAGTCTTGATGAGACATGTGATGCTTAGTGGGAGTGCCAATGTGTTCATAATGCTAAATGTAGATAATATCCTAATAATTTAGAATGATATAAGGATAATAATAATTGTTTTATAGTCAGGTTATTCCATCCCTTGAGATAAGATCTCAAGGATACCTCTCAGATCTTAGTTTTGAGTTGTTCAGAAGCAAAGAGAAGACGGTATTGGGACCGTCACATTAGTGGTACACCTTAGACATACTCCATTTGGAGGAAAACTCCAAGGAAGGCATCTTTCCCATAAGATATGGTACTGACCTATCTAATGGGATATTACCTGAAAGAGTTGAGGATGTGAATACCAAAAACTATATTCCCAAGTGCGTCAGCTATGGGAAGCTCAGTGTGTGTTAGATGTTTACAAAAGTCAGATGTCTGCCATGCAGTGAAAGTAGTAAGTTGTTACTAATCCTACTATGGAGATAAAACACTAAATTGCAGTAATAACAATATCCTCAAAGATGAGAAGAATTTTGAGATAGTGATCTCAAAGTCTTATCTTCAAGAACTTAAGACTTAAAAGATAGTGAACTAAAAGGTCTTATCTGCATATACCATAGGAGATAGAGATATCTAAGAATAACAATATTCTCATAAGGATAATAGAAATTACATACTGATTATAACGATTATTTAGTTGTAGTGTCAAAGACACTATAACTTCTTTAACAAGATTGAGTATTGGTTGCATAAGATGCAACATTCGCATTGTATGCAAGCACTGTTGCTCGGATATATACAAGTGCCGTAAACGGATTTGGCGTAGTCTTTTGGGAACAGAGTGATTGATCGGCTTACCTAGATATTTTTCTAAATAGCATATGATTGTCACACGAGTGTGGGTTTAAAGATTTTCCCATTAATAACTCTTTGGGCTTGTGGGAGATTGTTAGACATGCGAGCCCATGGCGAGACTTTATGCAATAAATGTTATTGCAAATATCATTCCTTGATCTGAAATGAAGAATACTTAATTTGTATATTAGGTCGCTATGTACAATTAGGGTTATGTTCCATGGCCATCTTAAGGATCGAACAAATGTTGATTCAATTGTTGAATCATAAAGGCTGGTGCTTGGATAAAGAGTTAGATTGAGGACTCGTCATGCACTGTCAAATGATTATTTAGAGATGATCGCTAGCCTGAGTAAGAGATGGCAATCCTTTCTCTCATGGGTTGATATCTGCTCATCCTCTTGATGCAGGTCCTATGCGTATGAATAGAGATTAAGAGGTGTTAGATATGGTAGGTCAAAGAGTTTACTTAACGAGGTTGAGATAACCAAAGACTTATGTCGTATGTTGTCACGATATAGGCATACATCCTCTAACCAGAGACAAATGTGTTACTATATGTCTTAGTATGTACATTTGGCAGACTGATAGGTTGATGGCCTGATCAAGGTCTATAGACCAGCTTGCTCGTGTGCATACAAGGGCATATAATTAACACGGTCTCTCAAAGGGATCATACAGGTTAATTTACTTAACTTGATGACATGACCTAACTCATGATATATTGGGAAGAATAAAATTCCATGCATGGCCATCTCATTTTGGAAGCTTGACTAAATTTGTAGGTTTTATATGGGCTTTTGGAAAGTATATGATCAACACCTGGGTAAGATATATGCTTTTGGAAAATATATGATCAATATCAACTCACAACAGTAAAAAGAGAAACATAATGATAAAACCCTGAAGGAGACAGCCTGAAAGAGATCTAAAACTTCGAGCTTACTATGGGTCTTCCAGTATGCAGGATGTACATGTATTAGGAATACCTGAGGGTGATGTGATCATAGATGATTCTATAACCATGATGCTTCCATTCTTAGGAGTGATGAAACACGTCTGGATTTTAGTGACTCCTCTGAATAGAGAAGTGATCTAATCTTGATCCAAGTGTTGGACAGTGATCTGAATATGATTCAGATGCAATGAGAAGATTGGATCTACAACTTTGATTTAATCAACCCTCTAGGGGAGGTTCAAAGAATACCTTATGGGGAAAGGAATATCATTCCTATCTCACTCCTAATACACCTAAATTCAACAGAGTTATATGGAGATACAATTGGATCATGTGTGAAATGATTTGATCATTGATGAATCTTAGCATAATTACCTCTTAATTTCTAGATATATATGTAATAGAGACTATAATATATATCATTAAAAGATTCCATGTAAATCTAAACCAGAATATCCTCATAAGCTATGTTTTAGAGTCTAGCCTAGTGTTATACACTCGAGGATTTTCGGTTGCATGGTCCATAACATTGTCATGGATGCAAGTAAGCTAGAATCTACCATTAGAGAGTGTTGCTTCATTAGGAAAAATAAAGGACGTTATTGGATACCTACTTTACGACCTTGAGATTCTTAAAAGATTTCATATCTGAGAATGTAGTTCTTAGAAGATGACTCTATTGAGAATCAAGATTAAAAAGAAGTGAAGGAACTCATTTAATCGTGAGAAGATAATGAGGCTCCTGGAATCGGAAACTAAAAGGACAATTAAAGATGAAACACTCATACCTCTTCATATTTGTTTAAGGATGGATTCCACGTGTCAGTTAAGTCTGGCAATGATCTGACTTCATATGATTAAGCTTTTATGGATCATGACATGGAAAGATGGATGTTATCAACTTTATATACAAGTGTTGTATATGGACCATCGAGGATCCACCTACAAGGGTAAGACTTGTTAGGTGTAAATTGATCTTCAAGAGAAAGAAGAAACCTTATGAGAAGTACATACCTTCAATGTACGATTCGTATCCATAAGATACACATGAAAAGAAGATGTCGCTTGCATGAGACTTGCTCTACCATTACGATGCTTAAATCCATCAGAATATTGCTAACTATATCTACACAATTTGACTATGACATCTACAAGATGGATGTCAATATTGCATTCCTCTATGAATACCTCTCTGAGGATATTCATATGAAGTAGCCTTAGGTCTTCGTAGTTGAGGAAGGCAAGATGTGCAAGCTAAAGGAATTCCATCTATGGACTCAAATAAGCTTCATGTAGTTGCAACATTAGATTTGATGAAATTATAAATGTTATGATTTCAGATAGAGTCTTGATGAGCCATGTGATGCTTAGTGGGAGTGCCATTGTGTTCATAATGCTAAATGTAGGTAATATCCTAATAATTTAGAATGATATAAGGATAATAATAAGTGTTTTATAGTCAGGTCATTCCATACCTTGAGATAAGATCTCAATGATACCTCTCAGATCTTAGTTTTAAGTTGTTCAGAAGCAAAGAGAAGACGGTATTGGGTCCGTCACATTAGTGGTACGCCTTGGACATACTCCATTTTGAGGAAAACTCCAAGGAAGGCGTCTTTCCCTTAAGATATGGTACTAACCTATCTAATGGGATATCACCTGAAAGAGTTGAGGATGTGAATACCAAAAACTACATTCCCACGTGCGTCGGCTATGGGAAGCTCAGTGTGTGTTAGATGTTTACATAAGTCAGATGTCTGCCATGCAGTGAAAGTAGTAAGCTATTACTAATCCTGCTATGGAGATAAAACACTTAATTGCAGTAATAACAATATCCTCAAAGATGAGAAGAATTTTGAGATAGTGATCTCAAAGTCTTATCTTCAAGAACTTAAGAATTAAAAGATAGTGACTAAAAGGTCTTAACTACATATACCATAGGAGATAGAGATATCTAAGAATAACAGTATTCTCATAAGGACAATAGAAATTACATACTAATTATTATGATTAATTAGTTGTAGTGTCAAAGGCACTGTAACTTCTATAACAAGATTGAGTATTGGTTGCATAAGATGCAACATTCGCATCGTATGCAAGCACTGTTGCTCGGATATATACAAGTACCGTAAATGGATTTGGCGTAGTCTTTTGGGAACTGAGTGATTGATCGGCTTACCTAGATATTTTTCTAAATAGCATATGATTGTCACACGAGTTTGGGTTTAAAGATTATCCCATTAATAACTCTTTGGGCTTGTGGGAGATTGTTAGACATGCGAGCCCATGGAGAGACTTTATGCAATAAATGTTATTGCAAATATCATTCCTTGATTTGAAATGAAGAATACTTAATTTGTATATTAGGTCCCTATGTACAATTAGGGTTATGTACCATGGCCATCTTAATGACCTAACAAATGTTGATTCAGTTGTTGAATCATAAAGGCTGGTGCTTGGATAAAGAGTTAGATTGAGGACTCGTCATGCACTGTCAAATGATTATTAAGAGATGATCGCTAGCCTGAGTAAGAGATGCCAATCCTTTCTCTCGTGGGTTGATATCTGCTCTACCTCTTGATGCAGGTCCTCTACATATGAATAGAGATTAAGAGGTGTTAGATAAGGTAGGTCAAAGAGTTTACTTAGCGAGGTTGAGATAACCAAAGACTTATGTCGTATGTTGTCACGATATAGGCATACATCCTCTAACCAGAGACAAATGTGTTACAATATGTCTTAGTAAGTACATTTGGCAGACTGATAGGTTGATGGCATGATCAAGGTCTATACATCAGCGTTCTCGTGTGCATACATGGGCATATAATTAACACGGTCTCTGAAAGGGATCATACAGGTTAATTTACTGAACTTGATGACATGAGCTAACTCATGATATATTGGGAAGAATAAAATTCCATGCATGGCCATCTCATTTTGGAGGCTTGACTAAATTTGTAGGTTTTATATGGGCTTTTGGAAAGTATATGATCAACACCAGGGTAAGATATATGCTTTTGGAAAATATATGATCAGTACCAACTCCCAACAGTGAAAAGAGAAACTTAATGATAAAACCCTGAAGGAGACAGCCTGAAAGAGATCTAAAACTTCGAGCTTACTATGGGTCTTCTAGTATGCAGGATGTACATGTATTAGGAATACATGATGGTGATGTGATCATAAATGATTCTATAACCATGACGCTTCCATTCTGAGGAGTGATGAAACACGTCTGGATTTTAGTTACTCCTCTCAATAGAGAAGTGATCTAATCTTGATCCTAGTGTTGGACAGTGATTTGAATATGATTCAGATGCAATGAGAAGATTGGATCTACAACTTTGATTTAATCAACCCTCTAGGTGAGGTTCGTGATGAATCTGTGATTCATCACTCTTGAAGTAGAAAATAGAGCTTTGTCCCCGGGTACTTAGCATCATGTTTCCCTTTATCTTGCATAAATAACATTCATGCATCAATCCACAAAATATGCATTTTAGCATTCATATTTGCATTTAAATAAGAAGCCAATTCACTTGTAAAATCCACTTATAAAATATCCACCTATTTGTCCCCTCCAAAATAAAATAACATCTTCCTTGTAATGTGTACACCGTTAGGTAATAATATAAGGAAGAAGGCATGAATCCCTCTCTTGTAAAATATCCAATAAAGCCCAAATCCCCTGGACCATAGAATACCCATATCTCTCTCTTACAAACTCCGAATTAGGTCTACTCACCTTCAGATTGATACACATCTAGAGACCTTTAAAATGAGACAAATTTCATTCAATTCGGAGCTCATAGGCAAAACTTGGGTTTTTGGGCCTCCTTGTATACTATACATATGTATATTTGTATCATTGTATTTTTGTATCACATTTGACCTCATCTCTGTTTTTGTCCAGCATGAAACTTTTAGATCTCATTGAGATCTACAACTTTCATGTTTTGAGTTTTTCCAAATTCGGCCTCCTTCTCCCACTAATCTCATTTTTTTCTTTCAGCCACTCAGAGAGCTAGCCACGTGGCGCTCTCTAATTGCGCCACATGACCCGCCCCCTTTGACTGGTCCGCCCGCATCCCTGACCGTTGGATCTCAATCCAGATTCAACGGCCCAAGGACCTCCACGTACGCCTTAATCCCACACCATCGGATCAATCCCTGGATCGCATCTTCACCGCCCGCTAGCGCCTCATCAGGCTCACGCCACGTGGCATCACCTCATCCATCCGATTCACTCCATCATAATGGCTGAAACACTTCGCTCTCTCGGCCATTCGATCGTACCCCTGAGTCCATCTCATCTGTCCGCTGGCGCTTCGCCTCCAGTACGCCACATGGCAATTCCTAGCCATCCGATCTCATGCCTTAGATCTGATCCCAGGTGTCGATCCACACCTCCATCTGGGTCGTTGGATCGCCTGATCCAACGGTCAAGACATCTTTGTCTACCTTTGCACGCCCCATGCCCACGTTCTCCACCATGCGCAAGGGGCCGCCCCCTTTCTATTTTGGGCTCCACGTCGACCACCTTCTCCGACCACTGACACCACCACGACGTCGTCCACTCGTCCCTCATCCTCGCCAACCCCCTCGATCTCCATGACAACCCTCAATATTGCTCCACGACACCCATGAACACCACCTCGTCGCCAGCTACCCCGTCACCTTCATCTTATAAATCAGTCACCTCCGGCCACTTTCACCCCCATCCGCCACCATGGAGAGTGACTCCAATCTCCCACCTTCAGATTGGTGATAGCAATTTGTTCTTAGGCCGAGCGACGACCGAGAACACCTACGGAGAGATCCACGGCCCACCACCGCCGTGTCGTAGCTCCTCCAAGGAGCTGCACGAGCTCAGGACTCCTACCGGCCTTCGAGCGACGACTTGGAAGCTTCCCCCGAGCTTCTGATCCCAGGTAGATCCCTCCATTTCTCCCCCGATCTTCTTCTTGTTTTTTCTTTTCCTTCTCTGATTTAATTAGCCGTTCACGAGCATTATCCCACTCCACCAAGTATCCTCCTAGCTCCTCAAAGGAGCTCTGATCTTCGCGCTACCCCTAGTTTCCTTCGACGAGGTACTTCACCTTCCACCGACGCCAGCTCCGCCACCTGGGCGGAGCTCGATCACCAGACATCATCACCTCTTCATAGGCCTTCCACTTCACTCTACAGCACTCCACGGACACAACGCACGCCTCGGCTATATCGCTAACCCTTGTAGGTACTTTCTCCTTGATTGGCCGGAGGCTCGTCGGAGCTGCTTCCGAGCTCCCCTGCCACCACGCTCCAGAGCCTCTCCTCCACGCCTGAGACCACCGGACGCTCCTCCATCCATCCATGAACCTTCCGAGCTACGCTAGAGCCTCCAGCATCCTTCACCAATGACGGGAGGATGGGGCAGACCTAGGCTAGCTTCGTGGGAGCCCAGCCCTCTCCGCCGCAGGAGGCGGAGAGCCGTTGGGGACGACAACCAGCAGCCGTTCGATCCCCTTGATCGAACGGCCAAGAGCCATCCACGTCACCACACCCCACAGCCGTAGGATCAAGCGGATCCTACGCACCTAATCATGCCACGTCGCCAATCACCAGAGCATCAGAGGGCCGTTGGATGCATCCTGATCTAATGGCGCTCAATCGTCCACATAGCCATCTTCATCACGCTTCAAGGACCGTTGGATCAATCTTGATCCAACGGGTCGAGACACGCTATGCATCTGCAGCCAGCTGCCGTTGGATCATCCTTGATCCCACGGTCCAGATCAGTCCACGTCGCCCGATCCGAGCCTCTTCCCCGACCACTAGGCTCGGATCACCCGAAGATGCTTCGAGCCAGATCCGAACCTTCAGAGCCACCCGAGCCTCGCTCCGAGCCTCCGAAGACCACCGAGCATGGGACCCCCACGTGATATGCACGTGTGTCTTGGGTAAATTACACTGAGGCCCCAGAAGTTTTCAAGAAATGCATTTCAGTCCTTGCCAGGAGACCCCACGTGAGGAGCACGTGTTCTGTGGAGAAATTGCATCCACCCCCTCAGCATTATAGGTAATTGCATATTGGTCCCTGTTAGCACATTTTATTTTTAGCAATTTAATTCCTGTAATTGCATTTATATCCATATCTTTGCATGCATATTTAGGCATTCATCTTAATTTATTTTTCAGTTTGGAAAATTGTATTGTGTAGCTTACATTGTCATCTTCATTATGTGACACTTGGCATATTTTTGTAATATCAGTGGATTTTTCTATTAATTAATTGGTTCAATTTTGCTATATTTTGCCCATTTATGCCTCTTAATTAATAGTAATTCTCCGTGACTCCAAAATCCCCAAAAAATCACATTAGATCTAGGATAATTAGCTTTACCTTGCCTAAAAATTTCATCTCAATTGCATGCATCACAAGGTCTAAATAATTCATTTAGTGATTTTCTTAATTAATTTTTAGTAGGTTCATTTCACATCAAAATTTAGGTTTAATAATTTTCTTGGATTCCTCACCTTCAGATCTATCTAGGATAATTTTTATTTCCAAAAAAATTGTGATTTGATATTTATTATAATTAATTTAGTCAAAATCACCTTGCATTCATTTTAATTCACAGTAAATTTATTTAGTGTCAGAAAATTCCAAAAAATTAGTGTACCTTAATTTCATTGCATTTCATCATCTGGCCAAGTTTCGTAATCTTTGGACTTGATTTGATCACCTATCTGAATTAACGTGTACGCTGGCCTGATTGTGCATGTGTCTTGCATAAAAAACCGAAAAAGACCAAAAAAATATTCCCTAAAAAATCAAACCTTGGACTTTGCTAAGAATCTACCTAAGGAGACAGTTGCCTCCCTGAGTTTGACCTTGGGCTTTCCCAAGTAAAAAAATAAACAAAATTGCCGCTTGAGATTAACTTGCTTTAATTAAAAGTGGTTTTTGATCTGCTCTCATTATCCGACTACAACGAACATTATTAATTAATTTGACCATTAATTTGATCGAATTAACAAGGGTAGTGGGGACGCATTTCAAAATGGCGTCGTTGCCGAGGAGGCACGGCGTAGGTTAATTTGCAGTAATTTCTGAGCATTTGATTTTTTATCCTCGTGTAGTCTGACCCCCAGTTTTCTTCTGAATATTTTTCGTCCTTTAATTTTTGTATTTTTTGTATCATTCTCTATCTGACCTCAAATTATTTTTGTGTGAGAAACGCGAGGAGTCGAAGACTCTTCGAAGAATCGGCATTTTTTGAGTGATTTGAGAGGATTTGTAATTTATTTTTATTTTTATTTTTTCTTTATTTTTGCATTATTTCCATTGGTTCCCGTTTCGGTTCTCGCATGTGTAAACATAGTGGAACCGTGTCCCCGTGTGCTGTGTGGATTGAATTGTAGATTAAGCTTGCACTAGCGGCACCTCGAGCCACTCTAGGATTTGCTTGTGCTCGTAAATTTTTAGGACCACACAATACACTTAAATGACGCAACTAGACCGCAGATCTAGTCAATATAACTTGTGCTTCACTCGCTAATAGAACTTCTTGTCTAGGAGCAGATTTTTGTCGCTTGCATTTGCATTTAGTGTAAAAGATCTCAATTTTGTTTTGCATCCTGCATAAAGCAAAGGGATCACTGTAAGTATTCTTCACTCAGCATATGCATCATCATTTTTCGTGCATCGGCTTTTCTCGATTTCCCCCTCTATTTTTCAAACTTAAATTTAAACAAAAATTGGGACTGGACATTAGGCGTGTTGTGTGGTTGGACTAAGAAGTGATAACTTAATTTAAAGTCAGGACTGCTAGCATTATTGACCCAAAAAATAATAAAATTGGAAAAACTGTTTGCGGGAGACTAATCCCCGACCTTGTTTTCAGGCTGAGTGAGGGTACTTGAGTGTGTGTGAACACCTTAAGGTAGAGCCCAAATCCCTGCCTACCATATCACGTTCCGACTAATCCTAGCAAATATCACAAGTTGAATTTATTAAGGTTCACTGACTAGTACCAAGTAGCCTCCACCTGTCTCAGGTAGATAGGGGCGAAATTGCGGTACTTCGCGAGAAGTTGCCAGTAACCTTTCGGGGTGAAGTTATGGCCTTATCATCCTCCGCCTGCTTGCATGTAGATAGGGGCAGGTCTTTGAATCCATCAACTTGGTATAGGAGCGAAGAAAGGAAGGACCGGCGGTATCTTAGGCGACATGTTAAACAAGGAAGACGCATCCGGCTCTGAGCCGACTTCCCTATAGGCCATGTAAATCCTTGCCATCTTGCTTGAAAAATCACACTTAAAATTAACAAGATTAATTGGACTCGGTTTTAGGTCCTTCACTGTGTTGAGTGTGAACCCAGGGTCTTGGATTGAATTGTTTGCTTCAGGTAGGAGTCAAATCCTATCTTCACTTAAGAACTCCCTATTCTTCTCGCCAAACCAAGATGAGTGACTGGGGGGATATCAACTCTTTATTCACCAATCTCTCTCTGAATCCCCCACGAAACTCCTCTTCACCGGCCCAAGCGCAACTTGGACCACCCAGGACTCCTGACCCTCTTGAGTTCTGGTTCCCTCACACCCAGGGTGGTTACTCTCAAACCAACCCTTTCATCTCCTCTGAACTTATCGAGGAAGACCATCGCCTCGGTAAGAATCCCTTCCTTGATTTGTCCTCTGACATAGACCATGTTTCATACCTAGGACTAGAGGACAATATGCCACCTAAGCAGCCACCGGATGAGGACCCGTTGCGACAGATACCTAATCGCCTCGCCACAGCTGAACAATAGAATGCGGATCTCACAGCTAGAATGGGATAGATCATTGCAACAGGAGGAATCGATCGACCAATGGTTGATGCCTACAACCCAGCGAAGAATGAGATGCACAGTTGGTTGGCACCAGCAGTTCCCCCCGAAGCATTCAAGCTCAAGCCCCACTTCCTTAGCCTGCTACCCAAGTTCAACGGAAATGCCCATGAAGAAGCCTATGCCTTCCTCAGAGATTTTGAGCTGGTTTGCAACAACCTTAGTCATCCTATGGTTGGGCAGGATTACATTCAACTGAAGGCCACCCCTTTCATCTTAGGAGATAAGGCAGCGCATTGGCTGAAGAACCTAGGGGTGATATGTACAACCTGGATGCAATTCAAGGACCTATTCCTGAAGAAGTTCTACCCTCTCAGTAGGACTAATCAAATGAGAACAAAGATCACTAGTTTCTCCCAGGGATCCAGTGAACCATTCCATGAAGCCTGGGACAGTTTTATTGACCTAATTCAGAAATGTTCCTGCCATGGCATTTCTAAGGCGATCTTAGTCCAGACCTTGTTCTGTGGCATGACCCCAGAGATGCAGGGGTTAGTCAGTACTGCCTGTGGAGGAATCTATCTGAACAAGAACGAGAATGTTGTATGGAAGATACTAGAGCAGATGGCGGAAACAGGCAGGTTGCAGGCCACCAGGGCCTATCAGTTGTCCCCCTCATTCTTATCCAACAAGACAACTAGGAGGACTGTAGCGGATCTGACAGAGGACCTCATCCCCAGTATGGGGATGATAGCTGACAAGTTAACCATGGTCGAACAGATCCACAAGAGGGTCACTGACCTTGAGTCTCTCTCGTGTTTGCCAAAGTAAGTGGAGGAACTTATTGAGAAGGTAGATAAGATGAAGCTACCTGCCCCTTCTGCACCACCTGCACCTGTACACCGAGTCCATCTTGTATAGGAACAGGTACCGAGGCCTCAGAGTGGCTGGGTAGAGGATCAATCTTACACCGAGCAGGACCAACATGCACCCCCTACAAGTGGAAACCGGATACGAGGAGCCTCCATAGGTGTTCGAGATCAATGGGTTGTGGTACAGCCGTGACCCCGTCAGCAGACAGTCGGGGATGGGGAACGGTCCGCATCACCGACCTTCCCCATCTTACCAGGAAACCAGCTCCATCCCCGCATCGCGCTTTGTTCAGTCCAGGCCCGAACAAGGGTACCAGCCTCAGCAGCAGCAGCACACATTCCACTCGGGCCAGTAGTGCCTGTCACCGTCCCATCAGCAGCAACAGTATTCGCTTGGCCAGCAGGGCCAGTACAGAACCCCATCCGCATGTCAGCATCAGCCAGCCCAACCCACCGAATTGGAGTCCCTCACCTTGGAGATCCAGACCTTGTCTGATAGGGTCCAACATATCCAGAATGACTATCTGGATATGAGAACCGATCTGAATCATTTCTCTCGTACCCAGGATCAACAAATGGCACCAAAGACCGCAATTCCCGCCCAAGTTCAGGCCAATCCGAACAGCTTAACTCAAGGCCAGAACCGACCTCGTGAGCAGGTATACTATTCAAATAATTCTTTATCTGAACATGAGATCCTTTCGTATGATAATGTGAACCATATATCCCTCAGGAGCGGAAGGACCGTGATCATACCTGATCGAGCACGGGCACCTGAGGAAGGAGCCGCCAAGTCTCTACCTGAGGAGAACTTGGAGGCAGAAGAGGAGCAGCACCATCACCACCACCGGCAGAAGAAGAGGACTTCTAGGTCCTCGAAGCACCAACAAACCCACATCAGCATAGAGTCCGACGAAACCGACGAAGAGTTCGCACCTCCATATGAGGAGGACCGTCCAGAAGTCACAGAAGACGCATCACCGATTTCGCCATAGCATTTTCTTTTAGTCAGAGTCAGAGTTTGAGTTTGTTTCAGAGTCCGAGTCTTGTACAGAACTCAGTTCCAGCTTTCAATGAAAATATTTTAGTTTCCGAACCTGAGTTAGAGTCAATAATCCCTTTCCTCCGAGCTCTTAAGGGTGGAAAGAAGAATACTAAAAAGATCCAAAAAGATGACCCTGAGATGGCAGAGTTTTGCAGCAAGCATATCAAGGTCACAATCCCCTTTGACAAGTACGTGGAAATGACTACTGCATTTTAGAAGTACCTAAAGGTGAGATGCACATCTACTAGGATTAGCAGGAAGACCAAAAGCCGTGTTGAGAAATACATTCTTTCAGTAGCCACGACTTGTGCAATAAAGAACTCGTTTCCGAGGAAATGAAGAGACATGGGTGCACATTATGTGGTGAGTCATGTCGATGACATTGCGTTTGCACGCACTCTCCTAAACAACGGCTCCTCAATTAACTTAATGCCTACAACCCTCTATGAGTGGCTTAATCTTGAACCTCTTATGAAATCTAGAGCTCTCCTGCAGTTCGCTGATAAATCAACCAAGAGGTCCCAGGGAGAATTGAGGAATGTTGTGATCAGAGTCGAGGGTCAAGAATACATGGTGGACTTCACTGTCCTAGATATGGAAACCCCTCGTAATTGGAGAGACTCCCAGATAATCCTAGGCAGGTCCTTCCTCAGAACAACGGGGGCCTTGTTTGATTACAAGATAGGGGAGATCCAGTTCCAAACTCCAGGCGGAGATGAGGAACTTGAGATGAAGCAAACCAGATGGTAGAGACCGGATTCCAAATCCAGCATTAAGTACTCTTCAACCGAAGCAGACTGCGATCATGTAGACACAGTTGGGCCATGGAGACAAAACCTAGCCAGTATCGATGAGTCCCTCCCCTCCAGAGATGATCCCATGCATGAGTCAGTTTGCGAGGTCCTCAGAAACGATTACAACTCAGAACATGCATCTACCTACATCTTCAATGATTTAGAGGCCTAGCTGGGCCTATCAGTCCTTCCCTATTTAGGACAATCGGAAGATGAGGATGACGAGTGGGACGTGGCTTTTACTGATTGCATGGAGACCTTTGATTATCCGATTTCAGAGCCGAATAACTTGATGGCAGCATATACAGAGAAAGATCCAGCCACGTCCAACACCGAACAAGATTCGATTGAGCTAGATTTCCTAGATGATCACACCTTACCTGAGCTCAAAGCTTTACCCACAACACTGAAATACGCCTTCCTTGAGGGTCAAGAGAAGAAATATCTGGCCACCATCAGTTTGCGATTGACCGAGGAGCAGGAATCTCGCTTGCTAGAGATCCTGGAGAAAAACCGCAAGGCAATAGGCTGGAGCATTTCCGATCTCCACTGGATAAATCCCGCTCTGTGTTCGCACCATATCTACTTGAAGAATGAAGCCAAACCCTCTCGTGAATTCCAACGTCATTTGAATCCAAGTTTACAAGAGGTAGTGAAGAAGGAGATAGAGAAATGGTGCAATGCGGGTTTCATTTATCCCATCTTTGACTCTAAATGGGTGGTCCTGATCCATGTGGTCCCGAAGAAGTGGGGAATTCAGACGACCACCAATGAGGATGGAGAGGAGATCGTGACGCGAGTACCCACGTCGTGGCGCATCTGTGTGGATTACATACGCCTGAATGTCGCGATGAAGAAGGATCATTTCTCCCTACCTTTCATTGATCAGATCCTAGAGAGACTAGCGGGGAAAGAGTTCTTCTGTTTCTTGGATGGGTTCTCAGGATACAATCAAGTGGCCATAGCTCCGTAGGACCAGGAAAAGACCACGTTCACATGCCCCTTTGGTACCTATACTTTCAAGCGCATGCCTTTTGGGTTATGCAATGCTCCAGGTACATTTCAAAGGTGCATGATTGCTGTATTCGCCGAAATGGTCGGTGAATTCCTGGAAGTTTTCATGGACGACTTCTCGGTCAACTGCGATTCCTTCGGTTCCTGTCTTAGGAATCTGGACCGAGTCCTCAAACGTTGTTGTGAGGTTAATCTGGTGCTCTCCTGGGAGAAAAGTCACTTCATGGTGACGGAGGGCATTGTGTTGGGGCATGTCATCTCCAAGAGAGGAATGGAGGTTGACCCTGCCAAGGTGGATTAAAGGAGCCAACGTCATCCATTAATGGATGGTGGATGACCACCCTTTGACTTGGCCATAAGGTTTGTAGTCCCCCCCCCCCCCCCCCCCCGGTTAGGTGGGTGGGTGGCTTCCCTCATTATCCTTCTATGTAATTAATTTATTCAAAAATAAATTATGTTGATTATTCAATATATTTAATTTAACTAACTTGTTGTCATAATTTTAGAACAAAATCTTGACCATTGAATAGAAAAACAAATCAATCTCAACCATTGATTTTGTGTTTCACATGGATTGGAATCCATGAACTCCCGAAATACTATAAAAGAAGAGGCAACCCTACACACAACATAATATGCTCTCTCCCAATCTCTCTCTACACACCAAGTCTCTCTCTCTCTCTCATTGTGGCCATCCACCTTGATGCCCTAGAGAGAGATTGGTCGCTGTCGTCGCAACTTTGTGCCGCCGCTTCGACCGCTCGTGGATCTCCATCTCTTTTGGTATGCCTCGCTTGTGAAAAAGACATCATGTGTCATGTGACAAGATCAGGAGATTCGTCACTTGGATAATCAACATGGATTGCAAGGAGCACGCGCCTCATCAATGCGCTCGCAAGCGTCTCCTCTGCCAGATATGACTTGAGATAGGAGGCCTCTTCGTTTAGAGATTCGATTGCAACCATTGTTCAAGTGGTAAACCTAATACTTGTTTGTGGTTTAGATGAAACGATCTGAGAAGTGTTCTTTGATCTTGTGGTTTCATCATTTATTTTCTTTAAAATTCTACTACCTCGTGTGACTAGTGCAACTATTCTCTCCCGATCGCAAATGATGTGAACCTCACGCTTCTGTGATGCACTTAAGGATTTTCCCATACCCTTCGTGCCTTGCATACGCCTTCATGAAAGCTGACTACCTAGTCCCTAATCCCCTACAGGTGAAAACTGAAGATGATTGGTTGAGCAATGATAGCCCTCCGAGATCCTTTTATAGGTAAGATGTGTGGCTTCTCATCCACATTGTAGCAAGTTCTACACTCCACTGGGAAGCTTCAGAACCAACGCCAGAGTTCTTCGAGGTTAAGAGCAGAGAGTTGCTCCTCTAAGCATCATCAACCCCTGGAGACCCTCCAATTTAGGTATTCTTCATTCGTCTTCTTTCTCCTTCTGCATGTTCTTTTCTTCTACAACTATATTTTCTTTTTCCTTTTTCACCATTCTATTCGTTCCATCTCCATGCTTTACCCATACACCCAACAAACAATTAATCCCTTGTCCTTCTCCTTTCTTTTCTGCTACAGATTATATCTTTCCCTCTTTTCTTATTCTTACTTCTTTGAATAAATCTGCAAACCAACCTCATCCCTGAACTCTCTCGTACCAAGATTCCACCATCATCACCATTATACCTTGTCACTTCACCTCAACCTTACAGATCCCTCCACCAATCATCTCTTATCCGCCAACCACACGGTGCTCCAGCCCCCATTTATAACTCTCTTTCCCTTGAGCTCAGCATTGCTCGATTATACCTATCTTCTAATTTGTAGGTCTTGTGGTTTGATTCGTAGCTCAACATTTTAAGAACGAAGAGCTCCCTGTTCACCCATCTCACATGCGTACATTCTCGTCATTCATCCAAGGACGCAGTTGTGGTTTGCACATCTTGAGCGTCATAGTTTGAAACCACTGAGCAGTTGCCTCCACACCTGTAGCTCCAGAACCGGAGTTCCAACCTTCACAACTCCATCATTCAACAGTCGTCGTTTAGCCACTGTTTTCACCTGAACCTTTCGCTTCTACTCACGCTCGTCTGAAGGAGCAGGTGACACTCAATCTTGATCAAGAGGTAGATGTAGCACCACCCATATCAGCCATCAATTCAGCTTCATGCCTCCGACGACCTCCAACATCCCACGTCGAGTACTCCGAGCCTTGGTCCAAGCCTCAGCATGTCGACGCATCTCGAGTACTCGGAACCTATGTCATCTCTACGCATGTACGCGGGGACCTCGACCTGTGCCTGACCCATCCAGGAGCACGAGGATCTCATGCGTGGTGCGTATATTTGCACCCCGAGACCCCTGCCACATCTTGCATTCACGCTTCAGTCCCGCATTTGAAACGTGTGTGGAACATACGCTTCCTTATGGAGAAATTTACGTAGCACCCCTCATTGGTTTAGGTAATTAAATAATTGCATCTCTGCGCTATTATTTTTGTATTCCAGCTTTATTTTAATTTTGCAAACAACAGAAAAACCCTATGATTATTTCTTTCAACATTCATTTTGCATCATATTTTTATTTCAAAATTGTACTTCATGGGACAATTAAATTTTTATCATATGGTGAAATGAATGTATTTTAGTGAGCTTGAATTGATTTATAAATATTAATTTGTTGTAGATTTGCATATTTTACCCAAATTCAGGACTTCATCTACATGTTTTCTCCAATTGCTTGGGATGGAAGTTATATTGTTATTTGTGGTTGGATTAAACCCTAATCATCTCAACTTTGGACACTATTTCTTGATGTGGACTTTCTGATGATATTAATAACATGCATGTGTTCATGTTTGAGAAGAAGACCCAACCACATAGGTACTAGCTCCTGCTTTTGAGCACGAGGGTATAGTGGAGGTCAAGAGAAACCCCCCTCTTCCTGATAATGCATGGCCCAGAGTTTGTGGTGAGCCTATACTGGAACCAACTAGATGATAATGGCGGTCTCTACAGTTATAACTCATCTTATATTTGGATGGTCCAGCAGTAAAGTGGAACCTTCTTCCTTGATGGTTTTCATCTCTTTCCATTTCAATACGAGAGACGATGTCCATGGCTTCATCTATAGTGGTGGCTCTAAAACCTGCAAACTTTTCTCTGATATCTCCTTGAAGACCGCTAACAAATTTGGTAAGACACTCCTAAGGTGAAGTTTTTAGAGCTGGGGAATAACGTAGTAGCTCGGTGAAATGAATATGATAATCTCGTACATTTTTGGAACCCTGGTCAGAGAAGGCAACTCCCTCCTCTTCAGTTCTTCCGAATAGGGGGGAGAGAAGCGAGCTCAGAACCTTTCTTCAAAGATATCCCATGGAACTAGATCTACTCATTTCTTGAAAATTTCTCTCCACCATAGTCTTGCATAGTTTGCTAGGGAATAATCAGAATTGTGCACCCAAGTGTCTTCTAGAGCATGTATTATTCTCAACATCCTGCTGACATAATCAAGACATAGTTCTACTCAGCGGTGTCTTTATGCCTTTAAATCGAGGAATCTTTCCCTTTCGATAATTGTCTAGTTTTTTGTGTCTGAGAAGGGCCTTCTCCATTGCTCCTTCAGATGGAGTAGGAGCAGACTCAATGGAAGTATGGTAACTAGATTCTTTCTGAAAAAGGTGGATAGAACCTTCAATCCTAGCATCCGGAGGTCTAGATACCTCAGGTCTCTCAGCTTGTGCATTGATCATCTCCTCTAATGTAAGCTGCTTTTGCCTCGCCTCTTGGTGTTGTCATCATAGCCGCTAAGTGCCTAGACATGTCTTGTTTGCCATTATCTTGGGATGAATCAAGGCCAAAGATTAGGTCCTATATATTTTAGCATGATGTACATAAGGGGCAATGAATTGTGAATGGTAATGTAGTCAGTTATTAAGATCAAAGGATCTTAAGATAATCTTAGTTTCCGAATACTTCTCATAGTTGTCAATTACTGAGTACATTACTAGAGTAACTAAGCTCTGATACCAAACTGTCACGATCCCAATTTCAGGTCATCAGATCCTCTCATATCCAGATCTGATTACTTAGCAATAATTTATTCAAAAATCACAACTAACATTTCTTCAAGAAATATACTACAATTAAAAATACTAAGAAGTGAGTATTTCAACACTTCTTCAATTCACAAAATAAAGTTTACATGATATGTTGTCCCTTTATTACCATTTACATGTACATCAACTACAAAGGAAATACAAAAAAAAGATTACCAACTACCTTATAGAGTAAAGATATTGTGGCTAGATGGATGGCTACTATTGTTAGCTAGCTGGATTATTAAATTCCTTGTGATGGCACACCGACACCTATTGGGTTTTCATAAATCATAGGTTGAATATTAACGAGTGCTAAGTAATGAAGAAGAGAAAAGTAAACAAGTAGTATAGTTTAGCAAAACTAATTATGCCAGAAGGTTTCATTTTTTTCTCACAAATTTATGTCATATTCCTTCTATTCTATGTCAGGGATTAGTCTCGGGAAAACCTCACCGTTTATGGACTCCAAAGTTGTCGACACTTTGGTATTGGAGATTGCGTTAATCTGGTGAGCTTATGCTACTACATGTCGCCTCAACCAATCCTCCAATACATCCCTGACAATTTCCTTTTCTTTTCTTATCTAGGGTTTCAAATCCCCAGCCTAAAAAACAAAGAAACCCACTATCCTTGAGGACCTGATAGATAAAAACCATAGGGTAACCTTGAATCACATAAACTAGCATCTTTGAATACATCTTATCGTATTCCGGCCACTCTCCAACCACCCATGCCTCCACATGACTGATAACTCAGGTTTCGGTGGGCTATAATTAAGGTGGCGGTGTAGAGAAAATCGCTTGGGATCCAAAACCTGAGTTGATGAAACAAAATCCAGATAAAATAGGAGAGAGAAAAAAGGAACAAGTAAGCTCTTCTATTTTATCCTTCGAACTATTTTTATCCAGGTAAGTTCCCCTGGGTCGAATTCGAGGAGGAATAATACCTTTACTACGGCTTTCGAGGAAAGAAAGAATTTCATGATTTTATTCTCATTTTGAAAATACAACAAAGAATTAGAAAGCACACAAACTAGCACGATTTTAAAAAAATTAAATCGAGAAAAATATTCGATAAAAATAAACAAAAATAGCAAGAAACGTGCCAGGGTAGTTGTGTAACTACCCTACAAAATTCGGTAAAAAATACAACCAAAATAGGGTCCAGAAATATCCTATAGTTTAGGGTCATAAGTACAAGAAAGAATAAAGGTTGTTCCGTTATAAAACTGTCCCTGGTAGGGATTGAAATGAAAGGAAAAATTAAAAGATTTAAACTTAGGTTCCTACGTGAGGACTAAATGCAAATTCTGGAAAACTCTGGAGTGTGGTCGGTAACTTGGATCTTCGGCGGGTTAAATATGCAAAACTTCCACCTCTCACATTCAACGCTGCGATTAGAAGCTTTTAACGCGATCTGGATCATCAACGAAGGACACGTGTCATGAAATTGTAAACCTATGATGTTCTCTGTGTTCTTCCCTCTCCTAGCGTAGGTGACGATGGCGTCGTCTTCTCTTTTTTCTCTTGCGATCGGTTGGAGTCTTTGGCCTCCAGTAGGGCCAAAGGGATGTCTCCTACACCCCTCGAGCTTGCTTGCGAGTGAGGGGCTGCTAGGATGGCGGATGTGACGGCGAGGCGTCGTCGAAGGTGGCGGTTCAGCTGCGAACATCAACTAGAATGATAAGTAATTGTTTGATGATCTTTTCGAAGGAGAAGCATCAAATAATGGAATTAATGGCATCTGACATGATTAGAACCTGCAAAAGACATTTTATTGCTCGATTCTAGTTTGAATCGGTTGAGAAGGCACAATATGTAGTGATTTGGAATGAATGTGATTCGGATCCGGATAGTGAATTAGGTATGTGTTTAAGAGGCTCACTAAATACACACTTAAAGATGCTAATAAAGGCACAATAATCGAAATTTAAAGTGGCAAAGATGGATGAAATACCTTGGATTGCAAAGTATAGGACTCTGCTGGTCGTCACTCGATAGGGCAGCTTCCTGGAGCTCCATGCACGCAGCGACAACGATGCAAGGTGATCTAGGCCTTGGAACCTCTCCTCATATCATTACTCTTCTATGCGGGGGCCCCGAGTGGACCAGTCACCTCTAGATCAAGGCAGAAAATAGCGGGGAAGATGGTTCGATGGCCAGTAGTTTTTGGAATTGGAGTTAGGAGCAAGTTATTTGTTAACGGATTTTATAGATTCGATTGAAATGGAGTTAGGAGCGAATCGACGACCGTCATGGATTATGGTTTTTTGGAGAAGAAGGTGGAGGGTGTGAATTGAAGTTAGGAGGAAGAAGGAGCTCAGAAGAATTTGTTGAAGTTGGGCTGTTAGAACGGATTCAACAATCTGGCTTCTTGAAGAAGAAGACACCAGGTGTTGACACGTGTCAACTCCTCGTTGGCTGGATATCAATATATACTATAAATTAGATATTAAATAGTAAATAACAGAATTTTAAATAGGAATAAAAATGAAAAATATAGATAATTGAATTATCTAAATTGTGGTATAAGTAGTTTTAATAAATAATAAATAATTTACTAAATATAAATATTATATTAATTGGTATGTATAAATAATACTGAATAAATATGTCTTGGATTTTTAATTTAAGAAATTAATAAATAGTATCATTTTTATATTTTATTAATTATTAGGATATTAAATAAAGTATGTACGAATTTTTGTAGATTTTAAGAAAATAGTTTAAGTACAATAATAAATATTGATGTAGTACAAATTTACCTATAAATTAGGATTTTTTTATTTATTTAAAATAATAAATAAGGTCCAAAAATTATAAAATAAATAGAGGTTAAAGTACAAGATCAAGAAATAATTAGAATTTATAAATTTATTAAAACAATAAGTAAATATGCTAGAAAAATTAAATTGCCTAGAAACCATTTGTAATTAGGTCCTAAAACCGACTTATTGCAAATGAACTCCGATTTTTGTGAAATTACCTTCATTAATTAGAGAATATTATTTTATGTACTTTATAGGTGAGTAGAGTGAAATTGGAGTTCGCATGAGAAAGTTATTATGTTCAGAATTTGGGATTATGGCAATTTACAAGTTGAATTTTCTGGTGTATATACAAGATAATCTTTTAGCTTATTTTATATTTTTGCTATACTTTTTAGAAATAATTACGAAAAGATTTTGGTGAAAAATATTTTCATGTGAATTAATTAAAAATCATTAAAGTTTTGGTATTTATTGGATACTTAATGAAAAATGTATGGAGTGTGGAATTATTTATTTTTATTGTTTTCTTTTCTTATCTCCCCTACTTTTTATATATCGACCAATCCATGCTGACTTGGTCTCGGAGATTACGTTAAAAATATATCTTTTAACTATATTTATTTTTACAAGTCATATTGTACATATATACTTATCTACAATTTGCCATCTTTTTATTTCTTTATTTTTATTCATTTATTTATTAACATGAATTAAATGCATAAAAGTGCATTTTTATACATGAGTAGGGTTTGTTAAAAAGTGGAAATTTATTGGACATTTATATGTATTTGTTAAGGGTTTTAAGATAAAATGCAGAAAGAATGTTAATGAATCATGGATTCATCAACCCCCTATACTTAAATTTTCGCTAGTCCCTTAGCAAACACTTATTTGAAAATAAAGAGAAAAAAAAAAGAAAGTTAGAATGAATTTGTTTTCCTAAATCAATTCATGAGAACAGACAAAGGACATAGCTCGATCAGTCCTAGAACAAGCATTTGGTCGGAGAATTAACTAGGATTAGGATTTTAATCTCGATAGCCCTCAAGTTCCAAAAATCCTTGTTTAAGTCCATCTCAACAGCCAGTTCATATCCACTCATTCGTATCACAAACTCTATCAACCTTGAAATCAATATGTATTGTGTGTGAATTGTTTTAGCTCTTCCCACTTTGAAAGAAGCGAAGAAACTGCCCATCCCAATTATACACTCAGATTGGTTCTTCATCCAGCTACCTTTTCTCTAGGAAAGGGTATTCCCTTCTATGGTCAGTTCGTGTTGTGTCCACAATCGAATATAGAGAGGAAGTAGAAGAATGAGAAAAAAACTGGTGTGCGACCAGTGTAGATGCATCTCCTTGTGAAGCCCAGCTGGTGTAGCTAAGTATCCACTAAGATGTGTAGGCTTTTTGGTGGAATCTCGGACCATCATGGTCATATTTGTATTTGGTGACTTCTTCTTTGAATTGACTTTGTAATGTTGCTTGCACTGCAATAATCTTTTTGTGCCTGATGGATATAACATTCTTTTCATTCCGTCCATTTTTTTAAAGGTCTTAGGAAAATTGTGCCAGATCCTTCCCTCATCTGAAGCGATTATTGCAACCCCAATCTCCCATTTTTAGATGTCCATGCCGCCAGACAAGGATAGAAATGTACCACTAAGATGGATTGCCCTTCACAGCCCCATGCGAGTCGAGTTAAGTGCAAAGTGCTTGTGTCCAAAATTAGTTCACTGATGAAGAGTTAAATGGATGACACCAAGTGTTATACTTAGGCACTTTTGGAGTTGACTTCCCAAACATGGTCTCACGAAACCCAAAGATTTAAGTCAAAGACCCGAAGAGTCTAAATTCCAGTTCCTAACTAGACTCCTTACAACGAAAGTTAAAGGTCGTAATCAAGCTCCATCCTTTAGTCTTTTCTCAATCTTTAGTTCTAGAAATCAAACTTATTTTGAAAAATGATAATGTAAATGCAACCATATTTTTGTGAAGTATATTTTCTGACTTCTACTCATTTTTTTGGATTTTAAGAATTTTATCATTTTTATGGATTTTATACTTTTTGCATTTTTTATGTATTTTGTGATTTTTATAAACAAGTTTATTTAGAAGAATTTTATAAGATGAATTACCCATATTTTATTTGGATTCAATAACTAATGTATTTTACAAATTTTATATACAAAAGATTTTATAAAATATTACATGAATTTTACAAATATTTTTAATAGATAGGATTTTATATAAGTATTATACATTTTAATATACATATTTTAATTAAGATTTTTAAATAAGGATTTTAGGCATATTTTATTTACAAGGATTTTATAAATAAATAAATCGATTTTAATAAACCTCACCCACTTTTTATGGATTTTATAGATATAGAAACTACATAAAGTACAAGTTATGGACAAAAGTATATATACAATATATACGCACATCCCTATACTTAGCTTGTGTTATGTCCTCATAGCATCAGAAGAGAAAAAGGGAGACATAACTCGTGCTAAGTAAAAGTGGGTTAAAAAGAATAAGTGATGTGAAGTCAATCAACCCCCTATACTTACGATCTGGTCATCATAAGTATAATGGAAGATGAAAAATGAGGTGACTGAGTAAAAGAATATATAACTGAAGGAACAAAAGAAGAAAGAAAATGAAATCAACGAAATCACTCGGCCCCCCTATACTTAGTACAAGGCATCCTATGTATAGCAAAGAGTATGGCCAAAATTAGGGGCAAATGATTAGAGTAAAAGAAAGGATATATAAAAGAAAAGTAAAAAGATCAAAAATCGATAAGTGAAAATCAATAGGCAATCTATCCCCCTATATGTAGGATCTAGTATCCTGAGCATATAAGATGAACAAAAATGGGGACGATTGTGGTCTACAACAGATATACAGGTGTGTACTCTAGGAAAAATCAAAAGGCTTCACAAGTATCTGTACAGGATGAAATGAAGTGAAAAAGTAGTCATGCATCCTATACAAAGTATATCACTTCAACTTTGAATAGATGATCAGTAGTCTCCATGAAGTGCTTCAACATCTGCCCATTCACTACAAACGACTCTGCACAAGGTGACACATTTGATATAGCAATACAACCATTATCGTGCACCATATTAACTATGTACGCTCCTTCCTACTTGCTCTCCATTTTTTAGGAAAAATTCTCAATCTTGCATTGAACAACCATACTTTCTGCCCAGGGACAAAGATCTTGTGCTGAATATGTCTATCTTGCCATCTCTTCACTTTGTCCTTATAAATGAGGGTGCTCTCGTATGCTTGATTTCGAATCTCCACTAGCTCATTCAGATCTAGATTACTCTTGTCTCATGTTTTCTGCATTTATAAGGAAATCTCTATGATGGCCCATTCAGATTTGTGCATGATCTCTACGGGTAAATGGCGTAGCTTCCCGTAAACTAATCTAAACGGTGAAATACCTAAGGGAGTCTTATATGCAGTATAATATGCCCAAAGAACTTAGATTTCACCTCCCTATTTGAGACTTCAGCCACGCCGTTTGTATGCGGATGGTATTTACAACATATAGATTATTTAATTACTATTAATAGTCAACGAATCTTAGTGAATAGCTCAAGTTAGATAGATAATATTATAAAATAATGTAGATAAATCTGGAATTTGTTAGTGGGAGAGGGGGTTTGGGTAGTTGGTGGAGAAGTAGGTGGAGAGGAAGTCTCACTGGAGGAGAAAGGGGTGGGGGAAGCAACCGATCATGCATTCATCATGGAGGAGGATGATGCGATGGTCGAGGGAGAGGTAGAAGTGGGAGAGGGGGTCAGGGTGGTGGGAGGAGAAGCAGGTGGAGCTGAGGTCCCAGTGGAGGAGGAAGCGGGGAAGGGGGAGTGCAGCCAAAGTGGTGATGCAAGAAGGGGAAGGGGAGGAGGTGGAGGATGAAGGTGGAGGGGTGTATGTCATCGTGGAGGGAGAGGGTGTGGGAGAGCTGGAAGCGTGAACATGTGATGGAGATGGGGACACTGGTGGATGATGTAGGTGTGGTGACTACCAGTTAGTGGGTGAAGGGGAAGAAGTGGAGGAGGAGGAGAAGCACGAGGGGATCGTGAAGAGGTCGTAGGAGGGAGTCCACAAGGGGGAGTGGGGAGGACGGAGGCAGCCAAGAGGAAGGGTGGAGGATAAGGAGGAGGAGAAGGGGGAAGGGAGGCGGTTCCAATGGAAAGAGAAGGAAGGGGAGTGACATCATTTGTAATTACTCTGAACTTAAAGGATGAAAATAGTTCACATTTGACGTATTTCGTCAATGTTAACTGAAAAAATGGATGGGTACTAACACATGGTCATCTCATGTAAGAGTTAAGCATTATTCAAGGTTCATGATGTAATTCACTATTACACAGGCTTATGATTGTAATAATGAAATTACTTAGGGTCGTGGGTGTAAATATATCTATACATAATATATAATATATATAATAAATAAATATATGAAATATATACAGGAATAATCCTTTTTAATTTTTAAAGGTTTTTAAATATATATATAGTATTTATAAGTAATAATAATAAAGTATATAAGTAATATGAGGTATAAATACTCTATATAGGTATTATAATTTTAAATATAGATACATATATTGTTAAAATTAGAGAAATAATGTTTTTGTGTTTTGACATTTTTTCTCCATTTTTTGTGTTTTTTATAATTTTTTCTATTTTTTATGTATTTTTTAGTAGTTAATATACCAAAACTGTGAGCTATATAAAATAGGTTGAATTGTTTTGGGTGTTAAAAATATATAATAGGCCAAAAATTCCCAAAATTATTTTTAATATATAATATACAATATTAATAAAAATATAGAATAGAAAAGTATTTTTTTAGATTTTTAAGGAACTTTTTACTGATTTTTATAAGTCTTTTAGGGTTTTGTGATTTTTAGTACTTTCCTTTTTTATTTTTCATAATTTTTGGTCTGGATGTATAATATATAGTAACATAAATACTATAATGTTTTGCATTTTTTAAAGAAGGCTTATATTTGTTTTGGATTTTTCTCCATAAACAGGGAATAAAATGCTCCTAATTAATTTTTAATAAATGAGAAAATATAATAAAATTCTAAAGAAAAATATGTGTGTGTATTAACATGATTTAAAGCATCTAAAATATTTTTCCCTACATTTGACTTGTAGGATCTATTTAATAAAATGAAACAACTTAAATAAAAATGCACAGAATGATCGGGGTATTTTTGCAACAAAAGTAATGTACGAGTATGTGCATGAAAATAACCCAAAAGTTAACACTTATATTAAAATTTTAAAGACTAAAAATTATACCTAAAGTTGGCAAGACTTTAACGCAAAACTCCAGGCGCCTCTCGTAGGGGTCTACGTGAGGTGGCTTAACAAAGGACCTAATGTAATATATAAGAAATGCGAGGGTCCTTTTACAAAATATATAGAAATATATAAACTAAAGTTAATTTTTCTTAAATATTTACCCAAAAGGGCACTATTTGAATGTGTACGGCATGCCACGTAGTCGATCACTGACGGTTAAGGGTGACTCTTTGCCTCTTGAATGGATGACTCCATATTACATCTGGGCAATGGATCTTAATCGGACGGTTTCAAGAGTGTCTGGAAGAACACCCCAAGAACAACTCTTGGGCAACTTTTGATCGGCATTCTCTCCTCGCTCCGACCCCTATTCTCCTCCCCAATGAGCTCCTTAGTTTGATGGAGTTATGATGCATCTACAGATGGTATCAGATGTGTTCGAGCCCCATTGACAACGGCTTAGAACTTCAAGGTCTTTTGGAACTCATGTTGGGCTTCAATGACTTGCTCCATGTGCCTGTCCGAGTGCCTCTCCTACACAAAATGGGTCCTAGACTTGAGGCCAAGGTCCTTGCTCCACATTGAAGTTGTGTGCACATGTGGATGAAGCGGGAGAAGAGATCTGATGAAGGGGAGATGGGAGGTGCTTGAGAGCTCAGATCCATGCAGAGTTGTAGGTGGAAATATGGATGAAAGATCGAGAATGCATAGGAATGGAAATGGCAGCGAAAATTGGTTGAATCATAATCAAATTCACAATGGATTTGAGTTGGATTCTAAAGCTCCAGCTCATAAAGTTCGTAAAATTAAACTACCCTAATGATTGATTAGATAAATTAACATCTAAATTAGAATGCTGGAAGTAAATGCGATAAAAAGCATCAACGATCACCTCAAACAAGCAGGATAGGGAGCACAGGAAGGTTTCACTGGATCTGAGCTTCAACGAGACCTCGACCACCAATTCCACCTCCTATCTCCACGCCAACACCTCCACGGACCTCTTAATGTCTCCATGGGTTCAAATGGCTCAAGATTATGGGGTTACAATAGGCAAAACAAGATCAAAATTAGAAAGAAGGTCATGAGTTCTTTTTACAGACAAAACGGAGTAGGTGACTTGCGATGAGGATATTGGTCGGCTCGATGAAGATAGATCCAATCTTAGACTTGGGCGAGATTCATGGGACTCCCATAAACAATCATTGCTCAGATCAAGGAGCCTAGTAATGAGTAGATTAGTGGGAAATAATTCTGGAAATCGGAGTTTCTGACAAAAATCATTGTGCCCGGAGGAAAGTGGAGGAGAGAGGGGCTACTGACTTGAGAATCCCTCGCTTGTGAGTGGTCCACGTGGGACCACTACAGTAAAAATCTTGTAAATTCAATCAAATTAATAATTGATTTTATTTTAAAAACTTAAAACATGAAGTTTGTTTATTAACTTATGTACCATTTTGGTGATTTTAGTTATTTTTACAACATAATTTATTATATGTTAATTTTCATAAATAAATTTACAGGATATTTACCTATGTTTTGAGTATTTTATTTTTATTTTGTATTTATCTTTTAGTAGTACATTCGCATATTTATATATTTAAAGTATAATTAAATACATATTTTCATATTTTTTATCTATTTCTTTAGTTTAATTGTTACTTAAAAAACAAAGGTTTGGATATCATAGGTATAGTATACTTATATACTATGATACTTTATTTATTTTAATGCATCTTTTTTTATTCCATACTTATTATTTAAAGTATTTCAAGTAATTTTTAAAAATATATAAAAATATAAGAAGGCTTAACATATAAAGAATGAATAAATTGAATATAATATACAAGTATATAGTACAACATGGACCCAGAAGCCAACTTTTGCACCTTAACTCCATTTTTAATGAAAATCCTTCATTAAATAGATAAACAAATTCTATGAACAATAAATTTTAGTTTAATTATTGAGCTTGTATGAAGAATATACATGTCTGGGAAGTTTTGTTTGCGGCTTTTTGTTCTATGTATCCAAAGTATACGGTGTATTATTTTTGTGTGAACCAAATTTTATAATTTTCTTTGTTTTTTTATGTACATGTTTCTTGTTGAGCGTTTTATTATTTGATGTGTAAAGATTGGAATAAAATTGGTCCCACAAGGCTATTTATTGGCAAATTAAATAGGGGTTTTAATGGGTATTTTCTATACAATTGAGTGCCCCATCTCCGCCTACTCTATTCCTTAGTTACCATGTCAATATTGACCTAGTATCGGGGTGTAAGGTCATTCAGTGTCTTTGACACTTCATTTCTTTTTCTTTTCTTTCCTTTATTAATTTATTTTGGCATTAAATACATATATTTATACAATATTTAAGTGTCAATTACTAACTGCTATTTTATGCAAATTAATGCTATATACATGCATTTAGCTAAGGATTTAAGGCCAAAATGAAAGAATAAAGGTGATGAAATGGAGATCTAGGGCATATCAGTTTCTACAAAGGTTCATCAAATAATTTTATCTAGATTGTCTGGTAGTTGATAGAGCTTCTAAGCAAGGACAGATATTTCTTTGTGGATGACAAAGAGCTCCATGACTTTAAACATTGAAAGAAATAATCATCCAAGCTCCTTCCTTACAGCTATGGGATTGGTCTTTTCTATTCAAGATCATGACAGATGCCTTTGATTATGTAATCGGGGTTGTGTTGCGACAACGATGGGATGGATGGCCATCTGCAATTCATTTTGCTAGCAGAACACTAGAGGAAGCTCAGAATAATTACACTATCACTGAGAAAGAGCAGCAAGCAATAGTGTTTACACTGGAGAAATTCAGGCCAAATTTGCTTCACTCAAAAGTTATTGTCTATACTAATAGCTATTCTGCAATACGGTACTTACAAAATAACAAGGATGCAAAGTCATGTTTACTTCATGATAAATAGATCTAACTAGTGGTTTATTTGAAAGAGTTGATTGTAGAGAACCGTAGAGAGAGATCAGATTTATCAAACAAAAAACACCAAACTCAGGAGAGAGAGAGGGAAAATGAATAAAATTAGTTCCTCTCATAGTTTCGATGTTTCAATAATTATTTAACCATGCAAGTGTTCCTGGGTCGAACACAAGGAGGCAGAAAGCCGCGTGTAGATTTTTAAGTGAAGAAAATATTTTACATTTTTTCTATTCTTCTTATAAGAAAAATCTTTTTTACAATTTTAATTTTGATATTTTTTATTTGATTCTTAATTTCCAATTTTTATTTTATCTTTAAAAGGGTTATTTTACAAGAAATGGTGATCTACAATATAGTAATAAGTGGTAGAAAATGCGTAGTGATACTATATAGTAGATCCAATAAAAACTAATGAAACTAGCTCGAAAATCTACACAAAATGAAACAAAATGGATTTGAAAATAGAAGAATAAAACGTCGCTAAAATTATGATTAAAACTCTTCAAAATTTGACTAAAATTAAAATCGTAGAAAAAAGGCGATCACAATGATGTCCATAAGTGTCCAAGAGTCAAAGTATACAAAATAAAAAATACAAAAGAAAAGAATAAAAGGTTTCTTTCAATTAGGTCCCTAGGTAGGGACCTAATTGTAAGAAAAACTCAAGAAATTTGCACTTAGGTTGCCACATAAGGACCTAAATGCCATATGTAAAAACTTTTTGGGCGCGATGAGGTATTGGAGTCTGGCGAGAGTGTCTCTGTAATATTTCTATTGATTCCTGCACGGACAACATGGATTAAATGATGCGATGCAATCTGGTGCATCCGATGGAGACACATGTCAGAATTCTACGTGTCATGTTCTTTGGCGAGTTCTCCCTCAATTCCAGCAAGCAACGGCGACGATTCTTGAACTCCTTGATCTCTGACGAAGATGTGAGCTATGGAGGTCCTCCTACAAGGTCAGAAGGGAGTCACCTACCCCCATTTGAGCTTGCATGTGGGGGGTGATGAGCCGAAAATCCAGCCCTTTAAGAGCGCGGGATTAGCGCTAGTATGTCATCGCAGCCGGGCTGGATTCAGTGACGGACCGGAAATCCAACCCTTTAAGAGTGCGGAGTTAGCACAAGTATGTCATCGTAGTCGGGTTGGATTCGGTCCGTCAAAGACCATCTGATTTGATATGTCAAGGAAATCGACTGGTCATGTATTATTATTTTACTTGGTAAGTTACCAAGGTCGAACTCAGGGACACAAGCCTCTCTCATGATTATTCAGACTCTTATTCATTTTATTAAGTGTTGAGTCAGAAAACTATATGTCAAACAATGCGAAAAGGCAAAACAATTCATCAAGTAGACATGGAATTTATGCATTTTCTATTTGATTTTTAATTATGCAATTAGATGCGATGAAATGCAACACAAAAAATGCCTAAACTACAAAAATACTTGAGCCATTTATATATAAGTCAAATCAGGGTCAAATAATAAAGCTATCTTCATTCATGTAAAAATTAGGCACGAGGAGCATTGAAATCAAGACACTTAGCCACTAAAATAATACATCAAATTTCGTAGTGTCAAATCTGAAAGACAAACATGCCATAAAGAAGACAATGAAAAGAGCTTCAAAACGCCACTGAAATCGACTCAATCGGATCTAGAATGCTCAAAATATACACGAGTGAAGCCAGGGACATAAACATAAGAAAACATGAAAGATAAATAGCAAACAGATCCCTGAGAGGGACTAAAATGCAAATAAGAGAAAGTTCGGGACCTTCACTGCAAATAACCCACACGCACAGGGGTGTTTATGCAATTATTTAAAACCACGAGGGCATAAATGCAAAATACCCTAGGTGCGCATGTGTTGCACGTTATATAAGGACCTATCTGCAAAATTGAAGACTTCAATGGGCCTCTTTGAAATTTTCCTAGGTCGCACGTGACCGGCACGTGCTCTTCCAGGCTTAGAGGAGGTTCAGGCTCGGCTGAGGCTCGGAGGAGGCTCGGGCAACTTCGGCTAGGCTCGGAATGGACGAGCCTCCAGGCATGGACTCGTATGAGGCTCTATATAGGCTCGGAAGGCACGAGCCTGAAGGTTTGGACGATGAGGGTCGGAGTAGCTCTGGCATTGACATGTGGACGTCCCTGGACCATTGGATCGTGAGAATCCAACGGTAGCTGGATTCTTTGCTGTTGCACATGTGTTCCATCATAGATGGTCCGATCCTCAAGATCAGACGATGTCTAGAGGTTGTGCTACTTGGGGATGTGGACGTCTTTGTGCCGTTAGATGATCTCTGAGTAAGAGCATCCAACGGTGCTTGCTTCGTTATCTTTGGTACATCTTGTGGTGGAAACCGGACTCCGGCGAGGGAATCTGATCTCCGTCGCTCTACTCTGGTGTCGGTGAAGCACGCCCAATGCTTTTGAAGGGTTGTTGATGAAGCTCCGGGGCTGGGCGAGCTACGACGATGCTTGATGCAGCATCTCGTTGCTCCAGTGATGGAGATGGTGCTCACCAAGATAACTCCGGTGAGCTCTCCAACCATTGAATTGGTGAGTACCTGCTGCATTAGTTGCATAGCCGAAGCGTGCGGTGCGAGGTGCTTGTGCGAGATGGGGTGAAGTGGGGAGCTTTTGTGCACGGAGAAGGTGGCAGCTCGGAGCTCCTCCGCTGTGGAGGGTGGAGAAGTTGGGTCGGGTGTGATCGGGGCTATGGAGAAAGAAGAAGAGGGTCTGAGGACGACGCATGAATGGTGGATGAGAGGCGGAGCTCGAGGGAGGGTCAGAAGATGATGGAAGGGTCGGAGAAAGCTTAATTAATTCGAAGAAATAAGGAGAAAATTCAGAGAAAGAGTTAGATGCTTACCTGGTCGGAGACAGAGGTTGCGGCTTGGGCTTGGGGTTCAATTGAACCTCGGGTCTTCGCTTGACCCCTTCAGCCAGGTGGGATAGCTCGAGCGGAGGCGAGACTCCGTGACACCATCATGGAAGGTGGCGGGTCAACACTAGAGGCTGGCGATGTCATCACACCTCAATCGGAGCTCCCCCTGTCACGGGGAGGAGGAGAGGAGCTAGGCGGCGCCCCACATAAAGGTGGATGGGCGTAGATGGTGGAGTAGGCAGAGTATTTGAAGAGCTTAGATGGTAGTTCCCGTGGTGATGGGCTTGTCTTTCGTGGGAGATATGGAGTAGTGGAGAGGTCGACTTGGGTGGAGTGATGGCTCGTGAGGATGAGGGATGATGGGAGAACGTCGAGGGGGTGTTGGCGAGTGGAGATGGTGACCGAGATGACAGGGAGAATGAGAAGGGGAAGTGATTGTGCGAGCCAGAGATCGTGGGGGAGAGAAGGGGTCCGAGGTAGACGACGGTGTTTTGGCCGTTGGATATTGAGATCCAACGGCCGAAAGAAGGGCTCTAACGGGCGGCTTGGATGAAATCGGAGGCGATGCGATCGAAGGGCGATTGAGTACGCCACATGTCATGCTAATAGTGCAGCGCTGGCGGGTGGCCCAGATCGCATCTTGATGGTGATCAGAGGGTGGAGATCACATAGGCAATGGACGGTGGCGATTAAAGAGGCGGAGGCGAGATCGAATGGTGCACAAAGCTCTACGTGGTGGGCGGAGCGCACTGCGTCAACGGGTGGCTGTGATGGATTTTGAATATGATCAGATGATGGGGACAAAGCGTGTACGTGGAGATCGTGGGACCGTTGGATCGAGAAGAGATCGAACGACTGTGAGAGAGGGCGACAAGGGCAATGGGGCTGGGCCACGTGGCTCAACCAGAAAGGGCCACGCGACCCAATCAGATTATTTCAATAAAGAAAATGAAATATGAAGGAATAAACGGCCGAATTTGGAAAAAAAACTCGAAACATGAAAGTTGTAGATCTCGATGAGATCTACAAGCTTCATGTTGACAAAAAACGGAGATGAGGTCAAATAAAGGCACAAAATATTTTTGAGGGCGTTTTAAGGCTAAAAACACCGTGTATTTTAATTTTGTGATTTTTTTGTAGTTTTTAATTTATTCAAAGACTCTGATAATTACAAGGATTTTATGGTTTTATTGACACCTAGTCTAAGATAGGGTTTTAATTTCAGTGAATTATAGGCATGAAACATGGTTTCATCAACCCCCTGTACTTAAACTATGCTCGTCCCCGAGCATCAAAGAGAAAAGAATGAACTGGATTAAACCCCTTGTGCATGTGAGTACAGGATCCAATTTGGTAAAGTCCACTCTACTTTAGAGGTCCAAAATTTTAGAGTTCAACCCAAACTTAATCAAGAGGCACCCAATTCCTCTAATTATCCAGACTCTCTCTGATGTACATATAGACTAAGGGTATGACATTTAGTGTTGACTGCGTTCACGAGAGTATAGTCAAAACTTCACCCAATGTCTTGGTCCGAGAAACTCTCCTAAGGACCCAATCCTCAACAATAGGGAGTAAATCATGTCTTGCATCCAGTCCACCGTCTCTTCAGTTGTCAGACTAAAAAAATGTAGATGGAAGGCCAGTAATGGAGGGCATGGGATTGTGTCATTTCTTCTCTCCCTCTCATTGGAAAAAGGATTCTCTCTAGTGCCTTTTTACGCAACACATTTTTTGGTGTTGATCAGTGCATCCGTCAAGAGAAGTTGGAGTCGTCTGCACTTGTTTTGCTGGGAGTACACCGGGGTGTGCCTTTTTTGAATACCTATCGTACCTTCTACACCCAAACTTGTAGCATTTACGATGCAGAGCCCTTTTTTGGTGCAAGCCCGACTCCTGGTCCTAATAGCGGTGGTCCAAGTGGACACTTTGAAATGGTTGGGAGCGCTCGCCTTTGGTGGAAGCTCTTTGATATTTTACTTTGTGGAATGAGAGATTTTTTTTGACATTTCATTGATTTGTAGTATTTGTGGCTAGCTCCATTGCTTTTACCAAGAGTTGGCACACACTGATCAACATTTTTTATTTATTTCACACCCTAGCACTTAGTTCAATGTAAAGAGATTAGTACAAGAACCAAGTTCTCATACTGGCTAAAATTGATGATACTCAGGTTTCATGAAGCCTTCAAAGATTTTATCCCATCCTCGAGCATCATTAGATCAAGTCCAGACTCAAATCCCTCATCCCAGTCCCTCAAATGAAGAGTCAACTCATCTCATCGAAACCACAGTTGTGCATGTGATGATCATATTCTCAATGGTCTGAGATTAAGCATGAAATATAGCATGCAAATCTATAAATCTAGGGGAATGTGGATGATTAAGTCTAAGACCCTGATGGCTAAAGCTGGTTAACCTAGAATCTCAAGTCCTCATAAATCAAGCTTTCTTGAGCATTTCAGATCTAGGGTGGAAGTGTGAATTAGAGGATTAATCCAACTACTTCATTTAAAAACACATTATTATTTTTTTATATTTTTATTTATTTATTTTTTAACTACAAGAGACATTACGACTGCCTAAACTCAATTATGTAGATGCATCTGCATTCAACCGGTATGGGTGTATGTACAGGCCGGAGCCCATTGCTTGAGGACGGGGCCTTACGCGATGTCCTCTAAACCACCCACTCTGCTAAGGGCGAACCCTCACTGAATACGGCTACTTATTTGGGCTTAGTAGTCACTAGTGACTCTTAACAGATTTTTGGATTTTCTCATTTTTATGGATTTTTAATTAAAGGCTAGAATACTAGTTAGACTCAACTTTCTTTGAAAAGAGAATGAAAATTTCAATACCATGTGACACAAATAAAAAATTTCAAAGTATAATAAAAAGATTTCAAAACAAGGGAAACTTATTTTTCAAATCATTTTCAAAAATACTTTTTTATAAAAATAGTGTAACATAATAAAGAAAGCCTTGAAAACCACAGAGTCCACTTGGTTCAATGGAATTTACTTTAGCCAAAAAGTTTTAAATTTTTCAAATTTTTCAGATTGTAGCTTAAGTAAATATACTATATATACGATATACCCCCCTATACTTAAACTTTGCTATGTCCTCATAGCACTAGATGATACAAGTCCATAGGTCCATTTAAATATAGAGAAATATACGGGAACTAAGGAGGGATAACCCTATACATAGGTTAGAAATAACCTAAGTATAAAGGCAAGGAAAGATGAGTAGAAAATCACAGGGACTCGCGTTCCCCCTATACTTAAGCTGAGAGTAGCCTAAGTATAAATATAGAGATTTGATGTTGGGAGGGATCCGAGGTGAACGAAGAAGATGAATGGATATACAAATGAGTGGATGAATCTGCAGAGATTAATGGAGTATCTAAGGCTTAAGGGAGGGCATCGGAGCAAACAAGGCTCAATCAAGCATGCAACACACTTCAATTTCACCAACTCACACATGAAACCAACCGAGGTTGGTGTATTATCTTGTCGGTTTTATTAGTGATTAAAACATTCTATCTTTACGTGGAAAAAATGTTAAGTAAAATCAATTGCGTAAACGAGGGTGTTGCTCTCCCAAAATAATATTTTACTCCATTTTAGATTGACTTGCAATTAACAGTCCCAACTATTTTGCTTAAGATTGTCACTGAATTAAGGTGAGCACATAAATCAAGCAATCATCATCTACCGTTCATTCCCATTTTCCATTAACCTAGGTGATCAAGCTAGGAGGGGAAATTGAGAAAAACCATGTAATCAATAAAAACCATGATCTAGGCTAAGCGAGAAATCATGCAGTGCCTTGGCGAAAATACGTGAAAACTTGGACTATTTTGAACATCAAAATAATGTATGCAAGTCAATTGAAATACACACCTAACATGCTTCTATTTGCGGGGAAGAATGACTTTTAAATTTGGCTAAGTGAAGCAAGGCTATGTGCGTCTTTGATTAATGTGTGTCCTACCTACAAGCAAGCAAGTAAAACTTGAAACGATGAAATACGCTCGAAGAGCCGCGTGCCTGGTCCTAAGTCGACACTCAAGTGGGGATGATCCCCACACAACCACATAGTTCATTTACAATCGTGAGTCTTCAATCGAAGACAGTTGTAAAGACGATTATTACATGATGCAAAAGAACACATTTTTTCTTTCTTTTTGACTTGCTCCAAGCATGCTTTCGTAACTCCTCATAGCGGGAAACACCTGCTCCTTGCCTCCTTGAACATCAAGGGCCCTGTCACAAACGCAAAGATTAGAGATCAATCGAGAAGAAAAAAGTTACGATGCAAGATAAATGAACAATTTGACCTAGATAAAAGAAACATTTAATAAAATAAAAAAATCTAAATAATACAAGAAATGAGTCGTGTCCCCAGCAACGACGCCATTTGACGAGCCGGAAATCCAGCCCTTTAAGAGCGCGAGATTAGCACTAGTATGTCATCGCATCCGGGCTGGATTCGGTAACGGACCGGAAATCCAGCCTTTTAAGAGTACAGAGTTAGCACTAGTATGTCATTGCAGCCGGGCTGGATTCGGTCCATCAAAGACCATCTGATTTGATATGTCAAGGAAATCGAATGGTCATGTATTTCTATTTTACTTGGTAAGTTACCAAGGTCGAACTCAGGGACACAAGTCTCTCTCGTGATTATTCAGACTCTTATTAATTTTATTAAGTGTTGAGTTAGAAAACAATAGGTCAAACAATGCGAAAAGGCAAAACAATGCATCAAGTAGACATGAAATTTATGCATTTTTATTTGATTTTTAATTATGCAATTAGATGCGATGAAATGCAACACAAAAAATGCCCAAACTACACAAATACTTGAGCCATTTAATTATATGTCAAATCATAGTCAAATAATAAAGCTATCTTCATTCATGTAAAAATTAGGCATGTGAAGCATTGAAATCAAGACACTTAGCCACTAAAATAATAAATCAAATTTCATAGTAACAAATCTAAAAGACAAACATGTCAAAAAGAAGACAATTAAAAGAGCTTCAAAACGCCACTGAAATCGACTCAATCGAAGCTAGAATGCTTAAGATATACACGAGTGAAGCCAGGGGCATAAAAGCAAGAAAACGTGAAAGATAAATAGCAAACAGATCCCTAGGAGGTACTAAAATGCAAATAATAGAAAGTTAGGGACCTTCCCTATAAATAACCCACACACACAGGGGTATTTATGCAATTATTAAAACCCGCGAGGGAATAAATGCAAAATACCCCAGGTGCGCATGTGCTGCACGTGATATCAGGACCTTTCTGCAAAATTGAAGACTTCGGTGGGCCTCTGTGAAATTTGCCTAGGTCGCACGTGACCGACACATGCTCTTCCAAGCTCGGAGGAGGTTCAGGCTCGGCTGAGGCTCGGAGGAGGCTCGGGCAGCTTCAGCTAGGCTCAGAATGGACGAGCCTCCAAGCATGGACTCGTGTGAGGCTCGGTATAGGCTCGGGAGGCACAAGCCTGAAGGTTCGGATGCTAAGGGTCGGAGTAGCTCTGGCGTTGACACCTGAACATCCCTGGACCATTGGATCGTGAGAATCCAACGGTAACAGGATTCTTCGCAGCTGCACACGTGGTCCATCGTAGACCGTCTGATCCTTAAGATCGGACGATGTCTGGAGGTTACGCTACTTGGGGACGTAGACGTCTCTGTGCCGTTGGATGATCTCCGAGGAGGAGCTTCCAACGGTGCATGCTTCTTCATCTTTGGCTGCATCTGGTGGCAGAAATCGGACTCCGGCGAGGGAACCTGATCTCCGCCGCTCTACTCTGGTGTCGGTGAAGCTTGCCCGATGCTTTTGAAGGGTTGTCAATGAAGCTCAGGGGCTAGGCGAGCTACGACGATGCTTTATGCAGCGTCTCATTGCTCTGGTGATGGAGATGGCGCTCGCCAAGATAACTCCGGTGAGCTCTCCAACCATTGAATTGGTGAGTACCTGCAGCGTTAGTTGCATAGCCGAAGCGTGCGGTTCGAGGTGCTTGTGCGAGATGGGGTGAAGTGGGGAGCTTCTATGAACGGAGAAGGCGGTAGCTCGGAGCTCCTCTGCCGTGGAGGGCGGAGAAGTTGGGTCGGGTGTGACTGGGGCTATGGAGGAAGAAGAAGAGGGTCTAAGGATGACGCGTGAATGGTGGATGAGAGGCGGAGCTCGAGGGAGGGTCAGAAGATGATGGAAGGGTCAGAGGAAGCTTAATTAATTCGAAGAAATAACGAGAAGATTCAGAGAAAGAGTTAGATGCTTACCTGGTCAGAGATGGAGGTTGCGGCTTGGGCTTGGGGTTCAAATGAACCCCGGGTCTTCGCTGGACCCCTTCAGCCAGGTGGGGCAGCTCGAGCGGAGGCGAGGCTCCACGACGCCGCCAAGGAAGGCGACGAGTGAACATCGGAGGCTGGCGCTGTCGTCGCACCTCAATCGGACCTCCCCCTGTCACAGGGAGGAGGAGAGGAGCTAGGCGGAGCCCCGCATAAAGGTGGATGGGCGTAGATGGTGGAGTAGGTGGAGTATTTGAAGAACTTAGATGGTAGTTCCAGTGGTAATGGGCTTGTCTTTCGTGGTAGGTATGGAGTAGTGGAGAGGTCGACGAGGGTGCAGTGAGGGCTCGCGAGGATGAGGGATGATGGGAGAACGTTGTGGGGGTGTTGGAGAGTGGAGATGGTGACCGAGATGACGGGGAAATGAGAAGGGGGAAGTGATTGTGCGAGCTGGAGATCGTGGGGGAGAGAAGGGGTCCGAGGTAGACGACGGTGTTTTGGCCGTTGGATCTTGAGATCCAACGGCTGAAAGAAGGGCGCTAATGGGCGGCTTGGATGAAATCTGGGGCGATGTGATCGAAGGACGATTGGGTAAGCCACGTGTTGTGCTAATAGTGTGGCGTTGGCGGGCGGCCCAGATCGCATCTGGATGGTGATCGGAGGGTGGAGATCATAGAGGCAATGGACAGTGGTGATTAAAGAGGCAAAGGTGAGATCGAATGGCGCACAAAGCGCCAGGTGGCGGGCAGAACTCAATGCGCCAACGGGCGGCTGTGATGGATTTTGAATATGATCAGACGGCGGGGGACAAAGCATGTACGTGGAGATCGTGGGACCATTGGATCAAGAAGAGATCCAATGACTGTGAGAGAGGGCGGCAAGGGCAATGGGGCCAGGCCATGTGGCTCAACCAGAAAGGGCCACGTGGCCCAATCAGATTATTTGAATAAAGAAAATGAAATATTAGGAAATAAATGCACGAATTTGGAAAAACTCAAAACATGAAAGTTGTAGATCTCGATGAGATCTACAAGTTTCATGTTGACCAAAAACGGAGATGAAGTCAAATAAATGCACAAAATATTTTGAGTGTGTTTTAAGGCTAAAAACACCGTGTATTTTAATTTTGCGATATTTTTGTGGTTTTTAATTTATTCAATGACTCTGATAATTACAAGGATTTTCAGGTTTTTATTGACACCTAGTCTAAGATAGGGGGTTAATTTCAGTGAATTATAGGCATGAAACATGGTTTCATAAGGGGGTGTTGCACAAAGATAATGATGCTGAAGGTCGAATCATGGCTAGGGTTTGGACTCTCCAAGAACGAAACAACTGCTTCTCTGATGGAGCGATCAATGATGAAGATCGTGCTCCAGATGAAGATGGATTTTCTCCAGAGGTTGTGAGTTCCTGCAAGTAAGGATATATTGCTCAATTTCTCAAAGAAATCATCCAAAGGTTATTATCTTTAAGCGATACTAAATGGTTTCCCAATAGGAGATATATGACTGAAAAATTGGAAGGATTTGATTTGAATTGGAACATGATTATGATTGTGGATTGAAGAATGGTAACTAAATTAGCTAATGAGTAATTGGGGTGACTAATTTGACAAGAAAAATGAGAAAAATTGAATGGAGGAAATCACCTGGGAATGAAGGTACAAGGCCTTCAGTGCTTGATCGATGGTGTGGTGGTCACCGGAGCTGGACGCTCGCTAGGTGACGTTGCAAAGCCAATCAAAGCTTTGGAACTACCCTATGATGTCCCTTCTTCTACGCGGGCCAGCCTCCCAGCCCTGTCATAGCCGAAAGTTGGAGGTACACTGTGGAGAAGTTGGGGAATCGGCCAAGCTTAAACTGGAACTAAAGCAATTAGGGAGAAGTTAGTTTGATCAGTAGGTTGGGTGAATTAAATAGAAATGATGAAGGGAGTTTGGATCAAATCCTAGGGTTGGCGTGTATCATGGTTATTAGGGCTAGGATTTGGATGGTTCAAATAAAAAAGAGGTGGAAGATGAAGTGCAATAAATGGGAGAAATCAAGTTATTCCAACTGACCAGGAACAACTTCTTTACAAGAAGATGAATGAATCAGCACCACATTCGTCCATTCTAAAATACTTTATAAAATCAAAATTAAAAAGAAAATTACATTATTTCAAAAAGTTATGAATAATTAAATTATCTCATTTTTGAAATAATTTATTTTTATAAAAATATACATTTTAGGATATATCAATATAATATTAATAAATATATAATAAAATTAATAAATAGTTTATTAATTTTTATTCAATAATTTACAAAATAAGTTATCAATTTTATATTTTATTAATTAATACAATAATAAATAGGAGGTGTATGGCTTTTTAGGGATTTTAAAATATTAATATATAAATATTAATAAATACATGTATATAATACACAGTTCAAATTCATCTATATTTAAGGATTTTTGAATTATATAAAATATTAGGTGAAGGCTCTAAATTTTGATTTTATATATAAAAACTACACGATCAAGAAATTAATTAAAAATTATAAAATCAGTGATACTTTAAATAGTATTTACAGAATAAAAAAACAACCCACAAACAAAATTGTCATTAGGTTCCAAAACTGACTTTTTGCAAACAAACTCTGATTTTAATGAAATCACCTTCATCAATTAGAGAATATTTTTTTATGAAGTTTAGAGATGATTAGAGTGAAATTGAATTTCATATGAAGAAGTTATGAGGCTCCGAAGTTGAGAAATTGATAAATTGAAAACCGCATTTCTTGGCATATATACATGTTAAGATTTTTCATGATTTTTTTATTTTTATAGACATTTTCATAAACATAAGGGAAAAGTGTTTGATAGAAATATATGCGAATGAATTAACTAAAAATAGTTGATGTTTTGATAATTAATAAATAAATAGGGTTAACTGTTCTATGTGCACAGTAATTCTTTTTGTTGTTTTCTTCCTTATCTCCCCCTACTTTATTGTTTGTCGACCAAAACATACTGGGTTGGTTTAGGTATTATAAATATATCTTACAACTATATTTACATTTATTAAACATACTATAAAATATATACATATTTATGATTTGTCTCTATTCTTTTTATTCTTTTATTTATTTACTTGTTTTAAACATAAAAGTGAATTTTTATTCATGAATGCTATTTTGATAATATATGAGAATCACCGAATATTTACATGCATTTGTTAAGGGACTTAAGAAAAAATGCGACAGAAGAATTAATGAATCATGGATTCATCACTTCGCTAGATCCTTCTATTACAGGTGTTTGATTTAGAAATACGAGATAAACTTGGAGTCAAGAATGTTGTGGAAGATCACCTTTCTCGAATTACTGAGTTAGATACACTGACGCCGAATATCATTCTAATCACTAAGATCTTCCCATATGAGGTGATATTATCAGTCACCTTGCTCCCTTGGTATGCTAATATTATGAACTAACTTGTCTCCATGAGATTGGCTGAAGCTGAAAGTAGACAAGTTATTGTTCGAAATGCAATTTTCTCGATTGGAGAATCCATACTTGTATCGATAGGGTGAATATTGTATTTGGCGAAGGTGCATTCCTGAGAAGGAAAATGCAAGTGTCGTAAATCATTGTCACGAGTTAGAATATAGAGGATGCCATTCTGGAAAATGGTCAATAGCAAAAGTGCTTTAATGTAGCCTCTTGTGTCCAACTCTTTTTAAGGATGCTGCTGAATATTTTAAAGGGTGTACTAACTGTCAGAAGATGGGTGGCACCATCAATTCCTGAGATACAAAGACTCTCAGGTACATTTAGATATCAAACATCTTTGATGCGTGGGGTATCGATTTCATTGGCCCATTTTCCAACAGTTAATACTTCAAGTACATCAAGCTTGATGTCGATTACATCAGTCGATGGCTAGATGGTATCCCTGCTCTAGCCACAAATAGTCGCATTGTCTATCGATTTCTCAAAGATAATATCCCTTCGCAGTTTGAGATCGCAAAGATTCTTATATCGGATGGGGGAAGCCATTTCATTAACAAAGAGGTCAAGAATCTCACAAAGGATTATGATATTAAACACCATGTCACATCTCCTTGCCACTCACAAATTAATGGCTTGGCTGAATGTTTAAATAGGGAGATCAAGATGATCTTACGGAAGCATGTACATCATGATAGAAAGAACTTGTCACAATTGCTCGACTCGGTTCTTTGGGATTATCATATGACGTACAAGTCACCTTTAGGCTTGTCTCCCTATTGCTTGGTGTATGGCAAGCCATGCCATTTGCCCCTAGAACTCATTAACAAATCTCTATGTGCGGTCTTTATATGCAATCTGGACACAGAGAAAGCCGACAAGGACAAAAAGATTGACCTGGACAGACTATTAGAATTCGGAGACTATGCATATGACAACAGCCTCATGTACAAAGAAAAGTCAAGAAATGGTACGATAAGCATGTCAGAAAAAAGAATTTGGGCTAAATCAAAAGCTGTGGTTGTTTAATTCAAAGTTAAAGTTGCTTCTAGGCAAACTGAAAAGCAAATGGTCATGACCATTGATTATGAAAAAATGTGTGTGACAATGGTAGTATCATGATATCAGGATTATCATCTGACGCACAATCTTTAGTAGTCAACAGATAGTTAATGAAGCAATAACCCGATCATGATACTTTTATGTTCGTTGTCAAATTAATCATTGTGGTATATAAAGAATATATCCTGAGTTTTGATGGATCAGACAACTAAAAACACAAAAAATATCGACTTTTTTTCTTCTTTTTTTTCTTCTTTTCATTTCTTTTTCTATTTTTTCCTATACTGTTTACTCAGTCATCCCTACCATCACTACTATACTTAGGATATGTTTGTCCTAAGTATAGAGGGAATGAGTGACTCGGGTATTCATTATTTGATCCCTCACATGTCCCCCAACATGTTGATTATTCTTTTCTAGAATTAAGGCATCTTTACCCTAAGTATAGGGGGGGACTGGTCGAGCCGATGATTTCATACATTCTAATCCTTGCTCATCCCTACTTTGTGTGCAATCTGTTATACTTAGATTTGTTAACCCTAAATATAGGGGTGACAACCGACTTCTCATTCTCTCAGTCATTGTTGTTTATACTTTTCTGTACTTAACATGAGTTATGTCTTCCTTTCAGCTCTTTAATCACTATGAGGACATAGTTCGAGCTAAGTACAGGGGGTCATTTATATATATATATATATGTGTGTGTGTGTGTGTGTGTGTGTGTGTGCATGTGTTCGTATATACGTAGCCATAACTTATACTTTCTTACTTTTAATAATTATGGCTAATATTTTGGTTAAGGGTATACGACAAATCAACTATAAAGAATACCCTCATATAAAATATGCACATACCACTAATACACTAACTCTTTTTTTAAAAAAATCACATAAAATTTGCAAAATTTCAAAAATACTTAAAAATCTACAAAACATTTTGGAAACTCCATAAAAAATATGTAAAAACCTTTCAAAAATCCCATAATGTCTCCACAAAATATTTTTTTGCCATGCATTACATACGCATTTTTTGAATGATTTTGATAATTGAACAAGTCCAAATAAAATGTGAAGAATGGAGCTTGGTCTAGACCTTAATCCACTTAATTTCAGAGGAATCTATTAAGGACTGGAATCGGGACACTTCAGGTCACTTCAACTTAATTCTTTAAGTTCTATGAGACCATGTTCATAAGTCAATTCAATGTGATTAACTAGAATCCTTCATGTCATCCGTACGCCACTTGAGACAATGGCTTGACTTGAGACCTCACACTTGACATGTAGATCAACCAAGATGGGTTGTTGAAAGAACATGGAGTTTAAGTTGGGATGATACTAGGTTGCTTTGTCAAGGGTGGCTCAGAAACCATTCTGGAGATTGTCGAAACCAGTACTACAACCCTCTGTTCCTCTGGTAGCATGGACATCTAAGTAATATAGTATGGATTAAAATAAAGCTTTAGATGAGGAATGGTCTATTAGAATACTTTTTCTTAGTCCCGAAAACATGGGCGGAACAAAAGATTCTATATCTATCAAAGCAAAACAAGAATGCAGAGCAATACTAAACAAAATAAGTACATAAAAGAAGAATCCTATACCAAAAATTCAAAAAAAAATTAGCTTCCATAGAAAAGGTCTACTTCTTGTTTGAGACTTGGTTACATTGGCCAAGCTTTACAAGGAAATGCAACTACACCAATATGTTTCCACTTTTTTCCCATCCTTCTAACTTCTCCCTTATTTGTTTTGCACTAGCATGTTCGCAAACTCACAAGGAAATATTCATCTACCCGAGGACGAGTTACCAGAGGAGGAGACGACTAGATAGTTCAACTATTCATCTAGGAAGAGCCACACAATTCACACACATGGTACCTGTAATTTCAATGTTACAAGAGTATATGTCTGAAAGGATGGTACTGACCAGACTATTGAGTTGAACTAAATATAGAATAATAGTACCTAAGGGTTGTTGAGTCACAACTCCTAACCTAGACATGGTTCTGTATACATTATAAAGGTTCTAACTGAGCTCCAAACTTCAATTTTGTGAAGACAAGATTAAAAGTCATAATCGTTCTACTTTGTTTATTTTTCGTTTCTTTATTTTCTCTTTTGCATCACTTATTCTTCAAATAATTATTTGCTAGGGACTAGCAAAGGTAAGTGTGGGGTGATGAATACCCATTCATTCACCTTTATTCCATTACATTTCCATTACATCCCTAGATAAATATATGTAAATATATCTAACTTGTACAAATTAACACACCGACTATTGTTTGTAAATAGTTGATAAACTTCTAAATACCCTACTTAATTCGTTGTTTTCGATTTAGTAGTCAGACACTTAGGATTAATAAAAAAGACCACATAGTTAATTAGAAATTAGTGTGAGCAGTCAGATTTTTATTTTACTTGGGAAAGCCCATGGTCGAACTTAGGTAGGCCACTGTCTCCTGAGGTTGGTTAAAAGTCAATTTAGAAACTAGTTTTTTAGAGAAGCATTTTTGTAATTTTTTATGCAATTAAAAATAAAGTACAATTTTAGGCAAGTTTACGGACTAAATTGTAATTTTCTATCAAATGTTACTAAAAAATCCTCAATTTTGGCCAGAAGGTGAAATATGATGAAGTTAATGCTCTTTATTTTTTTGGAAGTTTTAGATGTAAAATGATATTATTATGAATTAAAAATTCATGCAGGGTGATTTTTCGCAAATTAATTTTCATAAATATAAAACCTATTTATTTCTCATAAATAATATTATGCTAGATGAGTCTAGTTAATATGTATCCAAGAAAATTCATAGATCCTAAAAATAATGGGTCTACAACCTATTAAAAATTAATTACTCAAATAACCATTTACTTTATTGTGACCTTAATACATGCGAATGCAAGGATTTTGTGGCACAAAATAGAATACACTTAAATCTACCTATTACGAATTTTCGAAAATTATTGGAGCAATGAATGATTTATTACAAATTAAAGACCATGTAGTGTGAAATTATGCAATTTTCTACCAGACTACTTATATTAAAACGATCGTATTCCACAAAAATTCAATCAAATATCCGCATGATAAAACATAAGCCGTTTTACAAGTTGCAATTTTTAGAATGATAAAATCATGACAAAACGGTGTTAAAAATAAGATGTAAAGATAGGCATGTGAATGAATCTCCATTTCATCACCTTTATTCTTTCATTTTGGCCTTCAAACCCTAGTTAAATGCATGTATACATCATTATTTTTGCACAAAATAACCATCATTATTTACATTGTAATTATTGTATAAAATGTTATGTTTAAATAAAAAAAGAATAAAGAAAAGAAAAAAAACCAAAATGAAATACCATAGATTTTGAATTACCTTAAACCCCGAGACCTAGGCATCATGATGACTGTGTCGACAAGGAACAAAGAAGAGGGGATAAGGGCCAAAAGTACAAGAAAATCCTTCTTTGTAAATTCATCAATAAGTGCATTTTGGGACCTATTTTATTCCTTAATATTTATACCTCAAATCAATAAACATTGTACATGAAAGATATAGATAAAAAACATAGAAAAGTACAAAATTTCTGTCATGAAAAATATTGCACAATGTGCCTTCTACACTCAAAACAAAAAGCCAAAATCCAAACTTCACATACCTATATCTTCTGCATATGAACTCAAAATTCACAAAAGCACTTTAATTGTATATAAATTTTAATTGGATATTTAATGAAGATGATTTCCTTTAATTTGGAGATAAGATGCAAAAGCTAGGTTTTGGACCCTTATTGTACATTATACCTAAATAAAATAATCATTTAATTCATTTTTTACTCTCTTCGTACTTTATATTTTTATAATTTTGTAAATATAATTTATAACAAGTCTACATAAATAAACTAAAATAAACCATTAAAAATACCTTAAAATTAATATGTATATTATAATATATTGATGAAATATACTTACTTATACCTATATAAGTAATACCAATAATTAATTAAGTGTACATTTCAACTCAGAAAATACAATAAAAATATATGTGTATTTGAATAAGTTGTAAATATATAAATATAAAATAATAAAATCTAAAATAAAAAAATAAAAATAAAATACATTATACATAGGTAAATATACCTATAAATGTACATGTAAAAAGGAACATACCATAAATTGACTTGTAAAAAAATAAAAATTAGACTAAAACATAACATAAAATAATAAATATTTTTTATGTTTTAATGAAAAACTCAATAAATCATTAATTATTTTATTTCGAATTATTTTTGAATTTCATGTCTAGTTTGTCCTCTATCAGAGGACGTGGACTAATCAAGTTGCAACCTTAGTTGACTTGCTGGTCAACTGAGGCCCCTGCAACCCTAGGCCTGCTATCTTTGTGAACCGCCAATTTTCGTCAAATTTTCCCCACTTCTCCCTGCATGTTTTCGGTTTGATTCCTTCTACGATTTTGTTCGTCGATCCATTCCCTTTCACGTAGCATCGATACCTTGATCGAGGGATCACAGAGGTGATCAGTAGCCTTGGTCAAAGCCCTAATGTATAAAAATAAGTCTCCGACCATCTTTTGAATTTGATCCCCATTTTCCCTTGAAACCCTCCATTTTTTGAGTTCGTTAGCTTCAACGTTACAACATGGAGCTTGCTGGACCGATCAGTGAGGAGGAAAAGATGTAAAGGAAGCAATCCAGACATTGTCATTCTTTTGCAGTGTAGCTCTCACTAGGCTCGTAGCTCATGCGTGTAGAGCCATAGCTTAACTATTTAATCTATTCTTACATCTTGGATTAGTGTAGCTTATAGTTTAGTTTTACTTAAAATCGATTGTTATTTCATTAAATCTCATATTTGTAGTTCGTCGGAGTTGAGCTCCGATGACCATTTCACTATAACTTTACGGTTCTCCGACAGACAAAATGCCTCATTCGCGTTCCCTTTTGCTTCTTATACATCCCAACGCCTCCATTCAACTCAATCTTGCTCAGATCGGGGAGTTTCCCTCCTCCTTCGCCACCTCAATGGAGGGCTTCACCCAATCTCATTTCTGCCTCATTCATCCATCAATCACGACCCTAGAACCCCCGTTGTGCTTGTTGGTACTCTTTTGCAGGTTTTAGAGGGCCAAAGGACCTCACTACGGTCGATTTTTGCCCAGCTGAATCAGCTCCTGGTGTTCCGCCATCCTTCAAGATCGAGGACCCCATTGATGGGTCATGGGCTATTTTGAGACCATCAATCGATGCGGAGGAGCATTGGCATCAATTTGGACTTCTTGGGAGGCCCCAAGGTGGTTGGAGTCATCGAGGTGCAGTGATCGAAGCTTGCTAAGGGAGAGCTCTTCTCTAGTTCTTCCATTTGGGATTTCGACTGTTAGATCAAGAACAACGCACCAGATCACCCAGCTATCGTTGGATGCATGCTCCCTCATCCTTAAGATCTTCCACCGAGATCTTATCTCATCCTTCTTGTTCTACGTATCATCCATTGTTGGTTGAGCGACGTGGGGCAAGTGTAAGGATCTGAGGCGTCTATTAGCGCCTTTAGGGGGTAATTCTGCCATGTACCCCTCATTCTTTTGTATTATTTTAATCCATAAACTTTCATCTGTAGTATAAAAAGTTTTGGTTATTTTGCAAGTAGGCCCTTGTGTGGCCTATATTTGCAATTAGGTCCTTTGTCACGTCTTCTCACATGCCATACACGTGAGGTGGTGGGCTTTTTGCAGGGACCCCATGTGCTTATGTGTTATTGTTTAGTCCAATAACTTTTAAATTCAGTTCAAAACTTTTTGGGAATTTTTCATGTATATCATGCCGTGTTCTATAAATTCCTTTATACCCCTACCAACATGGAATGAATAAAATATTTGTGGATAAATTATGTAAAGGCCCTTATACTTTGGAAATTGGTTCTAGATTGTAGTTTTGTTTATTTTAATTTGCATTTCGGTCCATGCCAGTATTGTATTTTTATTTCATTTACTTCTTTCATAAAAAATACCTTTTTACATATAAAATTTATTGGAGTTTTATTTTAAGTTCCTACTATATTATTTAATCACATTCTTCGTACGAATTCTTAAGATATTTTCCTATTTTTAAAAAATTCATAAACATCGCATTTATTTCTATTTACATAAAAATACATACAAATTAGAAACATATTTTGAAAAAATCTAAAAAAAATTAAGGGTTGTTTATTACTGTATTTTACACCTACAGACCAAAAATCACTAAAAAATAAAAAAAAATAAAAAAGTAACAAAATCATTCTAGCCCTCTAAAAATTATAAAAAATCATTAGAAATCCAAAATTTGTATTTTCGATTTGTAAATTTCATTCTGATATATCTCATATATTAAAATCAGTTTTGGATATTTTTGAGCTATTTAGCTATTTTTGTAATCCAAAACAAGTCATCCTATTAATTTCAGTCACCTTTTTCATATTTTTATCCCATTTAAAATAAAAAATAACAAAAATTATGAAAAAAATATTTAAAATAAAGAAAAAAAATAAAAAAGATAAAAACATTTTATTTTCTAATATTTGAGTATGTATAACTATATCCATACATATAAAAACTTACACTTATATATAGATATATTTACTTATATTATTAATATTATTACTAATAAATTACCAAAAATATATTTAATTACTCTTAACAAATAAAAAGGATTGTACTTTACGGTATTTTATAGATTTTGTCTTTATTTTATATATTTAGTAGTTATATTATCTATATAATTATCAATATTTCTATCTTATTTTACTAAAAAAGAAATACTAAAAATATAAAATAAAAAATCATAAATTAAAAATTCTTTTAAAAAATATTATAAACCACTAAGAATTCAAAATTCTTCATAAAAACACCAAAACAATTGTTGTCTTTCTACCAATTTTTTATATGCTCCCCTTGCTCCCTTTGTTCGATACACTATACGTACTTCCACTATTCAACTATATATAGGATTATAATAATTTTTGATCCCTCATTTTTATTGATTCTTTGATTGTGTGGGTTGATTGTTGATTATTCAAGGTTCTTGTGGTTAGACTAAGCGACTATATTATCGTCTTGTGTGGAACAAAAGACCCGCATAATCCTCGACTATTCGATTGGCCTCATTGTCAGGGAGCAATGGCTAGGATAGATATTGCATGTTATTTTTTCTTCATTATTTTTATTGTTTTATTTTTTCTTGATTTGATATAATTGTTGAATTGTTATAATCACTTATCTTGTATTTTTCTTGCATGGTACCTCAAGGCAATAGCGACTGTTTAGGGGGTTGGAGCACCCTAGCTACGAGGAGAGTTGCTATTCTACTAGCTAGACACTAGGACAGAGTAAGGAAGAGAGAGAGACTCCTAGCATAATTCAGTTTTTTTTATTTTTTATGATAGAGTGTTATTTTTATTTCGCACTATTTTGTAATAATACAGGTGGACTAAACTTTGGACACTCGGGCCCAATTTCCAAGTGTTTGTTCACTTGGGGGCTCACTGTGTTTTCCATACTTTCGTTGCCTTATTTTCTTTGTTTTCCATTTTTTGTGTTTTCCGCCTTTCTTTTTTTTGTTATGTGCAATGAGCCCTTAGAATTTTAGAATTGCTTGATCAAGTAAATTAAGGCCAAACACCTAATATATTGCATCTACCTATAGTCTTTACGTTTAGACTTAGATTAAATTAATTATTGAACACTTAGACTTGAAACCACACACCGAGAGAGGTCTTAGTGCTTGCAAAATCCATTGTGGTGGGCGCCGAGGAGCCTCCAAGATCGGAATCTTAGGTTTCCTCTCTTAGTGTTTAGCATTTGATTCTTTGCGATAATATCAATTCATGTTTAGGGTGATTTCTTCGTATGCATGCTGAGCATATGGATTAGGTTAAATTTCTACCTTGCATCCCACATAGAGAGAGTTGTGAAGCATCATAAGTAACTCTATCTTTGCATCCATTATTTAGGCACTAAGGTGAGATTTCCTTCTTAGTGTCACCTTGCATTGCTTTGTTGATCTCTCCCTCTACTTTTGAGAACCTAGGACTTAAATAAAATTAAAAAAATAGGTTGGTGCTTTGCATTAAAAATACTCAAAAAAGTGAAAATCAAAAACTAAAGCAAGGGGACTGATAATTGAACTTTGACCTAATTAAAAGACGTAACAGACATCATTATTTGGGGTTCACAAATACCTAATTGAATTCAGGTACATTCTAGATAGAGCGAGGCATGACCCTTAAGGAATAGAGCCAAAAATCTGATTTGTGACTGTCTCAACTACCACTTGGGACTAACGATGTATTTGCAATTCTATCGTATGTAACCGAGTAGGGCCTTGTCGGCGACGATGTTCTCGCCTTATGTGGAGCATATGACTTGGTCTGAAGTACTGAGCCTAGGATACACTCTCACAGTAGTGTTAGTCTCATGGAGAGAGCTGTGAAGAATCATATGTAACTCTATCTTTGCATCCATCATTTAGGCATTAAGATGAGATTTCCTTCTTAGTGTCACCTTGCATTGTTTTGTTGTTCTCTCCCTCTGATTTTGAGAACCTAGGACCTAAATAAAATACAAAATCGTTTGGTGCTTTGCATTAAAAATACTCAAAAAAATGAAAATCAAAAATTAAAACAAGGGGACTGATAATTGAACTTTGACCTAATTAAAAGATGTAACAGACATCACTGTTTGGGGTTCACAAAGACCTAATTGAATTTAGGTACATTCCAGATAGAGCAAGGCATGACCCTTAAGGAATAGAACCAAAAACCCGATTTGTGGCTGCCTCAACTACCACTTGGGACTGGCGATGCATTGGCACATCTATCGTGTGTAACCGAGTAGGGCCCTGTTGACGACGATGTTGTCACCTTATGTGGAGCATATGACTTGGTCTGAAGTACTGAGCCTAGGATACACTCTCACAGTAGTGTTAGTCTCATTGGTTTGCATCGGAGTACCCCACTTGTAGGAGAAGTAGTGGTTTCGCCTATTGGCTTCCTCTCTCTTTTTAGACATACAGGACGAATATTGAGGACCTTAAAAAGTGAAGATCACAGGATACAAAGAAGGTGGAAAAAGTACATGATACTTTCCTGGTAGTACGTGCTCTCCTATAGGGAAGCTAATATGGACTTGTGACCATTTTTGCTTTAATCACAACTCAAAAACTGAAAAGATAAAAATAGTTGAACCTTTACAGCTTCACATGTGTTGAGTTTGTGAACCCGAATTGGTTGGCGTTTATTTTCTTAAAATTAGGTCTAAAGATCAAAGTCCTGCACATTTGCGCATTTTACCACTTCTTCTCTTTTGCATACTTCTTCTTTACCCTTTCTAATCATGAGCCTTCAACTGTTTTGCACTCCTTTTATTTCTCATTCATTACCATATCCTTCATCCATCATCGATCTTCTTCATTCCCTTCGAGATGTCGACTCTTGGAAGGTATCGCCGGGACTCCGTTGAGAACTACATCGATTCCATGGCTTCGAAACATGGCAGAATAAGGGGTGATCTCCAAGAATATAGGATGGAACCTGTAGACTTCTCCTTAGACTCCCCTATTTCCACATGCTTTGGGAATCAAGAAGACTCTTGTCTCAGTCTCCTTAATTCTGCCACCTTTCTTTCTCCAATAAATCCCTTGTTCGATACAAACACTCATTTCGAACTTGCTTCATCATTTCTGAGGATTGATCGGGTACTATTTCCCAATGCAGATTCACAACTTGACTAAGATCATGAGCACGATTCCAATTCTGAAATGGATCCCCATGGCAGAGGAAAGGGACCACAAAATCAGAGCTAAGAGTAGAACGAAGAGGAGGGCACAAGTCATAACGAGGTCAAATGTTAGTTAGTGTTCTCCATTCATGCAATCCAACAATAGATGACCGACGAGGCACTTTCCCAGGTTGCTTTCCAAGATATGTTGAATGATCTGAGGAGGAGATCAGAAGAGAGAGGAAGAAACCCATGAGGGGTGATGACGATATACCTGATGATGAAGATTATCACTCTGTAGATGGACGCGACAAAGGCGAGTGAGAAGAAAGAAGAGGCCAACCCAAGCCCACTCCGAAGCACGCATATAACCTGGGGCCAGTCGCATCACTGAGTGGATCTAGATTCCGCAGATCCACAGACATTTCAAGCTGAAACCCTAGCTTCTTTCCTTGTTCCCTAGTTTCCATGAGAACCAAACTGGGAACCCTACGTCCATTTGCAGTAGTTTGGATGCATCTGCAGCACTACTAATTACCCCAACATTCTATTGGGTTTAATCAAGATGACCGCTTTCCCCTCCAGCATTCAAGGCAAAGCTCTCCCCTGGATCAACCACTTGGGGAAAGTGGTGATGACTTGGGAGGATCTGAAATCGACATTTTTGCACAATTACAATCCTCTCGACCACCTCAATCTGATGTGCTCCAAGATTGAAAGCATCTCCCAAGGACCCTAAGTGTCCATTCTCGAGACTTGCGAGAGATTCAGTGATCTGATAGAGACATTCCCCCATCATGACATAACGAAGACTAGCTTGGTCCAATGCTTCTTTGAGGGTTCCACTGAAAGTAGTGAATGTCTGGTTGACGCCGCCTACAGAGGCTCTCACTTCAATAAGTACGAGGATGTGGTTTGGCAAATATTCGAGGAAACGACTGAAGGGGAGGCAACACTTTCCTCCTCTCAATCTTTCCAATTCCCAGCACAGCCACATATCCTATGTAAGAACATTAATATGGTGGACACTAGGAAGTGGACAGGTGTGAGAATTCAGACCTAAGCATTATCAGTACATCGAGCCATGTTTTACACCTCCACCACTCATCAAGGACGTAAATGCTATTTGGAACAAAGATCAGCAGATGACCCATCCTCAAGGACAACCACAAGGTCAAAACCATTGTAACCGACCATCTCACCATCAGCAAGGAGGGCTGACATACCAACCCAACCAAGCTTAACAGCAGCAACAGCCTCCTCCACAAGGATAAATCTGGAGGCAGAGTAATAATAAGTTGTTCGGATATCACCAACAGCATTATCAGCAGTCGGATGCCCCTTATCATCACCAATACTCCTCTCAGCAGTACCAACAATAATATCTTTCTATTCCCCTTCCTCCTCAATATTCTCAAGGTTACTAGCAGCAGCATCCCCTGCACAATCAACATAGTCAGCAGTCTCATCCGACCAAATCTTCTGAGGCTACCACGGTCAACTTTGATCTATACTATTTGGACCAGCTCATAAAGAACATGGCTGAGATGACACAAAAGATCGAAAACCTAATGTTGACCATGAATCTCTCGAGGATCGGATATTAATGATATGATAACGTCATTGCTATCACCAAAAATCCCACCACAAACAATTTTTTTATTTTTGCTACTTATTAGCCTGTAGAGCGGACATTGTCGAACTCAGGGAGACTACAAATCCCAAGGGTTATTTAATTAATCGAAAATAAATTAAGAGAAAAACAAGAATCTCAAAGGATACATATCCTTGGTTTTTTAAATTTTTAATCTTTTTAATTTTTTTAATAATTTTTTTATATTTTTTTTTCTGAATTTCAATTTTTTAGTGATTTTGATTTTGCAATTTTTTATTTTCAAAAATAATACGGAGCATTATTATAAGATAAAAAATACACACACCAACTCCTTTAGTATTTTTTTTTCAATTTATAAAAATGCTCAGAAAAATTCAGAGAAAATATTTTTTGGTTTAAAAAAGTTTTGAAATGTTTTTGAGAATTTTTGTGAAATTTTTAGATGTTTTTTATTTTTTTAATATTAAACAGTGAGAAAATGCAAAATTGTGCACATCCTAGAGTAATTTGCAACTTAAAAATATTTGAAAAGCTCAAAACTCCTGGAAATTATTTTTTGACAAAATAGAAGCAATTATCAAAGAACAGGAATTGAAATCACTATTTTTGGATTTTTGCAGTATTTTCTTTGATTTTTACAAGATTTTTGGTATTTTTCAATTTTTTGGAGTTTTATAGGTAATTAATGCATGAAAATTGGAAAGAGATTAAAAGATAACAAAATACACCTATAATATTTTTTTGGAATTTTGAAACAATTTTTCAATTTTTTATGAATGTTCAAAGTTTGGGCAGGCAAAAAGACATTATTTTTTATTTTTAAAATATTTTAAATGACAAGAAAAATTGATGAAAAATTTATACAATGATAAAGACCACAAGAGGAGCATATCCAAATTTTTTGAGAATTTTTAGATCAATAAACACATTTGTTCCATCAAAAAGAGCATGCAAAGTTTAAGTTCTGCAATACAAGGACTAAAATGTAATTATTCAAAAGTTCTGAACTGAATAATAAGAACATAAACTTACGAGAAGAAATGTGAAATTTACCCACTAAACATGTGCCACACACATGACCTTCTGGAGCACAGGGGTGTCTTTGCAATATTTGAAAATCTTCAAGGATGTACGTGCAATTTTTCCAAAAGATCTTTTTTTTATTTCAATAATGAACCCACCCCTAGGGTTCCTTTATTGGATGCCTTCCTTCAGAGATGAGAGGGGGTGGGCGTGGTCGCCGCCACCAAAGGGGGGCCGAGGGAGATGGTGGGCGGCGCGTAGGAGGATCGGGCGGAGGGACCTTCAGCGTTGGACCGGGGGAGGCTGCGCGTACGGGACTGTTGCTTGCAGAGGAGGAGGCTGCATACGGGGGGTGCGCCAGCTGTCTGTGGAGATCCGCATGCGGGCCGGCGCGATTCTAGCGGACGGTCGCTTCGGGCTGGCGGTGCCGCTGGAACACGCGCGACGACGCGAATCGGGTAGGTGGTCAGAGACGCGGAGTGAGATCTCTTCAGGCAGCACACGAGAGGCAGTAGAGGGAGATGTGGCTGGTGGCGCCGCTATGCTTGCATGGCCACACGCGGGAGTCGCGCCGTGCGTACGGCGTGGGCTTTGGAGGTGCGGGCGACGGGGATGGCGGCCCACCGCCTGCTGCAATTTTCTTTTGTTTTTTAATCTTTTTTTGGTTTTTTTATTATTTTGTAAACTGTAAACAGAAGATAAAAGTTTTTTTAAATTTTTTTCTTGAAACGGAAAATGTAAACAGAAATAGAAAAAGAAATTTTTTGTTTATTTTTATCTTTTATTTTTTTAAATGAACTTGAAAAACAAATGTTAGAGAAAAATCAACTATATGTTTTTTTATTCTTTTTATTTATAGACAAATTAGAAGGTGAACGAGGATTCGTCGAAAAATGGAAGAATCGAATCCGATCTCCAGCCACCATTCGCAACCGGAGTTGAAATATCGTGGAAGATAGAAAAGAAAGCGATAGGATCAAGGAAATAAGATGTATAATCGAGTCGATGCGGATCAAATCGTGATGGAATTTTTTTTAAGATCTAGAAAAACAAAATGACGATGGAATTAATATGTGACAAATGAAACTAAGATTATCCTAAGATAAAAAATAGTGGATCTTACCTTAGGAGCGAAAAATGATAATGATCGCCTCGACGAAGGCCGACTCGTTCTCACCGGATGGCTCAGAGGCTAGACACCTTTCTCGACAACAAGACTCTCGGTGATCGGCCTCCTCTCACCAAAGATTGATCAAGTTGGAATAAGGGAGAAGGAGCCATATAAATAGAGAAGATAATGGAGATGAAATTTAAATTTTTGACTTTTTGGATAAAGAGATAAGAGAGATGAAAATTGAAATGGGATAAAGATAAAGCGAGATAAAATTATTTACAAAATTAACTTTTTTTTTAATTTTTGTCACCTTATTTATTGGAAAAATAAAAGTTAATTTTTTTTGTGTGGAGTTAGTTAAGAAAAAAGTAAATATAGACATATGCTATATACAAATATGACATTATAAACATGGGTAAATAAGCATATTAGTTTTTTTTTGTTTTTAAAAATTTAATTTTAGTTTTTTTATTTTTATTTTTTATATCAAATAATTAGTAAAAATATTTACAAATAATGCAAATACAATATGTACAAAATACATTGGAAATTTGCACAAACCATCCTGAAAAACCAACTTTTTACTCGAAACTCCAAAAATTATGAAATCATAACCAATTTAAAGATAATTTAATTTAGAAAGCAATGAAAGTGAGATTGTTTCAATTTGAGTTCATATGGAGTCAGAATTGGTCTTTTAAGTAGTGCTTAGTGGCCTTTTTTCTAAGTGTGGTTACTTTTATTCTGTACATGATTTAATTATGAAATTATTTTTATTAATTATAACACTTTTTTATTTACAACTTTGTTTTGAAAGTTATTTGATTTGAGGTCAATTAATGCACAAATAAATTAGTGTCAGTTTTATACAGATATACACAAAATAAGTGAGAAGTATTTACAACAACACACACATTTTTTGGATTTTCTACTTAAGGACCCTATCTCCCCTACTTTATTCCTAATCGATCAGGTCAAGTATTGACCTTCTCTCGGGGTTCGGGTCAGCCTGTATACAGTCTTTGTTTTTTTATTTTTCCTTTATTTTTCCTTTATTTCTTTCTTTATTTATTTTAGGTTAAAATTAGTAAGAAGTGTGCAATATTTACACAACAATGCAAGTTAGTAAGAATATGGAGTTAGTGTTATATGTATGTGTTTTATAACTGATTTAAAGCTAAAATAAATGAATAAAGATGATGAATCACAGATTCATCATCCCCCTACTCTACCTTTTCTAGTCCCTTAGTAAATACTTATTTGAAAGAATAAGTGAAGAAAAAAAAAGAAAGGGAAAATAAAGAAAGTAGGGCAATATTGAGTATTAAACTTATCTTCATAAAATTGTAGTTTGGAGCTCTTTCGGACCTTTGGATTATTAGTGTGTCGGAACTTCTGTGAGACTTGAATTTTAAAATCGACAGCCTTCAAGTTCTACACAGCATTGTCACAGTTTCGACTCAGAAGTCATCTTAGATCAATCCTCTTCCCAAAGCATACCCCATGAACATTGAACAATCGACTCATGTGTGTGAAAGGTTTTAGCTCTTCCCATACAGAATGCCGGACTACCATGCAAATCTCCGCTCTAGTAACTCGTCCTCGGGGAGTCAGGTATTTCCTTCTAAGGTTTGCCGTGTTGTGTTCACAATCAAATTAGGAGATAAGTTAGAAGAAGGAGAAAAGAACTGGAGGGTGGATAGTGTAGTCACCTCTCCTTGTGAAGCCGGCCAGTGTAGCTGAGTCTCCACCAAGATCTGCAGGTTTTCTTGAAGTTTGGACCTTTTTGGTCAGATATTTATTTAGTAGTGGCTTCTTTGTATTTAGATTTTTGGTGGTTCTACTTGGATCTTGTTGTGCCCCTACGGATATAGAATCTTTTTATTTTCGTACATGTTTTGGGGTCATAGAAAAAATCGTGCCCAGCCATTCATCCCTTTTCCGAATCTTTATTTCAACCCGTACTCCGGTCTTTAGATTTCCACGCTACCATAGAAGAAACTCAGACAGTCTTCCAACATCATGTCTGAGTTGAGCTAAGTGCATAGTGTTGAGTACAAATTAATTCCCTATTCCAGAGTTGTACCCAGAATGAAGAGACCAGGTTAGACACTAAGAGTCCAACGCTGCACATTGTCATGTGGAACTTAAAGAATTAAGTCAAAGACCTGAAGCTTCTAAAATCTTATTTTCCGGTGAAGCTCCTCTGTGAATTAGGTGGATTAAGGTCCAACTAAGCTCCATTCTTCAATTTTATTCTAGACATAGTTTAAATGTCAATACTATCCTGAAAAATGCACAAGCAAATGCAAGAAAATATGAACAACGCAAAGAGTTTTTTTTGAAAAGAAATGATGCACATGTGAAAAGAACATTTTTTTAAACAATTTTCTAATTTTGAACTTTTTATGGATTTTTGGAGGAAAATGTATATGTAAAGGAAAAGGTATTTATTTATTTATTTATTTTTGATATATCCAAGTTTTTATAGATTTTTGGTTTTGTAGTTTTTTTAAAGAAAGAAAAAAAAGGTTAGTAAAAAATGTACAAGTATATACAATATTTTTTTTGTTTTTTTGGCTTTTTGTTTTGTTTTGTTTTGTTTTTCTTTTGTTTTTTGTTTTTTGTTTTTTTTTGTTTTTGTTTTTTTATTTTTTTTATTTTTTTCATTTTTTTCATTTTTTAGTTTGTTTTGTTTTGTTTTGTTTTTTACACACGTGGATACATAACCCCCAAATAAACATATTTAAAAGTACGAGTTATGTCTAAAGTATATATAATATATACGACACCCCCTATACTTAGCTCGAACTATGTCCTCATAGTGATCAGAGAGCGAAAAAGGAAGACATAACTCGTGCTAAGTATAGAAAAGCGAAAAGAATGCGATGCTACAACGACTCAAAGAAAAGATAAAAAAGGAGAAGTTGGTGATCCCCCCTATGCTTAGGATCAAGTAATCCTAAGTATAGTAGAGTGTACGAAAGGGAAAACTGATGAAGAGAATGTACAGACTCAAAAATAAAAAGATACGATATGAACAACATCTGTTGGACATGTGAGCTCACGGCGATCCATTATGCAATAAATGTTATTGCGAATATCATTCCCAGATCCGAAATGAAGAATAAATAATTTACATAATAGGTCCCTTAGTACAATTAGGGTTATGTACCATGGCCATCTTGATAATCATACAACTGTTGATTCAAATATTGAATCATAGAGGCTGGTGCTTGGATGAACATCTAATGAGTTAGATTGAGGACTCATCAAGCACCATCAAATGATTATTAAGAGATGATCCAGCCTGAGTAGGAGATGGCAATCCTTTCTCAGTTAGGCTGATATCTGACCGACCTCTTGATGCAGGTCCTCTGCATAGGAATAGAGTTTTGGAGGTGTCAGATTAATTAGGTCAAAGAGTTGACTTAACGAGATCGAGATAACAAAAGTCCTATATCGTATGTTGTCATGATATAGGCATGAATCCTCTGACCGGAGACACATGTGTTACTATATGTCTGAGCATGTACATTTGGCAGACCAATAAGTTGATGACCTAACCAAGGTCTATACACCGGCGCGCTGGTGTGCATATAAGGGCATATGAGCAATACGATCTCTCAAAGGGATCATACAGGTTCATTACTAAACCGGAAGACATGAGCTCACTCATGAGATTTTGGGAAGATCAAATTCCATGCACGGTCGTCTCGCTTTGGAAGCTTGACTGAATTTGTAGGTTTGATACATACTTTTGGAAAGTATATGATCAACCCCTCGGTATGATATATGCTATTGGAAAGTATATGATCGATACCAACTCCCAATAGTCAAATGAGAAACTTAATGATAAATCCCTGAAGTAGACAGTGTAAAATTGATCTTATACTTCGGGATTATTCTAGGTCTTCCAGTATGCAGGATGTACATGTATTAGGAAAACCTGAGGGTGATGTGATCATAAATGATTGTATAACAATGACGCTTCATTTCCTAAGGAGTGATGAAACGGGTCTGGATTTTAGTGACTCCTCTCAGTAGAGAAGTATTCTGATCTTAGTTCAAATATTGGACATTGATCTGAATGTGATTCAGAATCAATGATAAGATTAGATTTGCGGTCTTGATTTAATCAAGCATCTATGGGAGGCCCGATATCTGGATTTGAGATGTGATCTCAATATCCAAGTCACTATATGTGGAACAATATAATCACCATGTCCTTATGTCCAAGTATTCACGGAGAAAGCGCATTATCCTTGAAAGAGTTCATGGATAATTCTATTGTTGATATATGTATCCGAGCATTGAGAAAATGGATAATTAAATGTGATTTAATTATCATGATTAATATGAATTCGATTCATATTATAAAGAGAGTTATCTAAGATAACTAAATGTGAATTAATTATCAAAGATGTAAATAATGTGAATGTGATTCATATTATTTGAGCACATGAGAATAAGTTATCAAATATAATTAAATGTGATTTAATTATTGTGAATAAGAGTAATGTGGATAGTAATATCCAAATATTCATAATATATTTTAAATATGATTTATAATTTATTAGAGATAGCTAATTATAATTTATATTTGTTGAGTAATTATTAATGTATATTGGATACACATAGTGTAATTAATTGAAAATGTAAATTATATTTTGTTTTGGGTTGTGAATGTGATTCACAAATTTCCAATGGCAAGATTGCAATATTTTCAAAATTAATTATGAACTATTTTTTGAAGAATAAATCTCAACAAAAGTTGTTGGAATAAATAATGGAGATTTTCATGGAGATATGCAATCTCATGACATCTCATGTGATTGCCTCCAATTGGAAACCAGTGGCCGTCCACCTTGTTCCAATAGGAGATGCAATCTCCATGATGATTGTCTCCCTTATTTTATTGGTTTAATTTAGGATTGATTTATATTTGATTTGTCAAATATATTTGATCAAAATTAAATTGATAGTTGTTGGTTTTTACCAACAACAATCTTGACCATTGGATTAAACTTAAATCAATCTCATCCATTGATTTTAAGTGTCCATGGATTGAGATCCATGGATCCCAAAACCCTATAAATAGAGAGGCATACCATGCTCTCTAGGGGTCATGCTTTTGGAATCACATCTCTCTCTACATGCCTACTCTCTCTCCCTCTCTCATGGTCGTCCACCATGGATGTCCTAGAGAGGTTCTCCATCGCCGCAGCATCGTCGTTATGCTGCCCGATCTTCTGCTCGTGGATCTCCGTCTGCTTCAGTGCGCCTCGCTCGTGAAGAAGACGTCGGATCTCGTGTGTCGAGATCAGGAGATCTGCCGCTTGGATCATCAACATGGATTGCGAGAAGCACGCGATTCATCCCCGCGCTCGCAAGCGTCTCCTCCGTCGGATCGGACTTGAGACAGGAGGTCTCTTTGTTTAGAGACTCGATCGCAACCATGCTTCAAGAGGTAATCCTATTACTTGTTTGTGGTTTAGACGAAACGATCCGAGAAGTGTTCTTGGATCATGTGGTTTCGTCGCATGAAAATATTTTAAATTCCGCTGCATCGAGCGACAAGTGCAACTAGTCGCTCCTCGTCGTATTCGATATGACGCTCATGCTTCCATGATGCGCTTGAGGATCTAACCATATCCTTCAAGTGGTATCAGAGCCTTAGGTCGAAGTTTTTGGATACGATCCATAAAACCAAAGGCGACTTGGGTTCGTTAGGGTTGCGAAAGTTTTATCGCATTTCAATTTCGCATCTCTGTTTAGTGATTATTTTAGGCCCTGTTTAAATTGTTTAAACATGAAAATAAAACTTGAATTTGTTCCTCTTTAAATAAGGAAACCATAGGATCTGAGTTTACGTGATTTGGATTCCATTTGCTCGAGATATGGTTGTTTTAATGAACAAGTGTTCACTGTTGCGGGAACTGCGAATCTTAACATGATTAATGAGTTAATTACTGTTTTGATCCGCCTCGAAATGCGTGAAATATCACCTTAGGTTATGTCCTAAAGCAAATTAGCAATCTTTGAAAATTTATTTTCTCTAATTTGGATTTAAATTTTTTGAGATATGTTAATTTTAGTAAGTAGGGGTCACTGCTGAAATTATAGTCCTAATCAAGAACCTTGTGATCGTCAATTAGTGAAATTAATTGTTAATTTCATGAAATAATTATGTAAAATATTTGAGAAATATTGAATGATGATTATTTCCTTAATTGACTTGGCCTCAACCAATAAATTGATTATATTTGATCTGGATCATAATTGGAAGCACAATCATCAAAGTCCTTGCTTGAATAGTGTTGGGAATTTTCTAGAAAATTTCCTTATAATAAAAAATGTTTTGATTATTACTATATGGTATAATTTCGGTTGAAGAACCGATGATCATCTCACGTACAAAGTGATTGACTCGGCATTATTTTTTCCCGAGGCGGATATGGTGTCTAGTCGGGGATCGTTGGGGTAGCGGATGCACCGGATGCGGTCCGTCCCACTCCCGCCGGTACTGGCCATGACAGCGGGTAGGGAACGAATGATGCCTAAGAGATCATGATGTATTTTTCTAATTATTAAAATTCGAATTAATACATATTTTGAGATAATACCATATATATTCAAGTAAAAATCAAGTTTGTTTATTGAATTGGATTGATAATTAATTTAATATGATTAAGTTAATTATATCCCAATTAAAAATACTCTATTATAATAGATGTGTTATTTTCCTAGGAAGAATTACTTATGTGAATATGATTCATAATAATTAATTAGAATTTGAATATGATACGGAGGATCACACAAGTGACATCCATGGTCTCCCGTCAAGGCGAAGGGTTCCGTCGCCAGATATTGTATGTAGGAGATGCCTGTCCGAAGTGACAGCTCTTGCATATGATCCATTTGGATCGGGCTCGTCTCTTCTCGAAAGAGTAAGGATGTATGCGTAGTAACCCCAATATCGGGTCATCATATTATTAGGGCGATATTGGATTACGCATAGCGAGTTGTATTCCTGTTGACGGTTGGTTCAATTAATGACGGGTCAACATCACCTTAGGGGTGGTGGGCTCGGTTGTTAAAGACCGAATTGGGAGATGCAAATTGGACTTGCAAGGCGGAATGTGTTCCCGCTTCTTTTTATGCGAGTTACAGGTTCTCATATTATTGGGATGTAACAAAGATAAGGACGGAGATCCCAGATCTTGCTTGAGATATAATTGTAAGTATATCTCTTACATTGAAAGTGATTAAGGGAATGAACTTTCATTTTTGACATGGTAAGACAACTTTGATATAAAAATTCCTAAATCAAAGTAAATTATAAATTTATATATGTTTATGCAAATTTCTTATTTCAGATAATCCTTCTTTAATCCCACTCAATGTTATACTCATTAATAACCAGTAGAATATCATGGATTGGACCCATGATCCAGATATTGTACTTGCAATTGGACACATAATGTATGTGGTTGCAATGTGCAAGTTTCCTCATAATAATGAGGAATGATAATTAAATAGACAATAGGACTAAAACCCTAGGGTTTGTATGTCTCTATAAGTCTTGATCTCATCGAATGTACTTTTGAAGTGACATGTCGATAATGATCGTAATTATCAAATAATACTTATAAAAATCTAAGAAGATGTTCTGGCATACATATGTGCTCTCGACATATAATCATGAATGACAAGGTTCTATGCATTATGCAAAATGGTGGCTCTATAGGAGATGATGTATTCAAATTGTTTGAGTACCTACCTGAACCTAAGTTTTAAGAGTTTAAGTGGATGTAGATACGATGAGTGTCATCATTCTACTATCTATTCTCTAGTCATTCATGAAACTTCATAATATTCATATTGTATGAACTGAATGAAGCATGTATAAATGTTGAAATACTCTTATATTGAAATTTTTGATTTTAACATAAGAGATCCTTAGTCTTGAGCAATGGTTGCTTATAGATAAAGGGGCACAGTGGAAGCATGGGTTGGACCCAAGTAAGAAGTATTGTCAAAGAGTTGACTGTACTTATGTGACTTCCATATGACATCCAAAGAGTTGGATGAATGCCAATACTGCAATAAGTTGATGTGTTGATAGTATGACTATCAAATCTATCTAGAATCCTTAGAGAAGGAATCAAATAGTACATCAGAATAATATACATATAATCATTGATATTGACTTACTTATTTGATAAGATAAAGTCTAATAATTGTATCTCAATCTTCTAATGACACTTGTAATTGGTTGCATATGTATTTAGAATATTAGAAATTTGATCTTAAGGTTTAATGGTCATCCATGTTGGAAGTGATGCAATTGTTGCAACAATTTCCATTGGATCAATAGACTTCATATTTTCAGTGGGAGCCCTTAGTCTTAGAGAATGTCTCTGTGACCTGGATATTAGAATACACTCATAGTTTATTTCTAAATGTTGGAAATAAACATGAATTCTGGAATAAACCTATCATAGAGAGTTATAATCAATATATTTCAGATAGTAATCTAATATCTAGTGGACTCCACTAAATTAGAAAATTAATGAATGGTTCATTAAGATTTCTAATACTGAAAATTAAACCTTTAAAGATCAATAGGAGGATAAAGTTCATTTGACAATGATCTGTCATCATGTTTTGGACATATGTCTGTTGATGAGATCAATGGACAAGTAACACATGAAACTTTAGAATGTCTAAAATTTCAAAACTTGCAAACTTGTGAATATTGGATTCAAAGTAAAATGTCCAATACACCATTCTTTGGGAAAGGTGTAAAATGTCAAGGTATTTAGGATCTCATACATACTGATGTATGTGAATCATCTATGGATATGTGATATCTATTGATGATTATGTATGATATGAGATTTCTTCTCTTCACTTAGAAAACTTTGAAATGTTCAAAGATTTCACAATTTTGGTTTAGAACCAAAGTTTGAAGGAAGATGAAATGAATTTGATCTAACCAAGGTAGCTTGTACCTATTAGATGAATTCAAAGAATACCTTATGGAGATGTGAATATCATTCCTATCTCAATCTTCCTAATGAACCTTAACTCAATAGAGTTGCATGGAGATACAATTGATCATGTATGACATGATTTGATTAATGATTAATCTTAGCATAATTATCTCTTAGTTTCCAGGTATATATATGTGGTAGAGACTACATTATATATATCCTTAATAAGGTTCCATGTAATTAAGCAGGAATCTGGCACTGGAGAGTGCTACTTCATTAGGAAAATAAAGGATGGTATTGGATACCTACTTTATGACGTTGAGATTCTTAAAGGCTCTCATCTCTGAGAATGTGATTCTTAGAGGATGACTCTCTTGAGAATCAAGATGAAAATAAAGTAAAGGAACTCATTTAATCTTGAGAAGATAATGAGGCTCCTGAAATCAGAAATTAAATAAGACAATTAAAGATGAAACATTAATACCTCTTCAAATAAGTTTGAGGATGGATTCCACGTGTCAGTTGAATCTGACAATGTTCTGACTTCATGTGATGATGCTTCTGAAGATCATATCATGGAAAGATGGATGTTAGCAATAAAGTCTATAGTAGACTTCATATAGAAATGTTGTATATAGACCCTCGAGGATCCAACTATATGGGTAAGACTCATTATGGTGTAAATGGATCTTCAAGAGGGAACCTGACGAGAAGGTAGAGACCTTCAAAGCACGGTTCATAGCCATGAGCTACACACCAAAGAGAAGACATCGCTTGCGATGAGACTTGCTCTCGAGTGACCTTGTTTTAATCCATCAGAATATTGCTTACCCTAGCTACACAACTTGACTATGGCATCTTCAAGATGTAAGTCAAGATTGTATTCCCTTATGAATACCTTTTTGAGGATATTCACATGAAGTAGCCCCAGGGCTTTATGGTTGAGGAAAGCAAAAATGTGCAAGCTAAATAAACTCCATCTTTAGACTCAAATAAGCTTCTTATAGTTGGAACATAAGATTTAATGAAGTTATAAATGTTATGATTTCAGATAAAAATCCTTATGAACCATGTGAAGCTTAGTGGGAGTGCCATTGCGTTCATCATGCTAAATATAGATAATATCCTAATCATTTAGAATGATATAAGGATGACAATAGTAAGTGTTTTATAATCTGGTTGTTCAATACCTCGAGATATGATCTCAAGTATACCTCTTAGATCTTAGTTCTGAAGTTGTTCAGAAGCAAAGAAAAGAGGGTATTGGGACCGTCACATTAATGGTATACCTTAGACATTTCCATGAAAAATTCCAAGAAAGGATTCTTTCCCTCAAGATATGGTACTGACCTATCTAAAGGAATAGCACTTCAACGAGTTGAGGATGTGAATGCTAATACCGCTTGCCCTTGTGCAGCAGTTTCGAGAATTCAAGTGTATACTAGATGTGTACAAAAGCCAAATGTCTGCCATGCAATGGGAGTAGTAAACGGTTGTTGATCCTACTATGGTGATTAAACACTTGATTGCAGTAATAACAATATCTTCAAAGATGATGAAACTTAGAGATAGTGATCTCAAAGTCTTATCTTCAAAAGTTCAAGACCTAGTAGATAGTAATCTATAAGGGTCTTAACTGTAGATACCTTAGGAGATAGAGATCCCCAGGAATAAAGGTATTCTGATAAGGATTATGGACATACTGGTTATAATAATTATCAAGCTATAATGTCAAGGATAATATAACAAAATTGAGTATTCGTTGCATAAGATGCAACATTCGCATTGGATGTGAGTACTGTTACTAGGGGATATGCAAGTGCCGTAAAAGGACTTGGCATAGTCCCTGGGGAACAGAGTGACTAATTAGCTTACCTAGCTATTTTCTAAATAGCCTATGATTGTCACATGAGTGTGGGTTTAAATGATTAGCCCATTAATGGCTCTTTGGGCTAGTGGGAGATTGTTGGAGATGCGAGCCCACGGCGAGCCATTACGCAATAAATGTTATTGCTAATATCATTACCTGATCTGAAAAGAAGAATAAATAATTTACATAATAGGTCCCTTAGTACAATTAGGGTTATGTATCATGGCCATCTTGATGATCATACAGCTGTTGATTCAAATATTGAATCATAGAGGCTGGTGCTTGGATGAACATCTAATAAGTTAGATTGAGGACCCATCAAGCACCATAAAATGATTGTTAAGAGATGATCTCCAGCCTGAGTAGGAGATGGCAATCCTTTCTCAGTTAGGCTGATATCTGACCGACCTCTTGATGCAGGTCCTCTACATAGGAATAGAGATTTAGAGGTGTCAGATTAGTTAGGTCAAAGAGTTGACTTAACGAGATCGAGATAACCAAAGTCCTATATCGTATGTTGTCATGATATAGGCATGCATCCTCTAACCGGAGACAGATGTGTTACTATATCTCTGAGTATGTACATTTGGCAGACCAATAGGTTGATGACCTAACCAAGGTCTATACACTGGTGCGCTGGTGTGCATATAAGGGCATATGAGTAATACGATCTCTCAAAGGGATCATACAGGTTCATTACAGATCCGGAAGACATGAGCTCACTCATGAGATTTTGGGAAGATCAAATTTCGTGCACGGTCGTCTCGCTTTGGAAGCTTGACTGAATTTGTAGGTTTGATATATACTTTTGGAAAGTACATGATCAACCCCTGGGTATGATATATTCTTTTGGAAAGTATATGATCGATACCAACTCCCAATAGTTAAATGAAAACTTAATTATAAATCCCTGAAGTAGATAGTGTAAAATTGATCTTATACTTCGGGATTATTCTAGGTCTTCCAGTATGCAGGATGTACATGTATTAGGAATACCTGAGGGTGATGTGATCATAAACGATTGTATAACCATGACGCTTCCATTCCTAGGGAGTGATGAAACGGGACTGGATTTTAGTGACTCCTCTCAATAGAGAAGTAATCTGATCTTAGACCAAATATTGGACATTTATCTGAATGTGATTCAGATTCAATGAGAAGATTAGATTTGCGGTCTTGATTTAATCAAGCATCTATGGGAGGCCCGAGATCTGGATTTGAGATGTGATCTCAATATCCAAGTCATTATACGTGGAACAATACAATCGCCTTGTCCTTATCACCAAGTATTCGCGGAGAAAGCGCATTATCCTTGAAAGAGTTCATGGATAGTTCTATTGTTGATATACGTATCCGAGCATTGAGAAAATGGATAATTAAATGTGATTTAATTATCATGATTATTATCAATTCGATTCATAGTACAAAGAGAGTTATCTAAGATTATTAAATGTGATTTAATTATCAAAGATGTAAATAATGTGAATGTGATTCATATTATTTGAGCACATGAGAATAAGTTATCCAATATAATTAAATGTGATTTAATTATTGTGGATAAGAATAATGTGGATAATAATATATAATTATTCATAATATATTATAAATATGATTTATAATGTATTAAAGAGAGCTAATTATAATTTATATTTGTTGATTAATTATTAATGTGTTTTGGATACACATTGTGTAATTAATTGAAAATGTAAATTATATTTTGTTTTGGGTTGTGAATGTGATTCACAAATTTCCAATGGCAAGATTGCAATATGCTCAAAATTAATTATGAATTATTTTTTGAAGAATAAATCTCAACAAAAGTTGTTGGAATAAATAATGGAGATTTTCATGGAGATATGCAATCTCATGAGATTGCCTCCAATTGGAAACAAGTGGTCGTCCACCTTGTTCCAATAGGAGATACAATCTTCATGATGATTGTCTCCTTTGTTTTATTGGTTTAATTTAGGATTGATTTATATTTGATTTGTCTAATATATTTGATCTAAACTAAATTGATAGTTGTTAGTTTTTACCAACAACAATCTTGACCATTGGATTAAACTTAAATAAGTCCCATCCATTGATTTTAAGTGTCCATGGATTGAGATCTATGGATCCCAAAACCCTATAAATAGAGAGGCATACCATGCTCTCTAGGAGACATGCTTTTGGAAGCACATCTATCTCTCTCTACTTGCCTACTCTCTCTTCCTCTCTCCTGGTCGTCCACCATGGATGTCCTAGAGAGGTTCTCCATTGCCGCAGCATCGTCTTTATGTTGCCCGATCGTCTGCTCATGGATCTCCGTCTGCTTCGATGCACGTCGCTCGTGAAGAAGATGTCGGATCTCGTTTGTCGAGATCAGGAGATCCACCGCTTGGATCATCAACATGGATTGTGAGAAGCACGTGATTCATCCTCGCGCTCGCAAGCTTCTCCTCCGTCAGATCGGACTTGAGACAGGAGGTCTCTTCGTTTAGAGACTCGATCGCAACCATGCTTCAAGAGGTAATCCTATTACTTGTTTGTGGTTTAGACGAAACGATATGAGAAGTGTTCTTTGATCATGTGGTTTCGTCGCATGAAATTTTTTAAATTCCACTACATCGAGCAACTAGTGCGACTAGTCGCTCCTCATCGTATTCGATACGACACTCATGCTTCCATGATGCGCTTGAGGATCTAACCATATCCTTCAACATCACCCCCCATACTTAGAGTAGAGTATCCCTAAGTATAGGCAACAACAAGAGTGATGAACAAGACGAATATGAACAACACAAATCATTCACCCCCTATACTTAGGATAAAGCACATCCTAAGTATAGCATATATACACACACGGAAAGGGGTGAGTGATAAAACGGGAGAAGAAAGAGTGAAACAAAAGGATATACAAGAGGAGTGGATGTACAAAGGTTAAGAAGGTCGAAAGCTAACATTCTTGCGGGACCGCTGAAGTATGGATTTGACAAGGTGTAGGTCGACAGTGGGATCATCATTAGACATAAACTGTGTAGGATCGACCAAGAATGTATCCTTAGCGATTTCAGATTGTGCAGGCCTAAACTGATTAGTGGAAGTAGTATGGTCATGTCCGGCCTGGGAAGTCTCGCAATAAAAGTAAAATGGCTCGAAATCATTATCAGAAAAGTAGGATGAATTTCAGCCTAGCGAGCCTCTACTGGATCATCATCTTTATCAAAAGACCCAAATTCCTTTATAAAAGCAATCAAATCAATTTTGACATGATCGGTCTCATCTGAATCAGGGTGAATAGAACGGACTCATCAGTGAAAATAGTCGAATCATGTATGTCCTGCCTAGTCTCAGATTCTGCCTTCCGCTCCCGGGTGTCTATCATGTAAATTCCGCGGATGTCATCAATGCATCTCCACATACCAGAAAGGGGGAACTCCAACGTCTATTCTTTCCGAGTCTTCCTCCATGAAGAGGAATTCATGGGTTTCATTATCATCAAACATATAACAAGAATTTCTGATATTATCATCGAGGTCAAATTCCTTGGGGTTGGATAACACGGGCAGGCTCTCATGGGATGCAGGTCTCTGGTTAGTAGTGGGTGTAGTGGTCAACACATCGCTCCCTACATCAGAATGGAAGCAAATCTCTCCTGAACCACGATCAATAAAGGCTCCCGCAGATGCGAGGAAAGGTCGTCCTAGGATGATTGAAGGGTACTCTATAGGGGTGGAGGTCTCCATGGGCATTACGACAAAATCCGAAGTGAAATTCATGCCCTGAATAAGAATTACAGTGTTTTCTAGAATACCCTTTGGCCTCTTGATAGATCCATCAGCAAATTAAACTATCATCCTTGTTTTCTTAATAGGCCCAATATGAAGAGACTGTACCATAGAGAAGGGTATCATATTAATTGATGAACCGCAGTCAAGGAGAGTGTTATCACAAGAATAGTCAGATATGGAGCAACTCACAAGAGGTGTGGCAGTGTTCCCTTTCTTAAAATATGGACGGTGAGAGATGACGCAGGCAATGGCCATGTTCAAGATGTGACGCTCAGATCGTCTCCTTCGCTTTCTCTTCTTGTATTGAGGAGTAGATAAATCTGTCATGGCCTGTTGAAGTGGGGCTTTAATGATCTTATGAAAGGTGGCTACTACTTCAGGTTCAATCAACATTTTTTTGAATTTTTGGACCTCCTCCATACAAGGGAGGAGATCAGAATCAACATATACACGAGGATTGCCAAGAGCAGTCTGTATAATGGCATCCTCGGGGTCAAGTAGGGACATGTGGTGGATGACTGTGTGGGAAATTAGTCTGGCATGGGTGCCCTCTCCTCACAAAATGAATCAATAATGTCTCTCCCAGAATCTTTTTGGATTTTCAAAATTTTCTTATTTTTTCGTATTTTGGGTGATTGTAAGCTCTCATGATCATCCTCAAGTGAATCCATATCCTCAAATGATGGAGCAGCATTCTGGATCTCATTTATGTTAAATAAATTGGAAATCCTCGAATTCATATGCTCCATCATCTGGTTCAGTGTCTCAAGTGTGGAAATCATGAAAGGTGACTCCAAAATCCTAGGATCAGGTGGGTTGAATGAGGGTGGATGAAAATCAAAGTCCTCTAATTCCTGAAATGATGGGTTAGGGGGATATGCACAAAAATCAGGAGGAAAGTCCTCCTGGAAAAAGGAAGATGGATCGTTTGGAGAGTACAAGGTATCCACGAAGATCGAATTAAAATAACTACAGTCGGCCATCTCTGAAACAAAAGACGGGATCAGGAGAACACAAGGGTCAAGTCAAAAGATATAGAGAAAAAGGTGCAAATGCACAGAAGGATCGAGTATGCACACAAGCAATCATACACAATACAAACCCCCAGTTCACCAACTCAACTCAAAGTGAAGACCATGAAGGTTTGGTCAATTATCTTGTCAATTTTAGAGTTTGGTGAGAATACAATCTATCAGAGCAGTTAGAACGAGCTGTTAGGAACCCAATGCTCTCAAGTGCCTTGCCTAATTCCAAAGTTAGATCTTTCCCAGCCAGTATGAATTGCGGACCATTTACCGGCTACCCGATCAATTCAATCTTTTAAGGACGTCACATGCCGCTTTACCGGCTACCAGAGAGATCTTCACTGGAGAACGACTAACCCAAGATAGTAGTCTGAAAAGAGTTCAGGCGTGGCTCTATCCTAGTGTGTGGGTCACTCTCTCGCTCAAGCAAACCAAACAATGAGGGGTTTACTCTCCCCAAAATAATGATTTTTCCTTGTGTTTATTTTAGGGTCGAGTTTTCTTTAGTAGTCCCGTATTTTAGGAAGTTATCACTTGGTTAAATTATTTTTCAAAGAATCGCCTACCGTGTGTCCAATTTCCTTTTTAACTTATGTGAGTGAAAACAGAAGGAGATCGGAAATGCCAATGGGTGATTAAAAACATTGATGCATGCAGGGGTTAGGGATGCGTACCTTGTTGCCAGCACTCTACATGCAAGTGATCCTTGTAGAATTTAAATAAACTATCCTATATGATGGAAGTAAACCATCCTAGATGATAACTTCTATTAACGGGCAAGAATAAGTTAATTTGAATAAGTCCAAATTATGCTCTACTCTTATAGGCACAAAAATTTCTTGTTTAGGGTGTTTGGACCTAATTAATTACCTAGATCAAGCAAATTAATTAAAGCAATCAAGAGGTAGCTCACAAAATCCGCGGGAAACAAAGAAAAATAAGGCGATGAAAATAAAACCGGTGTGGTCCCGCAAGTGCACCGACACTTGGTGAAACAGACCACGTAACAAATGAATGTCTGTTTTACAAAGTTCAAATGCTAGAAAAAAAACTCTCTCTCTCTCTTTAATTTTTTTCCAATGCTTCTTCTCCTCTTCTCACGCTATCCGGCAGCTTGGTGAAGAATCAAGCCGCCTCCACGTCGCTTGGGTGCTTTGGCTCTCCTAAGATCGCCTCCTTTGCTCCGCGGGCCCACGCAAGAAAAAGAAAAGAGAATGTGTAAGAAACACAATTATCAAATATTAGAAAGAAAAAAATATGAAATGAATGCAGCGGATATGAACAATGAAGTGAATGACAAAATGTAAACATATATTTACAACCAAGAATAGCAGGTCAAAAGAGAAACCTAACTACCCTCGCAGTGCCTCCCTGGCAATGGCACCATTTTGTTGACCACGAATCTCTCGAGGATCGGATATTAATGATAAGATAATGTCGTTGCTATCCCCAAAAATCCCACGAGAAACATTTTTTTTGCTACTTATTAACATGTATAGCGGACAGGGTCAAACTCAGGGAGGCTACAAATCCAGAGGGTTATACAATTAATCAAAAATCAATTAAGAGAAAAAAATGAATCTTAAAGGATGACTATCCTTGGTATTTTAGATTTTTTATCTTTTCAATTTTTTTGATATTTTTTTTTCTAATTTTTTATTTTCTGATTTTCAAATTTTTAGTGATTTTGATTTTGCAATTTTTTGTATTAAAAAATAATATCGAGCAATATTCACAAGATCAAAAATACGCACACCAACTCTTTTGGTATTTTTTTTTAAAATATATAAAAAATGCTCAGAAAAAATCAGAGAAACTAATTTTGGGTTTTGAAAGTTTTGACATGTTTTTGAAAATTTTTATGAATTTTTCAGATGTTTTTCTATTTTTTTTAAATGAAACATTGAGAAAATGCAAAATTGTGCACAACCGGGAGTAATTTGCAACTTAAAATTATTTTAAGTGCCCAAAACTCTTGACAATTATTTTTATGACAAAATAGAAGCAATTATCTACAAACAGGAATTGAAATCGCTATTTTTGGATTTTTGCAGAATGTTCTATGATTTTTACAAGTTTTTTGGTATTTTTTCATTTTTTGGGGTATTATAGATAATTAATGCACGAAAATTAGAAAGAAATTAAAAAGACAACAAAATACACCGATATTAATTTTTTTGAAATTTTTAATCATTTTTTTCGAATTTTTATGAATTTTCAAAGTTTAGGCAGGCAAAAAGACACTATTTTTTAAAAAAAATTATATTAAATGACAAGAAAAATGATGAAAATTTTGTACAATTATAAAGACTACAACAGGAGCATATCCGAATTTTTTGAGAATATTTAAATCAATAAACACATTTATTCCATCAAAAAGAGCATGCAAAGTTTAAGTTCTACAATACATGGACTAAAATGTAATTATGCAAATGTTCTGAACTGAATAATAAGAACATAAATTTGCGGGAAGAAATGTGAAATTTACCCACTAAACATGTGCCACGCACATGACCTTCTAGAGCACAGGGGCGTCTTTGCAATATTTGAAGGGATGTGCGTGCAATTTTTCCAAAAGATCTTTTTTTATTTCAATAATGAACCCACCCCTAGGGTTCCTTTGTTGGATGCCTTCCTTCAGAGATGAGAGGGGGTGGGCGTGGCCACCGGCGCCAAAGGAGGGCCTTGGGAGATGGCGGGCGACACGCAGGAGGATTGGGCGGAGGGACCTTCGGTGCTGGACCGAGGGAGGCTGCACGTACGGGACTGCTGTCTGCGAAGGAGGAGGCCGCGTACGGGGGGGGGGGGGGGGGCTGTCGGTGGAGATCTGCACGTGGGCCGCCGCGGTGCTAGACGGTTGACGGTCGTGAGGGCGGTCACTATGGGCTGGCGGCATCGTTGGAACTCGCACGACAGCGCAAATCGGGCAGGAGGTTGGAGACGTGGAGTGAGATCGCTTCGGGCGACGTGGGGGAGGTGGTTCAGGGAGATGCGGCTGGTGGCACCGCTGTGCTTGCACGCCCGCACACGGGAGTCGCATCGCGCGTACGACGTGGGCTCTGGAGGTGCGGGCGGCGGGGGTGGCAGCCCGCCGCCTGCTGCAATTTTCTTTTGTTTTTTTTACTTTTTTTGTTTTTTATTATTTTGTAAACTATGAACAACAACTAAAAGGTTTTTTTTATTTTTTCTCAAAACAGAAAATTTAATCAGAAATAGAAAAAGAATTTCTTATTTTTCTTATTTTTTTTAAATGAACCTGCAAAACAAATGTTAGAGAAAAAGCAACTATATGTTTTTTTATTCTTTTTTTTAGACAAATCGGAAGGTGAACGAGAATTCGACGAAAAATGGAAGAATCGAATTCGATCTCCAGCCACCGTTCGCGGCCGAAGTTAAAAGATCGTGGAAGATAGAAAAGAAAGCGATGTGATCAAGGATATGAGATGAAAAATCGAGTCGATGCGGATCAAATCGTGATGGATTTTTTTTAAGATCTAGAAAACAAAATGACGATGGAATTAAAATGGGACAAATGAAACTAAGATTATCCTAAGATAAAAAAACTGTGGTTCTCACCTTAGGAGCAGAAAATGATCGTGATCGCCTCGATGAAGGCCGACTCGCTGTCACCGGACGGCTCGGAGGCTAGACACCTTTCTCGACAAGAATACACTCGGAGATTGGCCTCCTCTCACCAAAGATTGATCAAGTTGGAATGAGGGAGAAGGAGCCATATAAATAGAGAAGATAATGGAGATAAAATTTGAATTTTTGACTTTTTGGATAAAGAGATAAGAGAGATGAAAATTGAAATGAGATAAAGATAAAGAGATATAAAAATATTTACAAAATTAAGTTTTTTTTGAATTTTCATCACTTTATTTATTGGAAAAATAAAAATTAACTTTTTTATTTTTTATTGGAGTTAGCTAAGAAAAAAGTAAATATATACATATGTTATATACAAATATGACATTGTCTACATGGGTAAATAACCAAATTAGTTTTTTTTGTTTTAAAAATTTTAATTTTAATTTTGAAATTTTTATTTTTTATTTTAAATAATTAGTAAAAATATTTACAAATATATACAAATACAATATAGAAAATTACACAAACCACCCCAGAAAACCAACTTTTTACTCGTAACTCCAAAAATTAGAAATCACAGCCACTTTTTATAGATAATTTAATTTAGAAACCAATGGAAGTGAGTTTGTTTCAATTTGAGTTCATATGGAGCCGGAATTAGTCTTTCAATTAGTGCGTATTGGCTTTTTTCCAAGTGTGGTTGCTTTTATTCTGTACATGATTTAATTGTGAAATTATTTTTATTAATTAGAATACATTTTTATTTACAACTTTGGTTTTGAAAATTATTTGATTTGAGGACAATTAATGCACAAATAAATTAGTGTCAGTTTTATACAGATATACACAAAATAAGTGAGAAGTATTTACAACAACACACACACACTTTTGTGGATTTTCTGCTTAAGGACCCTGTCTCCCCCTACTTTATTCATGGTCGATCAAGTTAAGTCTTGACCTTCTCTCGGGGTTCGGGTCAACCTATATACAGTCTTCCTTTTTATTTTCTTTTCTTTATTTTCCCTTTCTTTCTTTCTTTATTTAATTTAGGTTAAAATTATATTTACACACTGATGCAAGTTAGTAAGAATATAGAGTTAGTGTTATATGCAGGTGTTTTATAAGGGATTTTAAGCTAAAATAAATGAATAAAGATGACGAATAGCAGATTCATTACCTAATGGCCATAAAAACTATCATTCTGGATCGGGTTGAAGCAAATCCCAATAATTTCCATCGCAAGGAGCACGTTGTTTATAGTGATCAACATGAATCAAGTAGAAATGATAATGTTTTATCTAATGTTATAACTTTGTGGAGTGGTAGGACACTCAAGTCATCTGCAACTACAAAGGGAAAGAGCAAAGCATCCGATGACGAATCTTAAGCCAATCCAGCCGATTTGGCTAGAGAAATTTTGTATGGAGCAGAACCACCCACATCAGAAAGACAAAAAAATGAAGGAAATTCAAAACTAAAAAAAAGATAGTAGCAGTCAAGGTGTAGTCACACTCGTGATGGAGATGCCAGCCTTAGAAGCCAAACCAACACCAGTCGAAGGAGCCAAGACTACATCATTTTTTGGTCCACATAATGTAGATGATTTTTCACATTTATGGCATCTACTAGTAAACAAAGATATGGACATATTTTTACGAGATATGGTTTCTTTTGATGTAAATATTCCTTTTGCGCAAGCAATTAAAGCAAAAACCGTAAAAAATTGAAAATTGCTTTATCGGATCCTGAGATTGTCAAATTTATGCAACATCTGATTCTTGAAATGCCATTGTTGAAAGTCATGGACTCTGCAGATGAGGACTCAAATAGGCATGTACAACAAAGTGTCCAAGACACAAGAAGAAAAAACTAGAGATGCACATCCTAACCATGGATATAGTGAACACCATCAACAACCTCCTACACAAATAGAAAGATAAAGGAGCACCTCAAATTTGATGCTAAATTTTTAACAATGAGCTCAAGAAAACTTTGCTTGATAGTGGATCCTCGTTCAACCTATTTCCTTTCTCGCTACTCAACGAATTCATAGTAGGACCGCTCAAATTTACTAAGATGATTCTGCAGTTTACAGACATATCTGTCAAGTGG